>ML783906.1:780091-817617 GCA_009831015.1 Picea engelmannii | reverse complement strand
ATTTGAGAGAGTATTATTGTTGTAAAAACTCATGTATATCAAATATCTATAGTGATTAACACTCCCTTGTTTGGGCCCTACAAACCCTAACATCTACAAAGTAGGAAACTCATTGGCCACTTTTTAAACTTTTCCCAACATCCGTACTTCGAACCTAACTCCATTGGAAACTCTAAAACATCACCCATCATGCAAATTCAAACTTTGTTCCATTTTCCCTCTTATATTTTCTTGAGACATTTATGGACTAGCCCATTAGGCCTCTTCCAATATTTAGACCATGTTTGAACATGAGGGCCAAATTTGACTTCAACCCATTCTTGAACTTTGGGCCATTACAAATCCATCCTACCACTTTTTAAACTTCATCTAATGACAATACTTTGAAGCCCCCTGAGCATTCTAAAACAAGGATAATGGGCCACTTCGGTATGGGGGCATTGAGCCATTTCAAAAGATTGGGCTTCTTATGAACTTTTTCAAAACTTAATAGGAAGGCCATGATTTCAGCACTTGGACTTGCAACTTTACACAACTTTATGCAACATTCAACTTTATGCAACAATGCAACTTTCTTCCCCTAGACA
Source organism: Picea engelmannii (assembly GCA_009831015.1). Classification (NCBI taxonomy): domain Eukaryota; kingdom Viridiplantae; phylum Streptophyta; class Pinopsida; order Pinales; family Pinaceae; genus Picea; species Picea engelmannii. The sequence goes on along the minus strand of ML783906.1, from coordinate 817,030 downwards.
ATCCTACGAAGATTTAAATAGGAGCTAAAAACCTTATGTAAACATACCAATGGTTCCAAATGAAACTATATTGCAACTTATGCAACTATATTGCAACTATATTCTCAAATATTGGTGAGTGGTCAAATGCAACTATATTGCAACTTATGCAACTATATGCAACTATATTGCAACTTATGCAACTTATGCAACTATATTGCAACAATTTTGTATGCAACTATATGAAACTATGCAACTATGCAACATGCAACTTATGCAACTTTATGCAACTATATTGCAACTATAGGCAACTTAGGTGTGGCAATTTCAACTTTATGCAACTTTATGACGGATAGGTGTGTCAATTTCAACTTTATGCAACTAAATGAAACTATATGCAAATGTGTTGAAAGTGAGAACTGTTGTAACTATATTGCAACTTATGCGACTATATGCGACTTATGCAACTATATACAACTTATGCAACTATATGCAACTTATGCAACTATAATGCACCAATCCTAAGAAGATTTAAATAGGACCTAAAAACCTTATGTAAACGTACCAATGGTTCCAAATGCAACTATATTGCAACTATATTCTCAAATATTGGTGAGTGGTCAAATGCAACTATATTGCAGCTTATGCAACTTATGCAACTATATTGCAACAATTTCGTATGCAACTATATGCAACTATGCAACTATGCAACATGAAACTTATGCAACTTCAACAACTTTATGGAACTTATGCAACTTTACGCAACTTTATGCAACTATATTGCAACTACCAAAAAACGTATATTGGCATGATAACTTATCTTCTTATTTCAATGAGTGTAGGTACCACCAAATAGGTATCCGTCGGATCTATCTTCTTCGAGTGATGATCAATATATAGTAAGAGAGGTTGAAAGTGAGATGTGTTGTACTAGATCTACCGGTTCTAGATCAACTAGGTTGGAAAAGGTAAGGAAAAGATTTCATACCCGCATGCAATTTTTTAGTTCCAACGGAGGGTCGTGTAATTATGATGTTGAGAGCATAGGTGACATTGAGTTTCCCTTGAGGTATAAACATCTAGTGCAACGATGGGCACCTAAGGAGCTACCTGAAATGGAAACAGATTTCTTCATCGGTGGGAGGATGTATCGCATTGCTCCTCCGTCCTTACATGGATTGTGGTTATTTTCCATGGATGGCATAAAAGTCGGCTATGGTATTGTAACTGAATTCATGGAGTATGTCAGACCATTATACAAATACAATCACTGGTTGATGTTGGTCTGATATATGCAAAGTATGCGGAGATACAGAGTTGCCGCAAATTATATACAACTACTAGATAACAATCAAAATAAAGGGGTAACTATGTATATTGATGGAAGGCCAAAATCTACTGGAAACATTGCAGGCATTATAAATAGTACATGATTAGTGGCAACAACTAAGAAACCAAATTGCATATTTCAGGCACATGAAGGAAATCGTATATTTGTATGTGCAACAAAAACAATAGTTCCATGTGAAGAGTTGTTGATCGATTACAACTTAAATCAAATAGATGGAGAGGGTGATCGTGGGAAGGCACCCACTTCACCTCAGCAGGTAAATGTTAAATACAGTAAAAAATTATGATTACAACAACTAAATTTCATAAATTTCATTTTTTTTTTTTCTGTTATTACTGCAATATTTCATTTTCTTAATGTTGCAGGTGAATTTCCTAACTTTTATTGATTGATTTATTGTGTCAACATATGTCCAGGGTGAACATGTCCGAGTTTCACCCGATACATCTCTCTAGGGTGACCCTGGCAAGGCACCTGCAGTGCCTCAGCAGGTAAATGTTAAATACAGTAAAAACTTATGACTACAACAAATACATTTCTGAAATTTCATTATTTTTTTTCTGATATTACTCCAATATTTCATTTTTTAAATGTTATAGGTGAATTTCATAACTTTTGTTGATTGATTTATTGTGTCAACTTCTGTCCAGGGTGAACGTGTCTGAGTTTCACCTATTACATCTCTCCAGGGTGACTGTGGGAAGGCACTCGCAGTGCCTTAGCAGGTAAATGCAACACACCCACTACGGCATAATAAAATTTTCGCTTTTCCTCAAGGGACAGAATCCTCGAAGTCCTATGGGGGCCTAGTGCAGGCTAGTTCTTCCCTATTCACCTCCCTGTGGTCATGGGTTAGGACCACAGGCTGAACAAGCCAAACGCCTTTTCGTGTTTCGTGACTTGGCGATACAAGTGAGTCTAATGTTAATAGTAGAATGGCGAGGGGGATCTGGAATGAAACCCTGGCTGTAGATCTGGGCGAGCAGATTATGGCCATCCATATCTACCTGCCGCTTAATGACAAAGCACTAGCTCCCTTTCTTTAGTCCCTATCTCGATAGGATCACATATGCGCCTAAATGAAAGCGCCTTTCACAACTCGTGACCTCGCGAGTTGTGAGTCAAAGACCCTCAAATTTTCTTCACCGATCACTGATACCTGATATTCCGATATGGTATGGCCCCTCCTTATTAGCGCTCTCCACACATGACCACCAGCTAGGGTTAACTACTAGCCTTGCTCGCAACTTGCAAGTTTGCAATTTGAAAGGTTGAACCTGTGGGGCCCTTCTTTTACAAAACCCCGAGACACAAAAGCCATAGAAGGTTTGACTCCTTCGGGGCTTCTTAGAACTCACAACTTTGGGACTTGAGTTGTTGGGCCTTTGTGCTCCTTTCTTACGAGAACCTGAAGTATGAGAAGTCAACAAGATGTTGACTCCCATTTCAAATGACACGTGTCCACCACCTGTCACCACTTCTCCCTCTCTCTGGGCATCTTATCGTCACACCACCTATCAACCACATGGGTCCCACCAAGCAGACGTGCCACATGTTGCACAATCTCTCGCAACTCGCAAGCTCGGGACTTCTATAGTAAAAAATGATTCCCCTCAACCTCCGAGACCCCGATATGCGATATGGTGAGGAGGTCCTGACTCAATGGTTGCTCCTACTTCTCATTATTTGGGACTTCGCAACTCCAAGGGTTTGGTATTCCATCTCCAAACTCATGAGACCCCGATACACGATGTATCGAGACATCAGATCCCATGTCTATCCTTCCTTTTTGATCAACGGCCTAGATCACATCGCAATCTCGTGACTCATGACTTAGTGACTCCAAGAACATGGTCTTCCACCTCCAAACACATGAATCCCCGATACGCGAAATATCGAGACGTCAAATCCCACGGCTGTCCTTATTTTTTGATCAACAACCCATATCACATCGCGATCTCGTGACTCAATACTTTGTGACTCCAAGAGCCTGGTCTTCCACCTCCAAACTCATGAATCCCCGATATGCAAAATATCGAGAATTCAGATCCCACAACTGTCCTTCCTCTTTGATCAATGGCCTAGATCACATCGTGATCTCACGACTCGGGACTTCGTGACTCCAAGAGCCTTGTCTTCCACCTCCAAACTCACGAATCCCCAATACGCGAAATATCGAGACGTCAAATCCCATGGTTGTCCTTCCTCTTTGATCAATGGCCTAGATCACATCGCAATATCGCGACTTGGGACTTCGTGAATCCAAGAGCCTAGTCTTCCACCTCCAAACTCATGAATCCCCGATACACAAAATGGTCAGATCTCTACCACCTGTCCTCCAACATGGACGGTCTCGATGTCTTCGAGACTTTTGGGACGTAGTCAAGTTCACTCTACCGCCTAAGTAAAGGTTAATATCGATGGCTTATAGAGCTCCGATGGGTCCCTGGGATCTACGGTCCAGGATTCCATTGCTATTTGTGAAGGCTGAAAGGGCGAGGTGTTAATGCCTATGCTCCTTCTCTAGATCTGTCGGTGTTGACAGGCTTGGCGTTTTCTCGAATGGATTTTGACCGCTCATTTACCAAGGGATAGGGTATTTTCTTTCTATATTTGAATCTCACTATCCCTTCTGAGCTTGAATCACGAAGTTCAAACTCTCAGAGCTTCAGGCTCCCATGACCCCGAGACCTTAGAAAGCTACTCTTTCTTGCATAAGGGTTCCAGACCTGGATTTCATGAACCCTCATACGTTTCTCGGCAATTATCCTTGATCTTAATCGAGTCTCTGGTAAGGTTCAGTATGGTTACAAGGTTTATGGGGTAATTCTTGGAAAAGAGTACTCTCAAGGGGCCTTCCTAGAATATTACGAGAAACTAAGAAAATAAGACGATTCTCGGTGGAGAGAACTCATGTCCCAGACTTAATCATTTGTGCAAAAAGCAACTATGGCTTGTAAGCATACACAGGTATCCATTCTATCAAATCAAACATTAGGTAAACACTTCTATTCAGAACTATTTACAAGCACATGAAAACTGAAAATGCGATTATGTAATTAACTTTGAATAACACTTATCAGAAATAACACCATAGGTGATGCAATTGCTAAGAGGGGTGCTCGTTTCCACCCAACCATAGGCTCAGTGACTCCCAATAGATTTACCACTAGCCACCCCCGAGCTGAGACCACGATGCTGCGAGATTGTGTCTCGATTTTCCAGTGACCGAGAACAAGGGTTACTCTCCCCCTTCTCTGTTATCACTCACTCTGCATATCTCCATAGTTCTTCTTCCTTCCCTCGTGTCTTCCCCTTCGCTTCTCCCTCACGTCTTTTTCCTCTTGCGAGGTTGCGTGTGGCGCGATTTCCCTCACACTGGTCAGGCCTGACGGCTCTACAGATGGGCGGTTCACCCCCCCCCCCCATCCCTCATTACTCATGAGGATCCATCTACCTACCAATCCTGGTGAGTCATTTAATTTGGCGTCTGCGAGCCACTCTTGGTTCTCTGGGACAGTGAAGTCCAAATACGGTATTGGTTTCGGTGGAAGTTAATGCCACCTTTCCAGGTGCCTTCCCCCACCTTTTTTTAGCCATCGTTGTCTCTTTTTAAGCATATCCCCTCTCAGTAGTCCTGCAACATATATTCATAATATTATTCACATTCATCGACCTTTTTAACAAGGTCCATTCACATCACACATTCACATTTTTGGTTTTTCCACAGTTCTTGGCCAGTATAGTTATTTTTACAAACTGGGGGAAACAGGGTGTTACAATTCCCTCCCCCTTAAAAGAACATTGTCATTGATGTTATTTTCTATCAACATGACATGCATGTACAAAAGTAAACAAAATCGGATATGCCTGTCTCATGGCATCCTCCAGTTCCCATGTAGCCTCATCTCGGCCAAAATGTCTCCACTGCACCTTGACCTATGCAATGGTTCGGTTCCGGAGCAGGGTTTCCTTTCTATCCAGTATGTACCAAGGTTTTGGTAGAAATTATCCCTCCGGTTCACTTGGATCACAGACCAGTCAATTATATGATTAACATCATGTACATATTTCTTCAATAATGAAACATGGAAAACATTATGTGCTTTTACAGTGGGAGGAAGTGCTAGCCTATAGGCTACAGATCCCACTCTATCTAGAACCTTAAAGGGTCCACAATACCGAAGTGCCAACTTGGCACAAGCTCCCATTTTTAGGGAACTCTTCCTGGGCCTAACTTTGAGATATACATGATCTCCCGCTTTGAACTCTTTTGGAGTTCTCTTTTGGTCGGCATAACTTTTTTGTCGGTTTTGAGCGACCTTCAGGTTTTGTTTTATCTGAGTCACCTGCTGTTCCATTTATTTCAACATGTGGGGTCCAAAAGAAATTATGTTTACTGGATTACTCCAGCTGACTGGAGTTTTACACGGTCTAACATAGAGGACTTAGAAGGGACTCATCTTTAAGGATGTTTGTTAGCCGTTGTTGTAGGCGAATTCTACCAGTGGTAAGTAGTCATCCCACTTCTTGGGTTGATGCATTACATGCATCCTTAACATATCTTCTAGTATTTGATTCACTCTTTCTGTGTGTCCGTTGGTTTGAGGGTGAGAGGCGGTGCTAAACAACAACTTGGTCTCTAAACCATCCATCCATGATTTCCAAAAGTTGGAAGTAAATTTTGTGTCTCTGTCAGACACGATCTCTTTCGGTATACCATGTAGTCTAAATATCTCTTTCATGAATACCTGGGCGATATCGATTACCTTACAAGTCGACTTGACATGGGTGAAGTGAGAATACTTTCTCAATTTATCCACCACCACCATAATGGCATCATTCTGTTTGGTTGAGGTTGGTAATACAGTGATGAAATCCATGGAGATGGTTTCTCATTTCCACTCTGGGATTGGTAAAATTTGCAATAATCCTGCTGGGTGTCGATGTTCTGCTTTAACCTGTTGGCACTCTATGCATTTGGCTAGGTACTCGGCTATGTCTTTCTTCAATCTAGGCCAATAAAATTGTTTCCTGGTGGCAATGATCATTTTCTGGTATCCTGGATGACCCGAGTAGGGTCTTTTATGTAGTTCATCCATAATGAACCTCTTCAAGTCATCACAATATAGGATATAGAATCTGTTTCTGTAAGTGAGAAGACCTCCTTCAGTCTTCTGGTAGCCTTCATATTTTACTCCGGTGGGTTATTGTTGTAGGTACATGGTCACGGTCCGGACGAAGGGATCTGTTTCTTGTGCATTTCTGATTCTTTCCTTGACATCTGTCTCGTAGGTGCTCACCGCTGCTAGGTGAATTGTTTTCATACTTCTACTAAGGGCATCAACCACCCTATTTTCCTTTCCTTTAATGTGTTTGATCTCGAAATCAAACTCACTAAGGAAGGCCATCCACCTATCTTGTCTAGCATTGAGCTTTGGTTGATCAAACAGGTATTGCAATCCACAGTGATCTGTCATAAGTACAAATTTTCTTCCCAGGAGGTAATGCATCCAAATTTTCAAGGCATGCACTATGGCAGCCAGTTCTAGATCATGGATCACATAGTTGGCTTCATGGTCGTTCAATTTTTGGGATTCATAGCAGATCACACGTCCTTTCTGCATAAGGACTCCTCCGATCCCTTCCTTACAGGCATCTATGCACACGAGGAAGTCATCTTCTAGATCGACGATCTTCAGCATGGGCACATGGGTCAGTAGATGTTTCAGGGTTTGAAATCTTTCTTCACATTTCTATGTCCACAGGAATTTTGTCCCCTTCTTCTGGAGGGTAGTGATTGGATAACCAATATTGGAGAATCCTTTTATAAATCTCCTATAGTATCCTGCTAATCCCATAAAGGATTTGATGTCTGAAACATCCTTTGGGGTAGGCCATTCCATGATAGACCTGATTTTGTTAGGGTCTACCGCTACTCCTTCTTTGGAGAGAACATGGCCTAAGTAATGTATTTGCTTCTGGAAGAATTCACATTTGTTGAATTTGGCATAGAGATGATGTTCTCTTAGCACTTGCAACACAATTCTAAGATGCTCTTCATGCTCTTTTATGTTATTGGAGTAAATTAATATATCATCAATAAAAACAAGCACAAATTTGTCTAGGAATTTGCCGAGTACATTGTTCATCAAGCACATAAAAGTGGCAAGGGCATTGGTCAACCCAAATGGCACTACCACAAACTCATAGTGACCATACCTCGTTCGGAAGGCAGTTTTATGGATGTCTTCACCCTTGATTCGGACTTGATGGTATCCTGACCTGAAATCAATCTTTGAGAAAATAGACACACCCCCCAATTGATCGAACAGGTCATCGATCCTGGGCAAGGGGTACTTGTTCTTTATGGTTACCTTATTGAGTTGCCTATAATCTATACATAGTCTAAGGGTATCGTCCTTGTTTTTCAGAAACAGGACTGGTGCTCCCCATGGAGACACGCTAGGCCGAATATAGCCTTTATCCATCATTTCTTTTAATTGCATCTTGAGTTCAACTAACGTGGGTGTGCTCATCCGATAGGGTTTCCTAGACACCGGCACCGCTCCCGGTGCAAGTTCTATCGAGTATTCTATGTCCCTTCTCGGAGGTAAACCCGGTACCTCTTACGGAAACACATCTCTGTGTTCTCTCAAGATAGGGTACTGATCGCCAGGGCTTGGTTTGTCACCTTTGATTGTTTTTAACACCTGTATTTCATATAGGGTACATCCCCTTCGGAAATACTTTCTCATTTGCAGAGCTGATATTTGTCTCACCGAAACAGGTTTTCAGATCCCTTGAACGGTTATCGTTTTCCCTTCTTTACTTACACATTCTAAGGTTTTGCGGTAACAGTCTAATCTGGTGTTATGGGTGGCTAGCTAGTCCATACCAATCAGCAGATCATATGATCCCAGGGGTAATAAGTTAAGGGTTTTTTGGGTGGGGAATTTACCCAACATCAATTGGTAGGCTGGTATAACCTCTGCTACCCTTCTTTTGGTGCCAGTGGCCAACTGTACCAACCATGGCTTGGTATGTTTTTGTGGCTGTAATTTACACTTATCAATAGCTTTAGGGGCTATATAACTCAAATTTGAACCATGGTTAATTAAAACATACACTAGATGGTTGGAAATCATACCTTCTATTTCCACTATTGAAGCTTGGTGGTCGGCTTGGTTATTATCCAAGGCTGCATAAATTTGTTGCACACTCCTGGCCACATCATTGGCGGTAGTAGCTTCCTGTATGTTATAAATTATCCGACTATTCTGTTGTTGGTGTGGGCAGTCTCTCAATAGATGTTCTTTCCCGCAACCCCAACATTTCAAAGGTTCTCTCTTTGGGTTATCAATCTTCACCGATATGGGTCCAGAAGTTTTATTTCCGCTCAAGGAGGGAAAATTCTGTTGGTTCATACTCCGAGCTAGGAAGCTCATTCTCGGGTTCTTCTTATAGTTCTTAAATCCTGGGGATTTAATTCCCCTTTTCTAAAATATTGAACTATTCTTATGTTTCCATCCTTCACGAGGTTCTTCTCGATGACCAAACTGTTCATGACAATAGGTCGCCTTTCGAATAGCGCCTTCTAGAGTCTTTGGCTCATCAAATTCAATTATGTTCTGATAGTCCTTAGGTAGTCCACTGATGAAGCATTGCACCTTTGCCTTTTCCACTTTTATATAGGGTACATACCTCAACAAATCGAGGAAATTGTTTACATATTATTCTATAGTGAGTTGTCCCAGTTTGAGTTCATAAAATTCTTTAGTCTTTTTGTCGAAATATTTTTCCGACAGATATTTCTTCCAGAAGTATTTCTCAAACCGTTCTCAAGACATGTCCTCTTCACGAACCCCTTTTAAATTATTAAGGTCTTCCCACCAAATGGAAGCCTTTCTGTTCAAGTTAAAGGTGGCCACTCAAGCCTTCATATTTTCTAAAAAGTCATGGACTCTGAAATACTTCTTTAGTCCAAGCAGCTAGGCCTCTTCTTCCTCTCCCTTCTTTATTTCACCGTCGAAGGAGGGTGGTTTGGATTTTCTAAATTCTTCAAATTTTTGACCTTTAGAAGGATTTTGCTTCTTCTATTTCTTTCGGGAACAAGAACTGGTTCTACTGCTAGAAGAGCCCTCTGAATTGATAGCTTCCTTCTCAGAGGAATCATCCGACGCTTGTCCTTTCCCGCTGGGGTGGACCTTTTTTGAGGTTCTCCTCTCAGTGTGACCACTGATGTAGTGTCCCCAAGGCCGAGCCCCATTGTAAACCAAGTTCTGAAAGGAATTGTCATTATGTTTTATAGGCTGGTGAGCCAAGTTCTTATAAGCTGGAGACTTACATGTTTGTTAGGCCAGGGAGCCTAAGTGTTGAAGGCCAAGAGCCTGTTGTTGTACTTGTATGTATGCAGAACATTTAATAAAATATAAACACCGCCAGGTGAAGACCGACCACGATGAATGAGTGAAGGGGGACTGAGCATCCACAAAGTGGGCAAGGAATTAGGGGCTGGAAGGTGGGAAAGGGGCTAAGTGTTGAGCCTAGGGGCTAAGCCTAGTGGGGGATTAATCCTGGGAATAATATTTTAATATTATTCCAAAAGATATGTGCATCATATTTTTTTATCCTAAGTCCTTTTGGAAGGACGCATGATTTCCCAAGTGGTGGGAGGAACACGTGCTAGTGGAACACATGCAGTTCCATGGGTGACAAGTGTCAACCCTAGTGCATGCGAATAAAATGGCCAGGGTGAGCCGTGAGAAGGTTCCATTCCCATTCCACCAGATTGTCTGAACGTGTAGGGAGCTCTGAGCAGTATGACTAACCCAACTCCTATAGAGAACCTTCGGGAGACCCTGTGACTCGAATGTCTGTGTCTGATTATGAGAAATCCCATGCATGTAACCCCAGCCTACGAGAAGCCTGTGTTGATTTCGGGGAAGAGTCTTTACTTTTTCGGGAAAGCTGAGCGAGCCTATGCGAGCATTCCCTATTTTGAAGCCGTGACTGTGAAGCCATCCTGTGATTGCCGAACCAGTTTTTGGAAATCCTGTGTCTGTTTCCCCATGGGATTGTTTAGACTATGTAGTATTGGACTACGTGAGGCTTGATGGCCTATGAGTGACTCCCTCTAGGTGAGAGAGTGCACAGGGGAAGGAGAGAACTCCTGGAAGGAACCCTGTAGCTGCCATAGAGCCCGGAGACTTCCGGTCCGGTCTGTTCCTGTAACCCAAGGTAAGGGAGATTGGCAGGCAAAGGACTGTCCAAGTGACAAAGAAAGTGCATTCTCCTGGGGTGGAACAGGCATGTGGGGAATGAGGGTCTGTGGGCAGTGAGCGTGAGAGATTCCTGGGAGAGCATTCCTTCCTTATGGTTGTGTGTGACTGTTTTCCCTGTAACCTCAGCCTGAGCCTAGATTCCTTGCCTTGGGGTGGAGCTTAGTCCCAGCTTGGGGGTGACCCACTGCTGAGTTGATGAGAAGTGCGGTCTAAGGCTGGGAGGTTCATGGAAGGCCTGCATTTGGTTGGTGGATCCCACCATTGTTACAAGATAAGTGTCTAACTATGTTTTATCACATTTTATCATGTCTCTACTGTAAATGTTATCATGTTTTCTTTTGTATATACGAAATAATATGGAATGCTATGGATTGTTTAATTATAGCAGTAATGATATGTTTTACTCTGAGTTAAATGTGTTTACTTGTTTAAATGCATGGGATATATGATATTTGTATGATCTTTGTACAAATGGTGTGTACAAATGGGTATCAGAGTGCGAGTAAGCCCATAGTTCTAAAATGGGTGTGCTACAAATTGGTATTAGAGCCAAGGTTTCGACACTGGGCCTAGATGGGCCAGTGGAGCAGGCTTTGGACTGAGAAAGCGAGGGGAAATTGGGTCTGGAAGGCCAATTTCGGACCTTGGTTTACTCCAAAATGTCAAGGAGTTACTTGACGCATTTTTTTTAAAGCTCAGGAGGTATAGCGGTGTTATGAAACCGCGACCATTGTGGTATGAGTCCACAGGGAGAGAGGACTCCACACTGGTGGTGCAGAATCTCTAGGATCTGTTCAAGAGGGAAGGTGAACCCTTGTGAGTCGTCAGATCTTGAGCAAATTACCCGACAATCGTCGGATCGGTAGAGAGTTGCACGGAGTTTTAAAGCTTCGTGAACCGGAGGGTGAAAGTCCCGAAAGGAGTTGGCTTATCGGGATATCGGCGTTTGGGATATCGGAGTTCTCGAGGTCGAGAAGGTCAGGAAATTCAAGTTCTGAAATAGTGAGAGGGAATCTAAGCCATTCGTATAAGGAAGGACGCATGTCACACGATCGTCCAATTCGGAGATCCGGACACCCGGACTCACATAGGTGAGCGTTTTTGACCTTGAACCGGGAGAAGTCTCGAGATTTGATCTAAGCCATCCAATAGTTGGGACACATGGCAGAGATCGAGCGACCCATCGGTATATCAGCTACCGGGGTTTTGAGTTGACATAGAACTTTGTCATTGGGGAATTGCAAGTTGCGAAATTCCGAGATTGGATCCGAGCCATCCGTTAGTTTGGACATGTGGGAATTTGGGAGCCCATCGGCATATCAAGGTTCGGCGTTTCACGAATCCTGAAGACAAGGCACTCGAAGAATTTGAAATCACAAAATCGCGAAATAGTGAGAAGCGGAAAGGACTGTCCATTCTTGGGGACGCGTGGCCGAGATCGAGGCAGTCAGGAAAGTTACAGAAGGAGAGTCATCCATTGGGAAATCAGGGTTTGGGGAATCGCGAATCCTGAGGACATATGTGTTTCAGCATTGGAAAGTATGAAACCCCGATAGGAGGTATGACTGTGGTCATATAAGGGGAGGTTGTGTGAACCACGAGTCTAGCCCGGAGGGCTAACAGGAGTTAGAGCGCATCGGTGTTTGGAAGCCAAAATGCTGAAAGGATCTGCGTCGTAGATCTGAGAAAGATCTGGCCGTTGGATTTTTCTAGGAATGGACGTGGACACATGGAGATGTACCACATGCCAGTGGGTCAAGAAGAGAAGCGAGAGAGGTGGGACTCGATGACGTCGCTAAACGCGACGTGGACCCTCATGAACGTGCCACGTACCACGGTGGTGAAGGGAGATAGCTATGTTGTGGGCCCGAAGAATAAAGTAATTCATGATTTCGGGGACTTGCGAGATAAGGGCATGGGAGCTCAACATTGAAACTCGCAAAGTCGCGAGGTAGCGAGAACAAGAGAAGAAAAGTCAACATCGCTTCTCGGGGTTTCGTGAAAGGGAGGTACTAGGGTTGGACACCACAACTCACGAAGGTGCGAGTAGAAAAGAGTGCTAGCACTTAACCCTAGACTACGGTCATACGTAGCAGACGCTAGCGAGGAGGGAGCCATACCCGTGTCGCATCTCGGGTATCGATGGTTAGAGGAAATGAGTCGAGGGTCTTCGACTCACGAACTCACGAGATCACAAGTTGCAAAAAGAGTGACTCTGGTTATGAATATTTAACTGTTGGATCTTCGTGGACCGAAACCCGAAGTCCCGAAAGTCCCGAAATGCCGAAAATGAAAGCTTCGAAAACCCGAAAAATGAAGTCCTGAGATTGCAGAGCCGAACGAGAACTCAGAAAACTTATTTGAATCAAAATGTCTTTCATTCTTGTTCGTATTGGCTTATAAATGTTATGAATGTTCCAGAAGGAGTAATGGCTTGACAAACTTTGAATTTGATTACACAGTGCATGTGCAGAGTTCAACAGAGGTCAGGACTCCAGTTAAACAACGTCGAGTATGGAGTGGGGAAAATGCATATTACCCCTTAAATAGAAGACGAACAGGAAGGAAAGGATGTTAACCTGGGATTCGAAGGATCGAACTCCAATGGGCATGGAAAAGAGAAGGATAAGCAAAGACACATAATGAAAATCATTGAAGGATTGCAAAGAGAGGCCAAGGCTCGCTGAGATGATAGTCAAAAGCTCATGAAAGTCAAGGATCGACAGGGTGAATTAAACTTAAAATTTTTGAAGAGCCTGGAGAGAATAGAGAAGAAACTCGAGAAGGGAAAAGACTCAAGTACGATGCAGAGTCGCAGAACCCCTGGGAGAAGAAGTAGGTCGAGGAGTGGTAGCCGACATCTTAGTCGTTCCCAAAGACATTCTGATAGGAAGACACATAGTAGTCCAAGCCCATCCCCTACCAGAAAACATCAAAAATATGGAAAGGATGAATTGAAGGGAGAGATGAACAAGATTAAGCCTCCAACATTTGATGGAGAACATAAGAAGGAGGAAGATGCTGAGACATGGTTGTTGGGCATGAAGAAATGCTTTCAACTGCAGAATTATTCTGCCCATGCAGAAGGAAGAATTGCAATGTACCAATTGAAAGGAAAAGCATCCATGTGGTGGGATCAGTTTGTGCAGGTGTAGCACATCAAAGAGAAAGAGGTCAATTGGAAGGAATTTAAGAGGTATTTCAAGAAGAAATACCTGACTAAAAGATACTATGACAGGAAGATGAAGGAGTTCTTCGAACTCAAGTTGGGCAGTATGACCATTGATGAGTATGAACGAAATTTTCTGGAACTACTGAAGTATGTTCCATTCATCAAAGACGAGGTTGTCAAAATTCAGAGGTATCTGAGTGGACTACCACCTTCCATTGGTGAAAAGATTCAGTATGAAGATCCTAAGACCATGGAAGAAACCATAAGAAGGGCGAAATTTGTATACGAACAACAAAGAGAAAATCCTATATTTCGGAAGGTTTGGAATGATCAGAGGAAGTTTAAGAAGGAACAAAAGTAGCAGGGAAACAAGCCTTCCTTTTTCAAGAATGGCCCTGGAGGATAGTCATCCTTTAGAGACCCCGGGAAAGTTGAAGGGAGTGAGAAGGTGCCAAGACTGCCACCTATGGAGTGTTGGGGTTGTAAAGGGAATCATAGGTACAGAGACTGCCCCCACAGAAAAGATAAAGCGAGAACTGTCCATACTGTTCAACAAGATGAAACAGTGGAGGATATGGGCAGCAGAATGCCAAGGATCTACGCAGCCCTGGACAACAAGCAAGCAGAATTTCAATCACACATGATTGAAGTGGAAAGTAAAGTCAACAACCGACCACTTGTTATTTTAATTGATTCAGGGGCTAGCCATAGTTATGTAGATCCTAGAGTGGTGGAAAGTTTGCATCTAACGAGAAGCAAACATGAGAATTCTTGGTTAGTGCAGTTGGCCACAGGGACCAAGAGGAAGGTCACTGAATTGGTTAAGTCCTGTTCAGTGGACATGAAAGGAATGAGCACTAAGATTGAATTGAACATTCTGCCTTTAGGCTCATACGATTGCTTAATTGGAATGGACTGGTTGGACCAACACCATGCCCTTCTGGATTGTCATAACAAGAGGTTCACATGCCTGAACGAAGAGGCAAATCAAGTAACAGTCCAAGGAATTCCCAGAGTCGTGGATGTGAGGGAAATCGCAGCCATGCAGCTGAAGAAATGTTACTGGAAAGGCTGTCAATTATTTGCAGCTCGGGTGGAAGAAGCATCCCAAGATGTAGTATCGAATATGGAAGACCATGAAGTACTCAAGGAGTTCAAGGATGTATTTCAGGAGGTACCTGGACTACCTTTGAGGAGGGACATCGATTTTTCTATAAATTTGATGCCTGGAACAACTCCAATTTCGAAAGCTCCTTATAGAATGAGTACGCCAGAGATGAAAGAGTTGCAATTGCAACTCGAAGAGATACTAAAGAAAGGTTACATTCGCCCCAGTGTGTCACTGTGGGGATCCCTGGTCCTATTCTTGAAGAAGAAAGATGGGACGTTGAGGGTGTGCATTGATTTTCGACAGTTGAATAAGGTCACTGTCAAGAACAAGTATCCTCTGCCAAGGATTGATGATCTTTTTGATTAGTTGAAGGATGTGAAAATATTTTCGAAAATAGATCTTCGATCAGGATATCACCAAGTGAGAATAAGGGATGAGGACATCAGGAAGACCGCCTTTAGAACAAGGTATGGTCATTATGAGTTCACAGTGGTGCCATTTGGATTGTCCAACGCGCCTCATGTTTTCATGTTCTTAATGAATGGTGTGTTCAAAAATTATTTGGACAAGTTTTTCATAGTCTTCCTGGACGATATCTTGGTGTATTCTAAGACAGAGGAAGAACATGAGCAACACCTGAGAATGGTGCTACAGGTGTTGAGAGAACACCAGCTATACGCAAAACTAAGCAAGTGCTCTTTTTATCAAAGGCAGATCCATTACTTGGGACACATTATATCTGAAGAAGGGATCGTTGTGGATCCTGAGAAGGTACAAGCCATTCAAGAATGGCCAGCGCCAAGGAATGTGGCAAAATTTAGATCTTTTATGGGTCTGGCAGGATATTATAAGAGGTTCATAGCTGGATTCTCAAAGATAGATCATTCTATCACTTCCTTGCAAAAGAAGGAGAAGAATTTCCAGTGGACTGAAGAATGTGAGAGAAGCTTCCAACGATTGAAGCAGATGCTAACTAGTGCTCCAATACTGAAGATTGCAGATCCAAACAAGGATTACGTAGTGTGCACTGATGCATGTAAGGGGGGGATGGGAGGAGTTCTCATCCAAGAGGGATTTGTAGTTTGTTATGAATCCCGAAAGTTGAAGGAACATGAGAAGAATTATGCCACTCACGATTTAGAGTTGGCACAATCGTCCAGGCCTTGAGGAAATGGAGACATTACCTCATGGGAAAGAGATTCGAGTTGAGAATAGACCATAACGGTCTGAAGTATTTATTTCATTAGCCGACCTTAAACACCAAGCAAATCAGATGGCTGGAGTTTCTGCATGAATATGACTTTGATATCAAGCATATCAAAGGGAAAGAAAATAAGGTGGCTGATGCACTCAGCAGAAAAGTGCATGAATTTCATGCTACAACCATTAGCATGTACCAGACTGAGATGAAAGACAGAACTTTGGAAGCTGCAAATGCTGATTTGCAGTACAAAAATATTGTAGCAAAGATACAGTAGCGTGAGAGACCATAGACTAGGGAAATCTACACCTTGGGAACTAATGGTTTACTTCTGTATAAAAACATAGTGTATGTACCCAATGTCCGAGAGTTGAAGCTGGCAATTCTAAAGGAGATGCATAACGTGGCTTATGCTGGACATCTTGGATATCAAAAGACTGTGGAAACAATCAAAAGCCATTATTTTTGGTCAGGTTTGAAGAAACAAATCGCTGAATACATCGCTAGATGTATGGAGTGCCAGAAGGTTAAGGCTGAGCAGAGGCACCCAGCAGGTTTGCTGCAACCTTTACCTATTCCTGAATGGAAATGGGACGTGGTAACAATGGATTTTATCATAGGATTTCCTAGAACAAGCAAGCAGCATGATTCAATCATGGTGGTGGTGGACAAGCTTACTAAAGATGCCCATTTTATTCCACTGAAAACCACCAGAGCAGCAGATGTTGTTGACATTTTCCTAAAAGAAGTTGCACACTTGCACGGAATTCCTAAGACAATTGTGTCTGATAGAGACCCGAAATTCACTTCAAATTTCTGGAAAGGACTGTTCAAAGGATTCAGAACGAATCTGAACTTTAGCACAGCATATCATCCCGAGTCTGATGGACAGACAGAGAGAGTAAACAGAGTAATAGAAGACATGCTGAGAATGTATGTGATGGATAAACCATCAAGGTGGGAAGACTACCTGCATTTGGTAGAATTCGCCTACAATAATGGGTATCATACATCACTGAAGATGAGCCCATTCGAAGCGCTTTATGGAAGAATGTGCAACACTCCAGTGAGCTGGGATAATCCAGCTGACAGAGTAGTAGTTGGGCCTGAATTGCTCAAAGAGATGGAAGATCAAATGATAAAAATTAAACATAATCTAAAAGTTTCCCAGGACAGGCAGAAAAGTTACGCTGATAGTAACAGAAACTACAGAGAATTCAAAGTGGGTGACAATGTTTTCCTGAAAGTGAAAACTAACAGGATTTCCCTAAGGTTGGGAAGTTGCGCCAAGTTGGCAACAAGATTTTCTGGGCCATTTGAGATCCTGGAAAGGATTGGGCTAGTTGCATACATGCTTGCATTACCTGCATCTATGAATGTACATAATGTGTTTCATGTTTCACTTCTTAAGAAATATGTACTTGATGCTAATCATGTTATCGATTGGAATGTGATTCAGGTGGAACCAGAAGGTGTCCTGCAAGTGCATCATGTGCGCATATTGGACAGGAAAAGCAAATAGCTCCAGAATCGAGCTATAGAGCTTGTAAAGGTCCAGTGGACCTGGTACGGTCCTGAGGACGCGACATGGGAGCATGCAGATGTTATGTGGGTAGAGTACCCGCATCTTTTTGAAGATTTTGAAAGGCTTGCAGAGACAGTGTAAGTTGCACTAAGGACAGTGCAAAAATAAGGGGAGGGGGATTGTAGTGTCCCCAAGGCCGAGCCCCGTTGTAAACCAAGTTATGAAAGGAATTATCATTATATTTTATAGGCTGGTGAGCCAAGTTCTTATAATCTAGAGACTTATGTGTTTATTAGGCTAGGGAGCCTAAGTGTTGAAGGCCAAGAGCCTGTTGTTGTACTTGTACGTATGCAGAACATTTAATAAAATATAAACACCATCAGGTGCAAACCGACCACGATGAATGAGTGAAGGGGGACTGAGCATCCATAGAGTGGGCAAGGAATTAGGGGCTGGAAGGTGGGAAAGGGGCTAAGTGTTGAGCCTCGGGGCTAAGCCTAGGGGGGGCTTAAGCTTGGGAATAATATTTTAATATTATTCCAAAAGATATGTGCATCATATGTTTTTTTCCTAAGTTCTTCGGAAGGACGCGTGATTTCCCAAGTGGTGGGAGGAACCCGTGCTGGTGGAACGCATGCAGTTCCATGGGTGACAAGTGTCAACCCTAGTGCATGTGAATAAAACGGCCAGGGTGAGCCGTGAGAAGGTTCCATTCCTATTCCACCGGATTGTCTGAACGCGTACGGAGCTCTGAGCAGTATGAATAACCCGACTTCTGTAGAGAACCTTCGGGAGACCCTGCGACTCGAATGTTTGTGTCTGATTCTGAGAAATCCCATGCGTGTAACCCCAGCTTACGAGAAGACTGTATTTATTTCGGGGAAGAGTATTTTCTTGTTCGGTAAAGCTGAGCGAGCCTATGTGAGCATTCTCTGTTCCGAAGCCATGACTGTGAAGCCATATTGTGATTGTCGAACCAGTTTTTGGAAAGCCTGTGTCTCTTTCCCTGTGGGATTGTTGAGACTATGCAGTACTGGACTGCGTGAGGTTTGTTGGCCTGTGAGCGAATCCCTCCAGGTGAAAGAGTGCGCAGGGGAAGGAGAGAACTCCTGGAAGGAACCCTGTAGCTGCCATAGAGCCCGGAGACTTCCGATCTGGTCTGTTCCTGTAACCCAAGGTAAGGGAGATTGGCAGCCGAAGGACTGTCCGGGTGACAGAGAAGGTGCATTCTCCTAGGGTGGAACAGGCATGTGGGGAGTGAGGGTCTGTGGGCAGTGAGCATGGGAGATTCCTGGGAGAGCATTCTGTCCTTGTGGTTGTGTGAGACTATTTTCCCTGTAACCTCAGCCTGAGCCTAGATTCCTTGCCTTGGGGTGGAGCTTAGTCCCAACTCAGGCGTGACCCACTGTTGAGTTGATGAGCAGTGCGGGCTAAGGCTAGGAGGTTCGTGGAAGGCCTGCATTTGGTTGGTGGATCCCACCATTGTTACAAGATAAGTGTCTAACTATGTTTTATCACATTTTATCACGTCTCTACTATAAATGTTATCATGTTTTCCGCTGTGTATACGAATTAATATGGAATTCTATGGATTGTTCAATTATAGCAGTAATGATATGTTTTACTCTGAGTTAAATGTGTTTATTTGTTTAAATGCATGGGATATATGATATTTGTATGAGCTTTGTACAAATGGTGTGTACAAATGGGTATCGGAGCGCGAGTAAGCCCAAAGTTCCGAAATGGGTGTGCGACAATTGATATGACCATGTTTCTGAGTTTCAGGTTCATGCTTCATTTGTCTTTGTAGATCAGATAAACTTTGTAGTAAAACTGCATTAATTTCTGTTTGTTTTTCTTGTTCTTTCATCATGCTTTCATTGTCAGTCTTACAGCCTTGTAATTCGACCATGAGATTCCTCACAGTCTCAGCTAGATTTGGAGGGGTCCCTGTTGCCCTCCTTTCATCAGACTCTTCGTCTCTATTGTGGGAGCCTTCTCCTACTTCTTGGTGAGTCACCATACTATGCATTGATAATTTCCCGCAGTTGATCTTTCGCTTGTGTGCAAAAGGAAAAATATTGGTTGTTAGTCAATATTTATATTTATTTATAACCAGTACATAATTCATATTTTCACATGTACACACACACAATAGGGGTTTTTCACTCTTAACTTCATATTTTGATTTGGAAGGTTAATACAAGGGGTTACTCTTTTTAAGAGTGTTCCGAACAGAGCTTCTACGCAACTCGTTCATGAGCCCAAGTGTTAGCAACATTACTTGTCTTTAGCGTCGAGATACACAGGTTTACAGGTTGCTCGGGGAGCGCCCAAGAGAAGTGCATAAAGGAAGTTCTCTTGGACTTAAAATCAAGCGAGCGGGCATTTCATGTTTCAGCAGAAATAATTCAGCAACACGACCGAGCAAAGATTGATGAGTAATTGCTGAGTAGGCGAGCTGCGTCAAGAATAGCGCTTAAAGTTTGAAGGAAGAAAACGGTCGGAATCCTTCGGGAGGCACTCGCGAAGTTACGAGGACCGTTGATCACGATCAGTACAAGCACGATAGTTTTTTCATGAGCTCGGGGGTCGTGAGTTTGAAGGGCGGATCATATCCCTTTGGTTGTGCGAAACTCCGAGTTACGAAAGGTGCCCGGAGGAGGTCAAATTTCGCTGACCGTCGCATCTCGAGACTTCGCGAAAGGGGAGCACAAAGGCTCTACCTTCCAACTTGCGAGATTGCGAGTTGCGAGGACCTTTGAGGTTGGGCCCACGGTCTTGGCACCCAGTCACAGAGGAACACACCTGAGGAAGGATGCCAGCGCACACAACGTAATAAATCAGGGGCCATAACACTGACGAGATAATCTGGGCCATCCCATCTGGATAGACATGTGGTGCGCGATTAAGCCGCTTCAACTCTTCGCCCCTCACGACCCAAAAATGCAAAGGGTAGCTTCGTTATGTTGCGATGCACAAGGTGCCGGGAGAGTCCGTGACCCGGGCCCATGGTATCGTCAGGAAAATTAAGAACCGTTGGATTTGGAAGGACCCCTGGTGCAGGATTGAGCCATCTCGGCGTTACGCCCCTCGCGACTTAAAAGGCACAAAGAACAGTCCTCCTTATTTGCGAACGTTGAAAGCCTCTATGGGAATAAAAGAAGGGTCATGGTCCATGGTCACCCGAGAAATTAAAAGAGCTAAGCAGCAGGGGGCCTAAAGGTGTTGTATCCAGTTGCCGAAAGCATCGTCACGATTTCCAGATGCTGTTAGAAGCGATTTCACTCCTGGTTTTCGCTCGAAGTAAATAAAGATAAGAAAGGGCAGTTGAAGCCTCCTTTCATTCATTTAATGAGGAAATGGAGAGTCTGGCAAGACGTCCGCTCACAGAGGTCCTGTGTATCGATTTTCTCAAAGAGGCCATGCCGAGGTCCTCAGCTCAACAGAAAAGCCTACACACGCTAGCTCAGTACTTAATAGCTCAGCTACCCTCCCCCTGCAGGGGCCATGCGCAATTAAGGTGGAGACAGACAGAGAAAGATTGTCCGAATTTGACTGAAAGGACACCAAGCCTTAGGTGTCTAAGTATGCCTCTGTTGGGTGAATTTTCCGGAGTATATAGACTCAGTCCTTGTAATTTTGTAATCTATCGATGGTTGAGCAGAGCTCCTGGTGGTAAAGTTTTAATGAAGCACTGTTATTCTGGTTATGTGTGAACTTTTGAGACTTCTTGCCTTATGAATGCCATTTTCTTTCATGTCTTCGTTTACACTGTGTTAGAGCAACTCGGAATTGGAGGATCCAGTCAAGCTGTAGCTATTACAGGATGATGTTGTAATGGATCACTGTAATAGTTGCGCTGTCTCTAATCAGTTCTTGTGATTTCCCCAGTGCTGAGTGACTTGGAATTGGAGGATCCAGTCAAGTCCCCTCTCAGTTCCTTGAGACTCTAAACTAAGTGGATCTTACATTCAGAGTCTTTCTTCTGCAAACGACCAAGAGCTTGTTTCCCAAAGCCATTTGTTCACCCTTCTTACCAAGTCTTCTACCTGGTCACCTTTTAATCAACCCACTGGCTGAAGTTAGGATTCCAGACCTCCTTTGTTCTTTATGTACCAGATCCAGTCCATGAGTTAGAGTGATACCTCCTCGAGCCATTATCTCCATTTGATCACCCCTTTTATAGACAAATCATGACATTAAACTGATGGGTGTCGGGCTCTGCTCTTGCAAGCAATCTAGGAGTGACTTCCGTCGCTAACATTTCTGGCACCGTTGCTGGGGACGAAGTTGAATATTTTCCCCGGGATTGAACGACATTGAGCCTCTGATTCTGAAGGTGCATCAAGTATTAGAGCCTTTGAAGATTGCTACTGTGCACCTGGAGAATCCATTGTGATGACTCCACTGGAGCGAACCCGCTATTTTAATTGTGGCTTCCAGAGGAAGACATACGCGGTCACACCCACAACTACCTCTATCTACACCTGAATCTAATCCAGAAGCAGTGCTCAGGAAAGGAAAGGCCCCTGAAGAAGAATTTTCCAGTGCCAAACCAGGTAATCCGCCATATCCTTTCGTAAGAAATCCATTTCCTCCTCCTCAAATTCTTGATTGGCCTCCTTCCGAGGTTTCCCGTTTCCTAAATTTTGGGAGTGTTCCTACTGAATTTTCCCCTCCTAGTCTAGTACCGGAGGGACGAGACCTTGTCACTCCCCTCTCCCCTGAAACTGTACCTTGGCATTGGGCCAAGACTACTGAATATCCTCCCGCTCCTATATTTACTACTCCTGTGCAAAGAGGAGCACCTGCGGACTCGAGCTCTTTAGCCTTCCCCATAAATCCTCTCTTGTTTCCCCCTCTGCTTCGGGACTCATTCCCAGTAGCCCCTTCGCGAAATCCTTCTCCTCCGAGTTCTCCTCCACCTAATATCCCTATGGTTGGTTCTAATCCCCCTATGACTAGAATGGAGGCCATTACAGCCGTTAGGTATTCTCCCCTCGTGCTACCGCATCCTCTCAATGCCCTCCCAACAGATGGTTACCTCAAACAACTACCCAGGTTTACAGGTGAGGGGGATATAACTGTAGAAGAGAACCTAGAAGCCTTTTACAGTTTCGCAGATGATAATAACATCATGCACACAGACGTATGGATGAGGATTTTTGTCCATAGCCTCCAAGGAGAGGCTAGAAAATGGTTTAAGGCCCTGCCTCCTGGATCTATTGATGGGATCGAAGCTTTAGATAATGCCTTTTTAAGACAGTGGGGAGATAAGAAAGACTTCATGTATTACATGACAGAGTTTGGGTATTTGAAGAGAAAGGAAGGAGAGTCTGTCTCCAATTTCTCCAAGATATTTAATAAAATGTACAACAAAATCCCTGCTGAGATAAAACCCTCTGAAGCCTCTTCAAAGATTACTTATGCTAGCGCCTTTGATCCCGATTTCTGTCTCTTGTTGAGGGAAAGAAGAGCCACTTCTCTGGCTTAGATGCAGGATGCAGCCGTGGAAGTAGAGTCTAATATATTGGCTATTGACCGACTCAGGAATGTTGTTGGTAGGAACATATCTAGGCAGAGGCCTGAAGTTGCCTCATCCAGTTCTTCTCCCATGCCCCTTCAGGCAGATGAGACAGCTAGAATGCTAAAATCACTTGCTGCCAAGATAGAAATGTTGGAATTAGATGGGAAGCCCATGTACAGAAATCCCTAGAACACTGATAATAGAGGTTTCAGATGATCTGATAACCATGGGCCACGGGCCTTCCCGAGGGAACAAAGAGACAAAGACAGAGAAGACCAGAGAATTCAGGCTCCTTTTCAGAACAACTTGGTGGCCGATGAGGAAGAAAGAGAAACATATGAGCTTGACTCTGAAATTCACTGCTTAGAGGACACTCCCCCTTTTCCCCATCTCACTCAAATATCTTACGAGGAGTCTCTCATGGATAGTCAGCTAAATGAATTGAGCAAGGGAGACAAGGCTAGCAGCGGCCGAGGCAGGTACAATTTGAGGTATGATAAGAAGACAACAACACCTGATATTCCCGAGCAGTCCACTAGAACATACAAGCCTGCTAAATAAGTAGAAGACAGTCATAGAGGTAAGAAGGCTCCACCCCTTTCTCCCATTGTCCACAATCATGCCCTTGAAATAAGAGAAATTCCAAAGATTACATCTTCTTTTAATTTCGAGCATGAGATTCAAACGATCAGAATCTCTATACCCCTCACCGAGCTAATCAAACATGATGAATTTAAAAAATGCTTCTCCGATCTTTTGCAGTCTGAGGCCTCATCCCCTCCTGCAGACTCCATAAACCTCCAAGATGAAAAGCCCGCAATTATCCTAGGTCCCATGGTAGAAGACAGAGATGATTCATCCCCTCCCTTCTACACCTCCCTGAACATACATGATAAAGTGTTGCACAACTGCTTAATGGATTCAGAAGCTTCTCAAAACCTCATGCCTAAAACTGTCATGGAAGAATTGGGATTAGAAGTCACCCGAGCATATCATCATCTCTATTATTTCGACTCCAGGAGGGTCCAGTGTCTTGGAGTTATTAAAGACCTGGTTGTGATCGTGTTTCAACTGCCCATGAAAAGTGTGATCATGGATATCGTAGTAGCTGATGTCCCCCCCAAGTTTGGTATGCTATTGTCAAGATCTTGGATAAAAAGACTAGGGGGAACCTTGCAGATGGACCTCACATATGCTACTATCCCAGTGTTCAGAGGAGAGCATAGAAGACTATATAGGGAAGCCCAACTTGCCTACATAATCAGCGATGAAGCCAACCCTACCAATCATCCCATATTTTCCTTGGACACTGATTTAGGATCCAGTCTACTACAACTTACCCATGCCCCTGAGCCTCCTCTGAAACTCAGAAAGTAGCCCACCGCTTCCCATGAATTTTTTCCTTCCGTCACCCCAATTTGGAAAATGTTTTTTGATGGAGACTGTTCCCGAGAAGGCGCTGGTGCTGGGGTGTTTTTTGTGTCACCCTCTCAGGAGACCATCTGCCTGTCATATAAGCTGGAGTTTGAAACCACTAACAATGTGGCAGAATATGAAACTCTTATACTAGGATTAAGAGCCGCAAGGGAAATGGGAATTCAGGAGGTAGCAGTGTTCGAAGATGCCGAGTTGGTAGTCCAGCAGGTCAGAAGTGCTTATCAGGCCAAGCATCCTCGACTCAGAAGTTACATAAATGAGGTGTGGGACCTTATTGACAACTTCTTCTCAGCATTTAACATTTCTTTCATCCCAAGGGAAGAGAACTTAGTAGCAGATTCCCTAGCTACATTAGCAAGCACTTTCAAAGTACCCCTGCCGCCCAAGCATAGGCATGATGTAGAAGTAAAATATAGGCCTTCCATACCCGACAATGTCAAGCATTGGAAGGTGTTTGAGGATGATCTTGAGATCAAGAAATTCTTGGAGACTATCGAAGAATTTTTAGAAATGCATATTGACCAAGATTCCCTCTCTGAGGAAAGGTTGGATGGGGGTGAGTTGCTGAGTAAAATAGCAAAGCATGACATTATTCAGTTGCCTAGCAATCACATCCCAAGGGGACTGGTCCAATTAGATAGATTGTTTGATGGGAACGATGTGGAAGTAAGGCGGAGAGTTTCAGGTGATGATGTTGACACGGCTGAGTGCAACATTGGCACACCAGAAGAGCCTAAGTTTGTCAAGTTGTCAAGGGATTTGACCAATGAGCAGAGGATTGAATATATCGAGCTGCTCCGAGGGTTTGCTGATGTGTTTGCATGGACCTACGAAGACATCAAGACATATGACACGTCGGTCATTGAACACAAAATCCCACTGAAGGAAGAGGCTAAGCCATTCAAGCAGAAGATGAGACAGATAAACCCCATGTTGCTACCTGTCATGGAGAAAGAAGTGAAGAAATTATTAGATGCCCAAATCATTGTTCCCCTGAGATATTCCAATTGGGTGGCCAATCTTGTTCCAGTGAGAAAGAAAAGCAGGGAAATCAGACTCTGTGTTGACTTTAGGAATCTGAACAGAAGCTCAAGGAAGGACAATTATCCCCTGCCCAACATGGAGCACATATTGCAGAAGGTCATTGGCGCATCTAGGATATCCATGATTGATGGTTTCTCTGGCTACAATCAGATATCAGTCATGCCTGAGGATAGAGAGAAGACAACCTTCACCACTCCTTGGGGCACATTCATGTATGCCAAAATGCCTTTCGGACTGATGAATGCAGGAGAAAAATTTTAGCGAGCCATGGACATAGCCTTCATCGGGGAGAAGGATCAGTTCATGGTAATCTATCTAGACGACATCACGGTCTTCTCCAGGACAGACAAGGAGCACTGCTACCACTTGAAGAGGGTTTTCCTGAAGTGTCGAAGGTTTGGCCTATCTTTAAACCCCAAGAAATCTGTGTTCGCTATGAAGGAAGGCAAGCTGTTAGGTCATATAGTATCAGTAGAGGGATTAAAGATTGACCCTAGCTGGGTAGAAGCACTTCAGACCCTGTCACTTCCCAGATCTAAGAAGGAAGTCCAGGCCTTTCTGGGAAAGATAAATTTTCTGAGGAGATTTGTCTCAAATTTTGCTGAGTTGGTGAAGCACATCAAAACCATGCTCAGGAAAGGAAATGAAGTGAAATGGACCACTGAACCCAGGGAATATTTTTACTGGATCAAGAAGGCATTGACCGAGGCACCCGTGCTAATCAGCCCCGATTATTCTAAAGATTTCCTGATTTTTTCTTTTGCATCCTGTGATACAGTAGCAACAGTCTTGTTGCAGAAAAATGAGCGAGGAAGAGAGCAACCTATTGCCTTCTACAACAAGGCATTGAGAGATGTAGAACTCCGGTACGAGGCCATGGAAAAGCAGGCCTATGCCCTGGTGAAATTTCTCAAAGTTTTCCGAGTCTATGTCTTGCACTCAAAGATCATTGCATATGTTCCTTCGACTTCTGTGAAGGACATTCTTATACATCCCAACATGGATGGAAGAAGAGGAAAATGGATCGCCAAGATCCTAGAGTTTGATTTGGAGATCAAGCCCACCAAGTTGATAAAGGGGCAGGGTTTAGCCAAGTTGCTGGCCGAATCTAATTGCAAATCCTTGGGGATTAACTACATCAATGATCAAGCCGAATCATCCAGTAAGGATTCTCAAAGTGCCTTATCATTAGAAGCATGCCCCTGGCACAAAGATATCTTGTATTTTCTGCAAGAATTAAGGCCTCCTGATGGGATGGAAAAAGGGAAGGCGAGATCTTTAAAGCTCAGGGCGGTCAGGTATTGCCTCATTGACCAGGCCTTGTACTAGAAAGATCCTCTAGGGGTATTCTTAAGGTGTCTGGACCCACAAGAAGCTCAGCAGGTCACATTTGATTTCCACAGTGGCCTTTGTGGGGGGCATCATTTCTGGAAGACCACAGCCCATAAGATCCTCCGAGCTGGGTATTACTGGCCTACTTTATTCTCCGATGTCTGCAGAGAAATCAGAGCTTCATCAAATGCCAGAATTTATCAGGTAAGCAACAGCTCAAACCTCTTCCCTTAAAGCCTGTGGTAGTTTCAACACCTTTTCAGCAGTGGGGGCTGGACTTCATTGGGGAAATTCATCCTCCCTCAAGTGGCCAACACAGATGGATCCTCACTGTGACAGATTATTTCACCAAATGGATAGAGGCTGTCCCCACCAGGATCACCTCCCACAAAGTGATTATCAGTTTCCTGGAAGATATCATAGCCCGATTTGGTTGCCCCAACAGAATTGTCACTAACAACACCACCCCCTTCAGGTCTGAGCCTCTGGTCAAATTCTATGAACAGTTTGAGATTTCACTGATTCACTCTACTCCCTATTATCCTCAAGGAAATGGACTAGTAGAGTCTTCCAATAAAATCCTAATCAAGATCATTAAGAAATTACTGGAAGAAAATAAAAGGGCCTGGGATTCGAGGCTCAAATTTTCTCTATGGGTTGACTGAGTAACAACCAAAATATCCTTGGGCATATCCCCTTACCAGGTTGTTTACGGAATTGAGGCCGTTTTCCCTACTCAGCATGCCTTATCTGTGGAAAAGTTACTCCAGGACCTTGAAGGAGAACCTGGCAATATGGTCAGAAGGATTCATCAGATGGTGGAAGTGCAGCATATTAGAGAGCAGGTCATGAACAGGGCCTACCACCATCAACAAAAGATCAAGCAGGCTTTTGACAGGAAGGTCAGGAAAGAGGAATTCGAAATCGGGGACTTGTTGTTCAAGTGGGACGCACCGAGACAGGATAAAGGCAAGCACAGCAAGTTCGACGCTCTCTGGATCGACCCCTTTAAAATCTCTGAGATTTTCTACAACAACACCTATAGGTTGCAGGATCTGGAGGGTGAAGAGGTTTTCAACAGCCCAGTGAATGGGCTTTTCTGAAAAGATGTTTTATTTGAGCCCTAGACGGCTCTTCTGTTTGTAAATATTGTCTTTTATTTCTATGTTTAATTTATTTTTTACATGTTTCGGCCTAATAAGTGACTCCATAGCCCAACAAAAAGGCAATTGGAACTACAGAAGGAGTTCTTAGAGCATCACAGGGATGACTCTATCCCCCATGGAGCCTAATGTTAGCAACATTACTTGTCTTCGGCGTCGGGATACACAAGTTTACAGGTTGCTCGGGGAGCGCCCAAGAGCAACGCATAAAGGAAGTCCTCTTGGACTTAAAATCAAGCAACCGGGAATTTCATGTTTCAACAGAAAGAATTCAGCAACACGACCGAGCAGCGGTTGATGAGTAATTGCTGAGTAGCCGAGTTGCGTCAAGAATAGCGCTTAAAGTTTGAAGGAAGACAGTGGTTGGAATCCTTCGGGAGGCACTCATGAATTTACGAGGACCGTTGATCGTGATCAGTACAAGCGCGATAGTTTTTTCGCAAGCTCGGGGGTCGTGAGTTTGAAGGGCGGATCATATCCCTTTGGTTGCGTGAAACTCCGAGTTACGAAAGGTGCCCAGAGGAGGTCAACTTTCGCTGAACATTGCGTCTTGGGACTTCGCGAAAGGGGAGCACAAAGGCTCTACCTTCCAACTCATGAGATTGCAAGTTGCGAAGGCCTTTGAGGTTGGGCCCACGGTCTTGGCACCCAGTCACAGAGGAACACGTCCGAGGAAGGACGCCAGCGTGAAGAACGTAATAAAGCAGGGGCCATAACACTGACGAGATAATCTGGGCCATCCGATCTGGATAGACACGTGGTGTGCGACTAAGTTGCTTCGGCGATTTTCCCCTCGCGACCCCAAAATGCAAAGGGTAGCTCCGTTATGTTGCAATGCACGAGGTGCCGGGAGAGTCCGTGACCCGGGCCCATGGTATCGTCGGGAAAATTAAGAACCATTAGATCTGGAAGGACACCTGGCGTAGGCTTGAGCCATCTCGGCATTACGCCCCTCACGACTTCAAAGGCACAAAGAACAATCCTCCTTATTCGCGAACGCCGAAAGCCTCTATGGGAATAAAAGCAGGGTCACGGTCCACGGTCACCCGAGAAATTAAAATAGCTAAGGAGCAAGGGGCCTAAAGGTGTTGTGTCCAGTCGCCGAAAGCATCGTCACGATTTCCAGATGCCGTCAGAAGTGATTTCGCTCCTAGTTTTCGCTCGAAGTAAATAAAGATAAGAAAGGGTAGTTGAAGCCTCCTTTCATTCATTTAATGAGGAAATGGAGAGTCTGGCAAGACGTCCGCTCACAGAGGTCCTGTGTACCGATTTTCTCAAAGAGGCCATGCCAAGGTCCTCAGCTCGACAGAAAATCCTGCACACGCTAGCTCAGCACTTAGTAGCTCAGCTACCCTCCCCCTGCAGAGGCCATGCACAATTAAGGTGGAGACAGACAGAGAAAGACTGTCCGAATTTGATTGAAAGGACACCAAGCCTTGGGTGTCTAAGCACGCCTCTGTTGGGCGAATTTTCCGGAGTATATAGACTCAGTCCTTGTAATTTTGTAATCTATCGATGGTTGAGCAGAGCTCCTGGTGGTAAAGTTTTAATGAAGCACTGTTATTCTGGTTATGTGTGAACTTTTGAGACTTCTTGTTTATGAATGCCAGTTTCTTTCATTTCTTTGTTTACACTGTGTTAGATCAACTCGGAATTGGAGGATCCAGTCGAGCTGTAGCTATTACAGGATGATGTTGTAATGGATCACTGTAATAGTTTCTCTGTCTCTAATCAGTTCTTCTGATTTCCCCAACGCTGAGTGACTTGGAATTGGAGGATCCATTCAAGTCCCCTCTCGGTTCCTTGAGACTCTGAACCAAGCAGATCTTGCATTCAGAGTCTTTCTTCTACAAATGACTGAGAGCTTGTTGCCCAAAGCTGTTTGTTCACCCTTCTTACCAAGTCTTCCACCTGGTCACCTTTTAATCAACCCACCGGCTGAAGTTAGGATTCCATACCTCCTTTGTTCTTTATGTACCATATCCAGTCCCTGAGTTAGAGTGATACCTCCTCGAGCCATTATCTCCATTTGATCACCCCTTTTATAAACAAATCATGACATTAAACTGATGGGTGTCAGGCTCTGCTCCTGCAAGCAATCCAAGAGTGACTTCCATCGCCAACACCAAGTAAGCCAAGTGTTGTAACCATGCTCTGATACCAATTTGTAACACAACCACTATGGCATAGTAAAATTTTCGCTTTTCCTCAAGGGATAGAATCCCCAAAGTCCTACGGGGGCCTAGCACAGGCTAGTTCTTCCCTATTCACCTCCCTGTGATCGTGGGTTAGGACCACAGGCCGAACAATCCATGCGCCTTTTCGTGTTTTGTGACTCGACAATACAAGTGAGTCCAATCTTAAAGGTAGAATGGTGAGGGGGCTCTGGAATGAAACCCTAGCTGTAGATCTGGGCACGCAGATTCTGGTCATCCAGATGCGCCTGCTAGTAAATGACAAAGCACTAGCTCCCTTTCTTTAGTCCCTATCTCGATAGGACCACATACACGCCTAAATGCAAGCACCTTTCACAACTCGCGACCTCACAAGTTGTGAGTTGAAGACCCTAAAATTTTCTTCACCAATCGTCGATACTAGAGATTCTGATATGGTATGGCCCCTCCTTATTAGCGCTCTCCACGTGTGCCACCGGCTAGGGCTAACTACTAGCCTTGCTAGCAACTTGCAAGTTCGTGAAGTTGAAAGGTTGAACCTCTGGGGCCCTTCTTTTACAAAACCCCGAGACGCGAAAGTCAAAGAAGGTTTGACTCCTTTTGGGATTCTCGAAACTCGCAAATTCGCAACTTGAGTTGTTGGGCCTTTGTGCTCCTTTCTTAAGAGAACCCAAAGTATGAGAAGTCAACAAGATGTTGACTCCCGTTTCAAAGGACACGTGTCCACCACCTGTCACCACTTCTCCCCCTCTCTGGGAATCTTATCGTCACACCACATGTCAACCACATGGATCCCACCAAGAAGACGTGCCACATGTTGCACAAGCTCTCGCAACTCGCAAGCTTGGGACTTCTATAGTCGAACCTGATTCCCCTCAACCTCCGAGACCCCGATATGCAATATGGCAAGGAGGTCTTGACTCAATGGTTGCTCCTACTTCTCGCTATTTGGGACTTCGTGACTCCAAGGGTTTGGTCTTCCATCTCCAAACTCATGATATCCCAATATGCAATGTATCGATACATCATATCCCATGACTGTCCTTCCCTTTTGATCAACGACCCAGATCACATCGAAATCCTACAACTCGGGACTTTGTGACTCCAAGAGACTAGTCTTCCACCTCAAAACTCATGAATCCCCGATACACGAAATATCGAGACGTCATATCCCACGGATGTCCTTCCTTTTTGATCAATGACCCAGATCACATCGCGATGTAGCGACTTGGGACTTCGTGACTCCAAGATCCTAGTCTTCCACCTCCAAACTCACAAATCCTCGATACGTGAAATATCGAGACGTCAGATCCCACGACTTTCCTTCCTCTTTGATCAATGGCCCAGATCACATCGTGATCTCGCGACTCAGGACTTCGTGACTCCAAGAGCCTGGTCTTCCACCTCCAAACTCACAAATACCCAATACACGAAATATCGAGACGTCAGATCCCAGGACTATCCTTCCTCTTTGATCAAAGGCCCAGATCACATCACGATCTCGTGACTCCGGACTTCGTGACTCCAAGAGCCTGGTATTCCACCTCCAAACTCACGAATCCCCGATACGTGAAATATCAATATGTCAGATCCCACAACTACCCTTCCTCTTTGATCAATGGCCCAGATCACATCGCGATCTTGCAACTCGGGACTTCATGACTCCAAGAGCCTGGTCTTCCACCTCCAAACTCACGAATCCCTGATACGCAAAATGGTCAGATCTCTACGACCTGTCCTCCAACATGGACGGTCCCAATGTATTCGAGACTTTTGGGATGTAGTCGAGTTCACTCTCCCACCTAAGTAAATGTTAATATCGACGGCTTATAGAGCTCTGATGGGTCCCTGGGATCTACGGTCTAAGATCGCATCGCTATTTGCGAAGGCTAAAAGGGTGAGGTGTTAACGCCTACGCTCCTTCTCTAGATCCGTCGGTGTTGACAGGCTTGGGGTATTCTTGAAGGGATTTCGACCACTCATTTACCAGGTGATAGGGTATTTTCTTTCTATATTTGAATCTCTCTATCCCTTCTGAGCTTGAATCATGAAGTTCAAACTCTCGAAGCTTCAGGATCTCATGACCCTGAGACCTTAGAAAGATACTCTTTCTTGCATAAGGGTTCCAGACCTGGATTGCATGAACCCTTAGAC
Organism: Picea engelmannii; assembly: GCA_009831015.1. NCBI lineage: Eukaryota > Viridiplantae > Streptophyta > Pinopsida > Pinales > Pinaceae > Picea > Picea engelmannii. The sequence goes on along the minus strand of ML783906.1, from coordinate 784,573 downwards.
GGTTCTTGGGAAATTATCCCTGATCTTAATTGAGTCTCTGGTAAGGTTCAGTATGGTTACAAGGTTTATGGGGTGATTCTCGGAAAAGAGTACTCTCAAGGGGCCTTCCCAGAATATTACGAGAAACTAAGCAAGTAAGACAATTCTTGGTGGAGCGAACTCATGTCCCAGACTTAATCATTTGTGCAGAAAACAACTATGGCATGTAATCATACACAGGCATCCATTCTATCAAATCAAACGTTATCTAAACACTTCTATTCAGAACTATTTACAAGCACATGAAAACTGAACATGTGATTATGGCATTAACTTCAAATAACACTTATCAGAAATAACGCCAGAGGTGATGCAACTGCTGAGAGGGGTGCTCGTTTCCACCCAATCGTAGGCTCAACAACTCCCAATGGATTTACCACTAGCCACCCCCGAGCTGAGACCACGACGCTGCGAGACTGCGTCTCATTTTTTCAGTGACCAATAATGAGGGTTACTCTCCCCCTTCTTTGCTATCACTCAATCTGCATATCTCCAGAGTTCTTCTTCCTTCCCTCGCATTTTCCCCTTCACTTCTCCCTCACACCTTTTTCCTCTTGCGAGGTTGCGTGTGGTGCGATTTCCCTCGCACTGGTCAGGCCTGATGGCTCTACAAATGGGCAGTTCACCACCCCCCCCATCCCTCATTACTCATGAGGATCCATCTACCTACCAATCCTGGTGAGTCATTTAATTCGGGGCCAGTGAGTTGCTCTTAGTTCTCCAGGCTAGTGAAGTCAAAATATGGTATTGGTTTCGGTGGAAGTTAACGCCACCTTTCCAGGTGCCTTCCAACACCTTTTTTCAGCCATCGTGGTCTCTTTTTCATCATATCCCTACTCAACAGTCCTGCAACATATATTCATAATATTATTCACAATCATCGACCTTTTTCACAAGGTCCATTCACATCACACATTCACATTTTTGGTTTTGCCACAGTCCTTAGCCAGTATAGTTATTTTTACAAACTGGGGGAAATAGGGTGTTACAGTAAATTTTAAATACAGTAACAACTTATGACTACAACAACCAAATTTTTGAAATTTCATTATTTGTTTTTTGATATTACTCCAATATTTCATTTTTTAAATGTTACAGGTGAATTTCATAACTTTTGTTGATTGATTTATTGTGTCAACTTCTGTCTAGGGTGAATGTGTCTGATTTTCACCTGTTACATCTCTCCAGGGTAACCATGGAAAGGGACCCGCAGTGCCTCATAAGGTAAATGTTAAATATAGTAACAACTTATGACTACAAGAACTAAATTTCTGAAATTTTGTAATTGTTTTTCTGATATTACTGCAATATTTCATTTTTTTAATGTTAGAGGTGAATTTCATAACTTTTGTTGATTGATTTATTGTGTAAACATCGGTCTAGGCTCCCATAGAGGATATTGATGATGATGAAATATTTTATTCGACAAACCCAATGACAACTGTAACGAAGGCCTTGAAGAAGGTTAATATGGAATATCTAGGTTTGATTAGAAAAAGACCCCTGACACAGGAGGATAGGGAAAGAATTGTAGAGCTACAATCTACAATAACTAATTATGGGGTAAGTGGCATCTTTACATATTTTTATTAGCTATGAATATTTCATATCTGTTTTTTAGTTTTATATTTTGTATATGATCTGATAAAGATAAGTTTTTTGTTTGTAGGAGTTTTTAAACCCCGTGCATGGGGAACCTATTGATCCTGCAACTGCTATAGGTAGCAGTGAGGGTCCAATGCAAAAAAATGGTTGACATAGCAAAGTGCAAGTGTGGCTTTTTGAGCCTCCTGAGGTTCCCCTCAAATCCATTGATGAGTGAGATGATTTTGACTAGCATGACATGCCAGAGCATGATTAGCCGGAGCCTGGGACTCCACATTATGACTTCGGAGAGGAACATAGTGTATGTGCACATGATACTATTCTCCATGGAGCAGAACAAATTAAAAGCACCGGTTCACTAGATGTCACTTTTCTGGTGGATGATGCATGTGTTTCGATAACGATTCAGGAGATTGCAGGTAATTTTCCCATTAATTGATTCATTATTTTAATGAAATTGAAATGGACATTTGTTGAGATTATGAATTGATTAATGGATAACACGTTGCTACAGAAAACAATATTTTCTATAGAAACTTACATGACAAAGAATTGGAGTTGTTTGGCCCCACCATTTTCACATGGTGGAATGGCCAAGATAGCAAAAAGAAAGATGATTTAATAGATCACATGGTGAAATTGTTTGGCAACACTTTCAACAAGAAAGTGGTTTCAAAGTTAGCCGTAGAGAATTTAAAATACACCAGGGCCCAGTATAGGGATAAATTGCAAATAGACCTAAAGCACGAGCGCCCTCCCATGGTTTTCGAGAAAGAGTGGAAGGCGATAATAGAGGATGCAAAGGAGAACTTGTTTAAAAAACAAGGACGACAACCATGAGCTAGTCAAGCAAGGTACAACACATGTCATATTATCAGTGAAATATGATCATTTATGTTTTTCTTTCCTGTTTTATGTAACAATTCCGATATCCATTTTTTTTCAAAAATTCCATATATAGGCTACCAGACACATCCAAAGCAACAAAGGCTAGAGTGGAAAAACACGACCAGCATAAACTAGGCCAGGGTGGCTACATAAAACTCAAAGCGTGAATAGTAAGATTTAAATGATTAACTGTGGTTAGTATTTATTTAATAGTAGCGAACAAATATATGTTTTTGTTATTGGTATTTTTAATGGTGTTATGCATTGCATTTAAATATGTTTGACACTGCTACCACCAAGGAGGACCTGAATCTTGGTTACAAGCATGGTTTTAAAAGTGTCATTGAATATAGAAAAATCTTGGGCCAGACTCCTATCTCCCCAGCCAAGAAGGTAAATCAAATGAATAAGGAAACCGCAGTAGCATGCTTGTAAAGTCTTTTCATATTTTATTATATCACCCTTAACTAAGTATTTATGTTTGTTTTCAAGCAACAGTGCTACCGCAGTAGTGAATCAAGCAGTATTCAACAAACACCGCGTCATACAAGGGTCCACATGTCCAATGATAGTGTAGAGCATAGTACCCATTTCGGTATGTATGCTTCAGAATTATAAATATTTACTCTGATTGTAGATACTTATTTCCTGACGCATACTTATATATTATCTTCTAAAAATTGAAGAGCATGTAGCTCAGGAGGGTGAAATGTGAGAGCAACCAAGTGGATAGGAAATTAACGCACCAACTATCCCAGCTACAGAGATATGTAAAGAGCAATACTGTAATGTTAATCAAAACAATGAATTAGTTATTTCAATTATATTTCAACATATCGATATGATCATTTTTGTTGTTCTAGCTCACATCCTTGAACAGATGCCAGCTAACCCTTCTCAGTGACGTACCCGAAGTATGGTACCAGAGAGCACACAAACAATAGAAGGACATGGCATACAAAATACAATGTCCTTGGATGATGATGATATCCCAATTGTCAGTTTTATGAATGTAAAAGAATGTAAATCAACGAAAAATTAGATGTATAATTTCATGACCTTATTTTGTATCTTTATAGATGTTTATATGTTCATGACCTTGACTATCCTAGTTATGCATTAATGTATATATGTTTTCTATATAGAGAAAATCATTTATTGGGTATGGGAAATTGAGAGCGTTGTGAGGGGGGGGAGGGGCCATATGAGCTTCCACCTTCACGTGGTTGGCCCTATTTAGTAGAGAATAACCTATTCTCAAAACAAAGAGAAACTCATTAAGGTATGCGACAACTTGATTTTTTTCTAGAGTATTTTACATAACTAAATGCATTCTTATTTTCTTATTATAAATTATTTACTCATATAAAAAAATTGTCTTTTATAATTCGTGCAGGTCTTGGTGATCGAAATGCATCTCGTTGACAACTCTTATCAACTTGTATGGGCTAATGGATCTGGCAAAAGAATAATGAAAAGGTAAGGGTTTTGACATTTTTTAAAAGTAGGCTTTATACTAGTAAAAGTTCACAATCCTCATGAATATGTAGATATTGATACATATGCCAAGTTCCATGTGGTGTTTTAGTTTACTTGTAGATCATATTTTAAATATAATTTTGGTTTACTTGTAGTTTTTTTTATAAAGAATTATAACTATTTTAGAGAACCCCCATATACAAAGTCTTTATCCATATCCTCATTGTGGAAAATAAATTATAAAAGATCCCTCACTTCATTCGTTTCCATAATGCTAACCTTATTGCTATCCCTAGTCCAAATACTAGTTCCTATTAAACAATGCAGCAAGCTAATCCCAATAATCTAGACCCCTCTCATCCCACATGTTAGTGCAAGTATTATAAGGCTCCAAAGGACACTACTACAAAATGCTTATTCTTATAATAATAATTCACATCCAAATCCTTGTACATAGATGAGAAATGCCTT
>ML783906.1:724590-773259 GCA_009831015.1 Picea engelmannii | reverse complement strand
ACAAAGCGTCTTCCCATGAGGGCTTTCACCATAAGGGGACCACTTTGGAGTTCATCCATATTTACTTCTTATCAACCATGAAAAAACAATAATGAGTTATATTTACATCAAACACTATTGGGTCCATTACCCAAACCTTTGTGTTACGGGTCTTTCTTCAAGGGTTTACGTCAATGACAACCAACCTTAATCAACAATCTCCCCCTTTGTAATTGATGGAAACACTCTGATGAAACACTGAAATCATATCACTCATGCTCCCCCTGAAACCATGCCTCATTCCTTTGCATCTAATAAATCTATCCCCCTTTTTCATCAATGACAAAGGTATCTTTCCATCTGGGGTTTCTCCCCCTGACAGACTGTCCTCTTATGGTGCTTCCTCGTGTACATCTAAGACATATAAGATAAAAATTCAAAATGCATTCATTTTTTAAGTAGAAATAACTCCAAGTCTTTGGCGAAGATATTCAAAGGCTTCCTGTGGAAGTGGTTTTGTAAATATGTCTGCCACTTGTTCTTTTGTGCCCACATACTCAACTCTGATGTTATTTTCTGCAACCTGTTCCCGTAGAAAGTGATAGATATTTTCCTTTTGGATACCATAATTCAAACTCTTCTGTTCCTTTGAGATATTTGAAGATCCTCTTTACTGCTAATACATGTGATTCCTTTGGTTCTGCTTGAAATCATGCCACCTGTCCAACTGCTAATACTCCTTGATTCAAGACGTGAGAATGCAAGCAAGACCTGGTGCCTTCTGCTTGGGCTATGGAGTCTAGGCAACAGATAGAACTTGAATATGCAATATGCAACTTCCAAAATCTTGTGACACGATATATGCAACTTTGAAAGTCTTGTGACATGTGACATGTGGGAAGCATCTTTTTCCAAGCAATGTGCAAACTTTAAACTTGGTGCAACATGCAAAAATAAATTTTTGGGAAGATGCAATAATAAGTTTTAAGTATTAAACATGAGGGGTTGGAAATGGCCATGTCAATCATTTTATAATATATTTTTAGAGCATTACCCTTCTTTTCATTGTGTCTCACATGACAAAGAAACAAAATCACATTGCCATTGTCAATTTATATGTGGAGGGTTATTCAAGGTTTCAAGAATTTCTTCATATTTTCCTACTTTAATCCTATCATGGTCATGTTAATCCATATAGAGGTCCATAATATAAACACTCATTGTTATAATGTTGACATAAATTCCAATCTTCACTTTGTCGATTAGAGGGCACAATTTTGGAAACAATTTAATGTTTTTAGTTCCATGAAATTTATTTTGTTTCTTCAACGACATTAAGGATTAAACATGAGGGGTTGGAAATGGCGATGTCAAACATTTACTCTTTCACACATGTGCATCATCTTAATCTTCATGTCTACAATATTTTGAGGGTTATTCAAGGTTTCAAGACTTTCTTCATATTTTCATACTTTATTATTCTCACGGTGATGTTAATCCATATAAACGTTCAACTACCTATAGTGAATATGCTTAGGACATTTTAAAAGGACAAATTGCCATTCAAAAGGCTTAAGTGGTTGAACTAGTGGAAAAATGTGAACACTGGTTGCACTTGCTTTTGATTATCATCTAGCTTTCATGCTTTTACTTTAAATGTATCATTCGTGGCAAAGGTTATAAGGTGAAGAACCAAAGGAGAAAAGGAATACAAGGCAGAATCAAGTTATGATGGTTATATTGTTGTTTTTCTATTTACACTTCATTTGAATATTTGTTGGTTATTTCAATGTATAACCTAAGAAATATTTTTAGACCTAATTCGAATATGAAAAATTTCATAACCCATATAAAAAGTTTGCATCTACTAATGGTATCTATAGGTAGTAACTGGAGAAACACTAAATGCATAGGCAAGCTAGTTACACCTTGATTTAGCTATCGAAAATTACACTGTGAAGTTTCAAAACAACAAGGAGGTTTGGTTGTATTTGTGTTGTTAACTTGAATGATTTAAAGCATTTGGCACATAAGTAGTCTCATGGAAGTTTCTTTCATTCTTGTATAAGTTATGGTCAAGGGGAAGAAAACACCACCATCAAACCTAGATGAATTTGTCATGGACATGGTGTTTCTACTCAACATTTCCTCAAAGCCTACTTATTCATTCCTCTATGATATGTAAAATGATGTTGAACTTTCCACAAATCATTGCGAGCATAAAAATAAGCCAAGGATAGGAACCCAATGATTTCAATGTTAAGGTCTTGTGATTCCACAAGGTGGGATCCAAAAAGGAATTGTTTCCATGCATAAACATGCTAAATACCTTGATTGAGAATGAAGATGTAACAAGTTGAACATCGAAATCATAGAGCGATGACATAATCGAGCAATATGGCATTGATACTCTTCAAAGGCTGTATGAGTTCTCACCTCCCACAATGTCAATAAGCCTTTGGTGGTTGCAAAATTTTAGCAAAATGCATGATGTTTATAACATTGTGAAGGCGTGGTGGTTTTTAGTTAAGCCATTCCAAACTACCACAAGTAAGGTACACTTAATAAAAAAATTGCAAATGGAACTTCAAGCCTTAGCAATTCTCTTGAACCTCTTGTATGGTAGACGAGGCACTAGATACATATGGTTAAAATGGATTTTGATTATCCATGGGATGATATTTTACTAGGTAGAATTGATATCTACTATTCTTGCACAATGTATTCCAAAGGATAAAACTCCCTTAGATAGTGGTGCACTTGATTTTTACATGGCATCTTATATTATGTATTGTGTATGTGTGAGCTAAGAGTTCTCTTGTTTCAAGCCCACCTAGTGGCCTTCCATTGCACTTGTACATGATTATTTCCAAGGCTTGTGGATAATCCATGCATAAGTACTCCATTATCTTTGACTTTGTTTTGGCTCCCTTGTATCAAAGAATCTATGATGAGAAATTCTTTTCACCATAGTCCATTGAAGTGTTGAAGCAAATTAATTATTGGTACCTACTAGATAGATTCTATTATAATAGGATATATGGGACATTAATTACTCCACACACACTTCCCAAGAATGTGTTTATGTGATTTCTCATCCAAGACTAGGTAACCTTTTAATCTATACTACATGGGGCAACAAAAATAATAAAAAAGAACAAAAAATAGCTTTGGCCAAAGTTGCCACTAAAAATCAATAGTTATCAAATATTTGACGTGGTTGTTGGGGATAAATTACCCTTGGAATATAAAACATACAATATTCTCTTATACATGATCAAAGTAAATGATCCTCGTCAAGTGGTTGAGAAATGCTTTGTATCTCAATCCTTAGTTTAGAGATTGTGTCATTGAGAGCATGAGCAAGAGGAGCTATATAACAGAGATTTGGATTATGCAAAGGTGGAAGATAGAAGAAGGAAGAACACTTAAGCTGTCTTTTCTCCAACCCTAGTGGATCTAAGGCAAACAATCAAATCTTTTGTAAAGTTTGGCACCATTTTTATCACAACCACCAAGTAGCTAGAGCAAAGCTCCAATATTGAAAATGAAATCCCAATGGTTAAGCTACCAAAAGAGGAGTTAGGAATCAATGACGTAAAAAAAGTGGAGCTAGATGAAATACAAATCCTAAGAATATGAATGCTCAATTCCCAAGGGATGTTCAAAGGAAGAGAATTTGGTAACAAGACATAATGACTATCTTCAACTTTGTGATGGGCAAATCATATTCGAGGTAAGTGTCAGTAAAGAGTAGAAAAATGGTGCCATAGTGGAGGGTAGTGTTGGTAAAGAGTAGAGAAAGGGTTGTTTAGAGCATGGACTCAAGGAAACTTAATGCCAATAAAATCCTTGATATCAATAAGGCGGTCCTAGAAAGTTGCAAAGTGCTCATTGTTAAGCAATTTGAAAGACTAAGATGAGCATATAATGAATTGTCCAACAAGAGATTGAAAATGGAACTTTTGTTGGATATTCATAGGGAAAGGGTTGATAGTATGGTTAATGTACATGAGAATATGTTGAGTGAAATATTCACCCACCTAAATTGTTATACTTCAAATATGACCAACTTGATTATTAGTTAATTTTATTTTTTAGTCATAAAAAGAAATTTCAAGAGAGAGAAGAGAGAGAATGCGGAGAGTCACTTAGGATACCAAGGGTCACTTGGTAGGTGAAAATTCATTTGGAAGGTCTAAGAGTCTCCCTATTTTGTATAAAGGAAAATCGTGTACACATTTGTAGGGGTGTTTTTCTTTGTAATGTAAGTTATCTTCTTATGTGAATACATAAGCCATTGTCAACCAAGTTCTTTATGTTTTTTAGATATATGATTGGTTGTGGGCTATTCTCTACTCTCCTAGGTATCTTGGTGCTTGTGGGTTGTAACATTGTATCATGTGGATTATTTTCTTGTTTCTTTCGTATCACTCACTTATCTTTTACATGCTAACAACTTGATGTGAAGAAAGTGTGCTTTTGGTGATTTGTAGGATATCCTTAGTCCTTGGAGTTTTCCCTAGGAGTTTTGTATAAATGACAATTAGTGGACTATTCTCCTGATGTTTTGTAATTCTCCCTTTGTTTTACATCAAAGTTCACATGAAGTAGGTAGGATATGGGTGATTTGTAGTCTATTCTAGATTCTTAGAGTTTTCCTTGGGTTTGGTGTTTATGCCATAGTTGGTTGACTATTATACCTACTCTTTGTACCTATATTTTTGTTTCATGTCAATTATTTATTAAAATCACTCCCACATGATTAGAGTAGTTTTTATTTAATTTGCAATTTTCCTTGCTTGATAGTTGCATTTATTTATTTAATAAGAAACCAAATTATGACAATTGATCTATAACCAAAGGGTTCATGATTTTTAACAGTGGAAGGTCTAGTTGGTCCCTTTTTCCTAGTGAACCTATGAGGTTGTCATAGAACATTTTCCAATGCCAACATTTTGGTGCTAGAAGAAGAGTGGATGACAAAGTAGCTTGTGTAGAGATACATGTTGTTTGCATTTATTGCTCATTCTCTACTCCAAATACTTGCATGGGATTCCAATACTACATCGGGATTGCAAGGTCCTTTATATGAACTCCCAAGAATGGTAGAAAATCTCTTGTTGAAGTTTAATGGTGAAGGAAACACTACCGCTTTTTAGCATATTATAAATTATGAATGAAAGATTATGTTTACATAACATTGTTCATGAAGATGTTTTTTGTAGGTTCTTTCCATTCAATTTTGAAGGAAAAGTGTGGGATTGGTATAATTTCCGACCAATTTGAACAATCCATAGTTGGTTTTAATTCAAATAAATATTAAAAAATTCTTATGGTGAATCTTATCATGTGGCTGAAATTGTAGGAGCTTTGTGTAATGTACATGGAAGATGCAGAGTCCATCTAATATTTCAACACAAGATATAAGATTTCACCTCAAATGTTTTATGAGGTTTATGTGCAAGCTCTTCTAGAAACTATATCCATTTTCACTTTGTAGAAGGGAATACTTATCTTGTGAAGAAGTACAAATCCTTGAGAAATATTTGGAGTATCCTATGACTTTGCCTCCTTTTCTCAAATCCAATAATATGTATAATGAAAGTAACTCATTTCAATCAAATATAGATGAAATTGAAAATCGGTTCAAGGATATTTGTTATAGGTATGTGTTCTACAAGATGAAATCAACAAACACAAGGTTGCACAGAAGAAAATAATGTTGTCTTGTAAATGTGAGTCACAAATTCATTTTAAGGTGGAAAGATAAGTTATTGCAGATATAATTGTTGAATGTTATGATAACATTTATTTGTCATGCATGCACATATATGGTGAATTTATTACATCAAGCACATGTTATTCAATTTCCAATTCTATACTTGAAGAAAGAGAATCTAACATGTATCTCTATGAATTGACAAATACCGAAAATGCATTGCTTGTGTTTCAAGATTTACCTTTTGAAAAATTTAAATTGGTTCCAAATCCAAACATTCAAAGTTTGGGAGATTGAAAAACTAAGAATGATCATAATACTATAATCCCTTCACAAGTGATTTATTTTCAAATAACCCATGATTGAACTTTTTCACATCTGAAATTGCTTGAGATAAGGTCATTATTTAATCAAATTTTGTGGTCATATTTGTTCCAATAAATTGCCCAATTGAAATAAGTAGTTAGGTTTTTAGGTCCCCCAAGGAACCCTTCTTAATAAAAAAATTAATAAATGGTTGTTTATTCCAAATTCATTTTTTTTCTCCTCTAACCTCTACCTCACAATAACTGGGCATTGAAGGATTAGATGTTCCATGGCTTAGGACTCAACACAAAAATGTGTTTTCATTTACTAGAGGTTTTTTAATCTTTAAAAACTAGGATTTCAGCTTCTACCATTCTTTGGAAGGTTTCAGTATTTATTTTTCCTCACCTTTTTAGGAAAAAGAAGGCTTTGAGGCCACAAAGATGTTAAATATGTAAATCTAAGTTAGAGTATTGTTTTTTGATATAATTGTGTAATTGTTTTAAGAAGATAGTTAGTTAGAACAATCGATTCAATCAACTGACTCAACCAACCAACAAAAAACATCACTTGGATGACCTCTTTAGTGTGAAATCATAGCACCTTCTATAATTGGCTCAAAAATCAAATTTTAAGTTTTTGGCTCAAAAAATATATATTTTTTATATAAATTACTGTTGTCGCAATTGCGACGACATGTACACATATTGTGATGAACTTGCTATACAAATTATGAAAATTTTATTGCAACTTCATCGCAATTTTGTCATAGTTGTGATGATCCCTGCATAACAAACTTTTCCATTAGCGATGAACTTGTTATACAAATCACGAAAAAATTATAGCAACTTCGTTGCAATATACCCTGTGTCTGTCGCAATTGCGACGATACCTTCGTCACAAATTTTTCTATTACTTTGCCAATATATTTGAGGGTGCAACGAGCTCTCTTTATGGTCACTCTTGCGACGACTTCCCTACTTGTTCATTCTTTCGATGATTTCTTTACTTAGTCATTCTGGCGACGGTATTTATTTTTTGTCGCAATCGTGACAACTTCCCTATTGTCTTCGCACTTGCAACGTTAATCCAAGTTCATCGCATGTGGCATGGAATGTGAAGAGACATTTGGGAGACTCAAGATTTGTCACAATATCCATGACATAATGTCGCAAGAGCATCAAAATAGTTGTCGCAAAATGACCCAAATTTGCTAGTGCTAGATAATTGTATTAGTCATACCAATGTTTCTTGTGTAATCCCATCATTTCCCAATATCTGTTATTTCATCTAATATGGTCTCCTTTGGTTGCGCATTCTTATTCCCATGTATAATTTGGTAAGACACTATATTCATTGATGCCTTGAAGTCATGTTTCTATGGGCAAGGTGTATGTTTTTCTACTGTTGCAACTTTTCTTCAAACTTCAAAGCACATCAAATGCACACATAAGCATATTGACATCAAATAATTTAATATCTTATTGCGGATAGGGATAGAGAACCCTTACATGCTTCATAATTTTATGCTTTGAATCTACAATGTGCATATTTTTTGATGAGTTGAAAGAATTCTTCGATCTATCATTATATAGTATCGTGTGTGCATTGTTGTAGTTTTCCCACTATTTATACAGTTTCTCGCTCTACATGGGATGACATAAAAATTCCTTGACTACTACAACATGGTATTTTCGTGTGTCAATATGGAGTTTTTTATATCCTGTGATGCATCATTTGTTGAGGTTCTCTGACAAACAATGCAATACGTTGGATGTCTTCAAAGTAGCAATGATGATTTTATTACATCTACTGAGATAATTTATAGTCAAGTAGGGCTAGAGTTACCAAATATATTGTCTTATGACATCTTCACTGACCTTTCTCTTAAGGATCTTGGGGATTTTTAAAGGTTCATCCAAACCCTGAAGGGTGAATCTCCACTAAAGGGAAGTTTAGAATCACTACTGGAGAAGTCATCTAGACTTGTGATCTTCTTTAAAATATTTATAACCTTGTCTATCATATCTTATTTATGTCAATCAAGGGCATCACGATGATGTTGCTTCATTGAAATTTTTGTGTTGGTATCTTCTAAAGATGGCATGGTGGTTTTTCACAATCTTGTAGGATGATAATAAAAAAGAGAATAGAGTTGGTATTTAGAACAAGTATTAATATACTGGACATTGAGAGAAAATGATCAAGTCAATTGAAATTCTATGATGTAAATTAGAGGGAAATTTAAACATATTGTACTATTTAAGTTATCGGGATGAAAGAATGAACATTCATGAAGAAAAATAATGAATGAATCAAGACAAAAAATTAGACCAAAATAATATGTGTATGATCACATGAGATATATGTACATCAATCGAGCCGCAATGCTTGTAGTGTATGGCTATGATATCAATGAACTAATTGTAGAATGGAAATCAAAGGAAAATTTAAACATATTGGACTATTTAAGTGATTGGCTTGAAAGAATGAACATTAATGAAGCAAAATAATGAATGTGCCAATAGAGATAAAATTAGATAAAAACAATATTTGTATCATAACAAAAGGACAAGATGTTATCCTACCCCATGTTATCTTTCTTATGGTACATTATGTATACATAGAAAGTAAATGCAGTTACTATAACATCCATTCGATATCCAAATATAGTTTGGTTCGTTAATTATTGGTCGTTGTCCATATCGTATTGTGTTGTGTGTTGTTGATATGCTAGTGAAATATTTGTGGTTATGGTTGGAATTATTGGTGCATGCATGAATATTTCAAGTTTGTACATGCAGACCACTGAGGTGAACATGTGTGAACCATTGAGATGGATGTGACTAAGATTTTATTTATAATGCTCAATATGTCAAAATTAAAATTATAGCTTGCCAATATTAAACCATAATCACAACATCAAATATTCATCGTAAACCATGAAGTAAAATGTGAACATACCTAAGTCTTTGTTTAATAATTTTTGGAAGCCAAAAGTCACTCAAAAAATTCAAAACATCACAAATTCCAATTTTTACCTAACACAAAATTCAAGATCTATCATCGTGAGTGATTATCTAAATCACTTTCATGAGTGACAAAGAAACACAAAATTCAAGATTTATCATTATGAGTGATTATCTAAATCACTTTCATCAAAGACAAAACAACAAGAAACTCAAAATCGATATCACTTTCATGAATGACAAAGCCTAGACACAAGTGAATTACAATCTTAGCAGAAAAACCCATTAAAATTCACTTCAAAAATTTCCTTACCAACATAGTTTTTTAGGGTAAACCTCATAAAAAAAAATATAGTTGGGCTAGTAATTAATTTAATAATGAAATTTTAGTTATCATAACAAGTTGCACATTTATTTAATCAAATGTTTGAAATTAATTGGAATTCAAAGAAATATGGGCGCTTATAGGAGTTTATGATCTCAATGTGAATATCCATTAAACTAAATGGTTTACTCTACTTTTACAATGAAAAATTCATAAAATCAATTAGGAAAAGCGAATAAAACAACATATATAGCCATAAGCGAACACACGAAGATTTGAAACAAATTTGTGTCCACGTTATGAATTCTTTATTGTTTTCTTTAAAGAATACATTTGATTTATACGATTAGAATTGCTTTGAAAAGTAGCATGCATGAAAACTACACATTTTATGTGCAACTAATATAGAAAATTAATTAAATAGAAATTTACAAACATTTTTGGGAAAGTGATTTCCACATATCCCAACAATCTCTCATGTGGAAATCACTCTAGGCAAGTTTGAATCCCCACTTTTCCTCTGCATTAAGTGAACTTCCTTCCATCGATTCCCTTGATTAAATCATCTCCAATACCATCAAAAGTATTAACTTTAGTGACTATTACCTTTAGTGCCACATCTAAAATTTGGCCTGTGAAGAGTGAATTTCATGCCAAACCCATCACTTGCTTCACATCATGAATTTTCTTGATCCTTCCATCTTTGTGCCTCACATGCATGATTCAACATCTAAGAATTCCATATCTAAAGTTGCCATTCAAGTAAATCTATCTTTCTCACCAACACACTCTTCATGTGCTCTTCATATTCCACAAACAATTTTTTTATGAAAAGTGACGTGGAATAAGTGTTTTAAATCCAACAACCAAGTTTCAACATACCCTTGAGATTCTTATCACTCTTCTCATGCCCTTTTTGATGGCATTTCCACCAAGCTACCTCGGTCATACTCTTCCTACTTGTTGATCTTCTGCAAAACATTGAGGTTCTCTCACCAAGGTTTCTTTTAATTTGAGAACATAATTTTGAATGACCTCTTATGAAGATTTCGTCATTATCATGGTTCCATTTGGTGGATATTCCTCTCATTTCATCATGTAACAAGGGCCCAAAAACTCCTTCAATAACGATTACCATATTATCCCACGAATCTAGAAAACCCCAAAGGTTACACAATGGTATTTCTTAGACATGCTCACACCTATTGTAACAAATTGCCTAACCAATGCATTGCCAATATTCAAATGATTAATAACATTATCTTCATTCCTCAATCCTATTGAGGTGATGGGATCATTTCTAGAAAGACAAATTATTTACAAATGACTTTGTCTCCTACAAAGACTTCTAAACATGGTGAGAGAAATTAATCTAAAAAAGTCATTCTGATAAAGACATGTGTTTTTTCATATAGCTTTTGTGAATCCTAAACAATGATTCCTTGAGGTTTCACCCCTTTAATAACCCTTTAATAACCCACTAGTATTTTTCAACCCTAACATTCACTATTTTCAATTTTCACAAACTAAAAATATGACCATCAAATTTGTCGATCTCTACTCTTGCAAAAGCAATGTCTACTCGAACGATTCAAAAGACTGGGCTCTTATCGTTTTAAGATTCAATGGAAAGAAAACACCGAAATCAACGTTCATAATCAAACAAAAACAACTCAACAAATCAGCGCTTCACATGGAGAGGGTTCGAGGGTGCAATGGATGATCTAAAGCTGCTAATGGGTGCGAGGTGGTGGATCTCAGGTTCCTAATGGTAAGTGACATCTGGTTTTGCATTATTTAGATTTACATCTGGTTTTTATCATTTTAAGATGATAAAAACAAATTATCTAAATAAATTAAAATACTTAAGTTATTGGTGCAAAAACATGAACATTAATGAAGAAAAAAAATTCACAAAATGATACAAATAAAATTATATTGAAATATTGTGTATTATTTTGTAATAGATTTGTGTGATGATTTGATAAAGATATAAAGAAAAATGAAAAGATGATCTACTACTTTATGTTTTTCTACTATAAATTGTAGGGTTATGGATAGGAAATGACAACTATTTGATAGTGGTAGTATAAAATCAAATCCTTTTAGATACAATTCTCCATGATGGTATGGAGATTATCCTTATATTTACCATACTCATATGAAAAAAGTCTCTCTTTTTTTTGTATTTTGCATCTTTACAAATTATGATTTTACAAAATGCATATATTCATATTAGTATCATTGGGACCTTTCCATAGAATATCATGGACACTTAAAGAGTTTGATATTTTTTCTTCTCCATGCATAGCTCTTTAGTAGGGACTTTTTTTGCAACAAAGATCACACTTGCTAAATAACTATATTAGTCATACCAAAGTTTCTTGTGTAATCCCATCATTTCTCAATATTGATTATTTCATCTAATACAATCTCCTTTGGCTGTGTGAACATTCTTAATTCCAAGTATATTTTGGTAAGACACTATAGTGTTTGATGTCATGAAGTCATGTTTCTATGGGCAAGGTCTTTTTTTATCTAGTGTTGCAACTTTTCTTCAAAATTCAAAGCACATTGAATGCACACATAAGCATATTGACACCAAAGAATTCAATATCTTATTGAGGATAGGGACTGAGAACCCTTACATACTTCATAATTTTATGCTTTAAATCTACAATGTGCATATTGTCCATGAGTTGAAAGAATTCTTTGATCTATCTTTATAGAGTATTGTGTGTGCATTGTTGTCGTTTTTCCCATTGTTTGTATAGCTTCTCATTCTACTTGGGATGACATAAAAATTCCTTGACCACTACAACATGGTATTTTCGTGTGTCAATATGGAGTTTTTTGTATCCTGTGATGCATCGTTTGTTGAGGTTCTCTCACAAATAGTGCAATACGTTGGATGTCTTCAAAGTAGCAATGATGATTTTATTACATCTAGTGAGATAATTTATAGTCAAGTAGGGCTAGAGCTACCAAATATAGTGTATTACGATATCTGCACTCACCTTTCCCTTAAGGATCTTGGGGATGTTTAAAGGTTCATCCAAACATTGAAGGGTGAAACTCCACTGAAAAGAAGTTTAAAATCACTACCAAAGAAGTCGTCTAGACTTGTGATCTTATTTAAAATATTCATAACCTTGTTTATCATTTCTTCTTTATGTCAATCAAGGGAATCCTGATGATGTTGCTTCATTGAAATTCTTGTGTTGGTATCTTCTAAAGTTGGCATGGTGGTTTTTCACAATCTTGTAGGATGATAATAATAAACATAATAGAGTTGGTATTTAGAACAAGTATTAATATACTCGACATTGAGAGAAAATGATCAAGTCAATTGCAATTGCATGATGTAAATTAGAGGGAAATTTAAACATATTGGACTATTTAAGTTATGGGGATGAAAGAATGAACATTAATGACGCAAAATAATGAATGAATCAACACAAAGAAAATTAGACCAAAATAATATGTGTATGATTACATGAAATATATGTACATCAATCGAGTTGTAATGCATTTAGTGTATGGCTATGATATTAATGAACTAATTGTAGAATGGAAATCAAAGGAAAATTTAAACATATTGGACTATTTAAGTGATTGTCTTGAAAGAATGAACATTAATGAATAAAAATAAGGAATGAACCAGTAGAAACAAAATTAGATCAACACAATATTTGTATCATCACAAAAGGAGAATATGTTATGCTACCCCATGTTATCTTTCTTATGGTACATTATCTGTACATAGAAAGTACATGCAATTACTATAACATCCATTTGATTTCCAAATACATTTTGGTTCCTTAACTATTGGTCATTTTCCATATCATATTGTGTTGTGTGTTGTTGATATGCTAGTGTAAGATTTGTGGTTATGGTTGGCATTCTTGGTGCATGCATGAATATTTCAAGTTTGTACATGCAGACCAATGAGGTCAACATGTGCGGCCCATTGAGATGGATGTGACTAAGATTTTATTTAGAATGCTCAACATGTCAAAATTAAAATTATAACTTGCCAATATTAAACCATAATCACAACATCAAATATTTATCATAAACCATGGATTAAAATGTGTAGTGTGAACATACCTAAGTCTTTAAGAATTTTTGGAAGCCAAAAGTCACTCAAAAAATTCAAAACATCACAAATTCCAATTTTTACCTAACATAAAATTCAAGATCTATCATTGTGAGTGATGATCTAAATCACTTTCATGAATGACAAAGAAACAAAAAATTCAAGATTTATCATTGTGAGTGATTATCTAAATCACTTTCATCAATGACAAAACAACAAGAAATTCAAGATCGATCATTGTGAGTGGTTATCTAAATCACTTTCATGAATGATAAAGCCTAGAAACAAGTGAATTACAATCTTAGAAGAAAATCCCCTTAAAATTCACTTCAAAAATGTCCTTAGCAACATAGTTTCTTAGGGTAAACCTCATAAAAAATTATAGTTGGGCTAGTAATTAATTTAATAATGAAATTTTAATTATCACAAAAAGTTGCCAATTTACCTAATCAAATGTTTGAAATTAATTGGAATTCAAAGAAATATGGGTGGTTATTGGTTTTTATGATTTCAATGCGAATATACATTAACCAAAATGTTTTACAATACTTTTACAACTAAAAATTCATAACATCAATTAAGAAAAGAGAATAAACCAACATATACAACCATAAGCGAACACAAGAAGATTTGAAACAATTTTGTGTCCACATTATGAATTCTTTATTGTTTTCTTCAAAGAATACATTTGATTTATACGGTTAGAATTGCTTTGAAAAGTAGCATGCATGACAACTACAGATTTCATGTGCAACTAATATAGCAAGTTAATTAAATATAAATTTACGAACATTGTTGGGAAAGTGATTTCCACATATCGCAACAATCTCTCATGTGGAAATCACTCTAGGAAAGTTTGAATCCCCACTTTTCCCCGTGTTAAGTGAACTTCCTTCCATCCAGTCCCTTAATTAAATCATTTCCAATACTATCATAAGTATTAACTTTGAGTAAAGTTACTTCACTACACTCTACCATTATATATTGTAATTTTGGAATCTTTTCTAAAGAAAATACTTAGAAAACATACCCATAATATAATATAGATATATAAGAAGACATACTCATAATATAATATAGAGAAAGACATCTCAATATAATTCGTATTCAAATGAGTAACCATTGATTGTATCAATCAATAATAAAATGAAAGATCACAAGTAGTGTGACACTTCTAATATGAGTCTCAACTAAAAACTCTCCACTAACTCAGTAGTGAGGCAACCATGTGTCTAATTGCCAATTCTTAGCTAGCTTATTCTCAAGTCATTAACATTATAAAAAAAATCTAAAATAACTTAGTGATGCATCCTTGATAACTTATAATTTAGTTTTATGAACTAATAAATAACAAAGGTTCAAAATATATATTTTATAAATATAAATATATTTTAACATCTAATTTATAATTTATACAATTTCACATTATTAATAAATTTGTGTAATATTCCTTTGATGGGGTATCTGTCAGGCTCCATGATGACGGGGGTACGATCAAGATGATATCTCACCCCCACAGACACATGGTTGCATATTTCCACCTATTTCCAGTCATGCCACGCTCACCTCCCTCAAATTGACCTGCATCACGAGCTTCCCAGTCACATCCCTCATGTTGACCTCCATCATGAGCTTTCCAATCATGTCGTGGTTATTTCTCATGCAGAAGATTCAGTGGGTAATAAAGAGTAAATGATGATCTATGACAACCTCTTTCCGAGCTCTCCCTCTCTTGATAGTCATGAAATATGGGTGTTTCTCAGTTTCAAGAATGATAATATCGTTGGTGCTTCCATCACAAATTAAACCTTGCATAGTTATGATGAGGAGGCTCCCTCACTCGGCCATGAATGCCCAGTTAATGGGGATGAGCATGGGTCCATTTCAACCATAAATTCAAAGCCTTGGCAGATATATGTCATAGTCCCACTGTTCTCTGTCAAGTTTCCAAGTTTCTCTTTCATTTTCTAGTTCCCTCTCACCATCTCTACTACCAACCCTTATCCCTTCTTTATTTTCTCATATATGGCCCCACGAGGAAGGAGTCCCTCTCTACCTCACTCTTCTCATCCCTCTCTAGCCATGAAAGAATCCATGGAAGCAACTGAGTCCTATGTTGAATATGTTCCAGAGGAAGATAAGGTTAAAATGAATGAGTTGAAAGAGGAGGTCCTTCTTATTAGAGATTTCCATGAAGAGGACAAGGTCAAGGCTTAGGTTGGCAGTCTGATCCCAGATTTGGGCTGCTCCTGAACTTGTAACTCGAAATTATTTAGGACTCTTGAATTGTATTGGCATACCAAGACAACCAAGACAATGGTAGCCATGGGACCACAATTTCAGACAGCTGAAAAATAAGCTAGAAAGCACTAAAAATTAAGACTACTTATGTGTCTGAGGTTGTCACTTGGATAGTCAATTGCCATGGAGGAAACTTCATCCCCCTGAGGGAAATTATGCAAAGGTTGAATGATATAAAGCAGTTAATGGGTGCAAGGAGGTGGATCTCATGAGCTATGAAGTTCCTAATGCTAAGTGACATATGGTTTTGCTTTCTTTTTATGTTTTTATGCTATCTACACTTACAGTTTTTGGTTATCAATATAGACAATCATAACACTATCAAAAATCTAAATGTTTAAACTAATTTAGGTTCGGTGATGTAGGAGCATCAATGGAAAGCACACAGAGGTGGGACCACACAACACGTGAGAGTTCCTCCGAAACTTCAACGTGAGCAGTCATAAACGATTTCAGGATCCGCCTCCACTCAACGCCGAAATTCACCTTCAGAGGAACGCTTGAACCAATGTTGGGTTTTCCCTTTGAAGCAAGTTTTTGAAATTGTAAAATAGAGAAAAAGTTTCCACTTCAGCTCTGGAAAGCGACCGATCTAAGATAGTGTTGGATAAGGTTTAGAGTAGGCAAGTAACCAGAGGAAATCCTAAGGATATTTTGGGGTTATGTAAAAGTTTGTAAGCCAGTTAGCGGTAGGCAGAGGAAGGAGAGAAATTGATCTATGAGAGAACAACGAGTGAGCAAAAAATCTCATCTTTTGGAGCTACTGTAGTTTGTATGTATTATGTAGTTAGTGGGAACTTATGAATAGAACAAAATGGAAAATTGACCCAAATGTATGATGTTTGGACTGTGTGGATTTTCCCTGTAGTTTTATGTTTTATAAACAAGAGAATGGAACTGTGATATTTTGGTAGTTTCAATTGTTTCTCTTCATTTGGAGCTCTGCAAGGTGTTCATTAAGCCAGAGAGAAAACACTGCGAAACTGAGTTATCAAAATCCCTCAAATGCAAGGAGTGTGCAGGAGATCAAAGTCTGAACCAGATAAAGCTCAGGAGGGATAACACTTCGGAAGGTGTTGTCGAGACCAGGAACTCATTCCATGGAAGGAGCAAAGATTGAGTCTTCACAGACTTAGAAAATCTTCTAAGTCGGAGTCGAGTAAGAGATTAGGTGGAAAAACGCCCTTGAGAGTTGGATCGTTGTGGGGATTCTCGCGGATCATTTGATTGGAAGGAGGAGCGCAGACTTTAACGTTGTGTATATCCTCACAAGGGGAGTTCAAAGATCTGAACAGACAGTGGAGAGTCCTCAAGGAGGAACACCGAAACCCCACAAACCATTGGATAAGGTGGAGCTGGAAGGAGGCTAGCGGTGAGGGCTACCTGACGCCCAAAATCTCAGGAGGAACAACGACCATCGATATCGGATAGATCTGGACTGTTGGTTTAGTTCACGAACTCGGGTATCACCAACCAGAGGGATAGAGGTCTTGTCTTCCAAAACCCCGAGTTGCGAAATCTTGAAATAACAGAGTCAACCCATTTCACAGAATCGGATATCGTGAACCAGAAAGCGAAGTCCCTTGTTTTTCAAACCTCCGAGTCACGAGACTATGATTTGATCTGAACCATCGATCACAGGCGGATCTAGACCATTGGTCCACATCGTGAACTCAGATATCGCAAATCGGGAAGATAAGTTCCTTGTTTTTCAAACCTCCGAGTTGCAAGATGGTGATTTGATCTGAATCGTCGAGCACAGGTGGATATGGACCATTGGTCCACATCGCAACCTCAGGTATCACGAGTTGGAAGGATGGAGGTCTTGTTTTTCAAACCTCCAAATCACACGATCACGATTTGATCTGGACTGTCGACTACAGGCGGATCTGAACCGTTGATCCACAGCATGGTCTCAGGTCTCACAAGTTGGAAGGAAAGAGGGCTTGACGATTGAGAGTCCTTGAGGAGGAACACCGAAACCCTGCAAACCCTTGGATAAGGTGGAGCTGCAAGGAGGTTAGTGGTGAGGGCTACTTGACGCCTAAAATCTCAGGAGGAACAAAGACCATTGATCTCAGATAGATCTGGACCATTTGTTGAGTTCACGAACTCGGGTATCGCCAACCAGAGGGATAGAGGTCTTGTCTTCCAAAACCTTGAGTCGCGAGATCACGAAATAGCGAAGTCGACCCATTTCGCGGACTCGGATATCGTGAACCGGAATGTGGAGTCCCTTGTTTTTCAAACCTTCGAGTCATGAGACTGCGATTTGATCTGAACCGTTGATCGTAGGTGGATCTGGACCATTGGTCCACATCGTGAACTCGGATATCACTGACTGGGAAGCAGAGTTCCTTTCTTTTCAAACCTCTGAGTCGCGAGATGGTGATTTGATCTGAACCGTTGAGCACAGACGGAACTAGACCGTTGGTCCACATCGCAACCTCGGGTTTCGCGAGCTGGAAGGATAGAGGTCTTGTTTTTCAAACCTCTGAATCACGCGATCGCGATTTGATATGTACCATTGACTACAGGTGGATTTGGACCATTGATCCACATCATGGTCTCGGGTCTCACAAGTTGGAAGGACATAGGGCTTGAATTGCAGAACCCTGAATCGCGAAATAGTGAGGTCGGGCCAATTCGCGAACTCGGGTATCGCGAGTTGGGAGGGCAGATTTCTTGCGCTACAAACTCCGAGTCACAAGATCATGAAATATCGAAAGACAGGAAGGATAAGGGTGCGGTCACAGCCCTTGGTCGGACACTGTGGGAGCTCATGCTTGGTGCTTGGAAAAAATCCAATCAAGCATTTGTAAGGGACCTGTATATTCGTCCAAAGGGTTCTAGTTCGGAACCAGAAGAGCCACTTTGGCTCCAGAATCAAAAGATCCCGACCGGGAGGTCACACAGCCTTAAGGAGGGATAGGGGGTCTGCATCAGGTGGTATCAGAGCCTCAGTCATTCATCTGTAGACTTCAGGAGAAGGAGGAAAAGAAGGAGACAGAGAACTCGGAGCCGTACTCTTTGTGTGACAGACAGTCAACATAATGCCACCAAGAAGACAAGAGCCACTTTTTTCCAGTCGTGCTGTGGAGAGGGAGATGCGAGAGTTTCTCACCCAAATGGAAGTCGTGGAAGCAACACAAAAAAGAGAACCTGACGTTGGGGATGTCAATGATGCAGAAAGTGAAGAGGTTGAGGTTGAAGAAGATGCAAGAGAGGATACTACAGAGGAACGGTTGTTGAGAGAAGTTGCCAGATTGGGAGGCAGAGCTAAAATAGAGGTCCCCATGTATGAGGGAAAACTAGATGCTGAAGAACTGTTGGACTAGATAAGGTCCATGGACAAACATTTCGACTATGAAGATGTCGATGAGGAGAAGAAGGTGAAGCAGGTGGTCACCAGGCTAAAAGGGCATGCAGCACTGTGGTGGGACAAACTGCAGGCTGAGAGGAGAAGTAAATCCAAATAGAGGATAAAGAGTTGGGACAGGATGGTAGCCAAACTAAAGGCTAAGTTCATACGCAAATACTACCAAATCAATCTGTTTAGGAAGCTACAGAACCTGAGACAGAAAGGAATGATAGTCAAGGAGTACACCGAGGAGTTCTACAGGATGAACATCAGAACTGGACAAAGGGAGAGAGGTGAAGAAAAAGTCGCATGATACATAAATGGCTTGAGATATGAAGTCCAGGACCAGTTGAGCATGATGTCAGCGAGGACTGTGGAAGATGTGTATCAGTTTGCACTAAAGGCAGAGGAAAAGCTGGTCAGAAAACAGAACCAGCAAGGAAGAGGTAAAAGCTCGGTCCCAAGCAAAAGCAAGGGATTTAACTGTGATAGAGCACATCAGTCTAAGGATGAGGCTAAGAAACCACACAATCACTCAGAACAAGGAGAAAGTTCACGGGGAAGACAAAACGATGGAAGAAACTCTTCTAGAGGAAGAGGCAGAGGAGGAGTAAGGTGCTATAACTGTGGAAAGATAGGGCACATGTCTTAGGAATGTCTCGAGAAGAATATGGAAGGAGGAGAAGCCCACATTTTAGAAGCACAATGAAGAGATGTTGAGGCAGAAGGAGTAGAGGATGGAGCATCCCTGATGTTGATAAAAGTTCTCTTAAAACTAGAGGCAGAAATTGAAAAACCAGTGCAGAGAAATAGTCTCTTCAAGACAGCTTGAAAGACGAAGAATAAAGTATGCAAGGTGATCATTGACAGTGGGAGTACTGACAACCTAGTATCCACAGAGATGGTGGAGAAATTGGAGCTGAAGACAACTACACATCCAAGGCCATACAAAGTCTCATGGTTGCAAAAAGGACACCAGGTAATGATTGCTAAACAATGCCTGGTTGAAATTAAAATAGGAGGATATAAGGATGAAATCCTATGTGATGGAATTCCCATGGACGTATGCCACATTTTGTTGGGAAGACCATGGCAGTTTGACATAAATGTGATTCATGATGGAAGGAAGAATACATACACATTGGAGAAGAATGGTAGGACGCATATGTTACTGCCAATGGAGGAGAAGAGAGCAAAAGAGGAAGCCAACACAAGCATACTTCTCATGAGTGGGAAGGATCTTTTGAAGTAAGTCAAGGAAGAAAAGGAGATGTAGTTCGCTGTGGTGAGGAAGCCCAAAGTCATCCTTACAAGTACATCAATGGATGATTTGCCTGAAGAAGTTAAGGAGCTGTTGGATAATTTTGCTGATATAGTGGTGGATGAGATGCCAAACTCATTTCCACCCATCAAGAGTATCAGTCATCATATAGACTTGATACCAGGAGCAAGCCTGCCAAACAAGGCAGCGTATAAATTAACACCTTGAGAAAATGTGGAGGTGAAGAGCCAAGTCCAAGAATTGCTGGATAAGGGTTTGGTCAGGGAAAGTTTGAGTCCATGCATAGTACCAACTGTGTTAAGCCCAAAGAAAGATGGAGGATGGAGAATGTGCACAGACTTGAGAGCCATAAACAAGATCACCATCATGTACAGATTTCCTTTACCGAGAATGGATGACTTAATGGATTGCTTAAGTGGAGAAAATTTCTTTTCTAATATAGATCTGAAAAGTGGATATCACCAGATCAGGATGAGAGAGGGTGATGAATGGAAAACAACCTTTAAGATGAATGAAGGCCTGTATGAGTGGCTAGTTATGCCATTTGGCTTAACGAATGCCCTGAGAACTTTTATGAGGCTGATGAATGAAATTATGAAAGATTTCATTGGCAAGTTTGTGGTTGTATATCTGGACGATAAATTGGTCTTTAGTAGGACTGAAGAGGATCATTTGAGGCACCTAACGCTAGTAATGAGAAGGTTATAGCAGGAGAAGTTGCTAATCAATTTGAAGAAATCCTCTTTTATGAAGACATAACTCATTTATTTGGGTTTCGTGATCTCTTCAAATGAACTAAAGATGGATCCAGAGAAGGTGAAAGAGATCAGAGAATGGTTGTCACCAAGGATCATGTTCAAGGTAAGGAGCTTTCATGGTTTAGCAAGTTTCTATAGAAAGTTCATTAGAGACTTCAGTGGAATTTGTGCACCAATGATGGATACAGTGAAGAAATGGCACAAGTCCTTTAAATGGATAGAGGAGGTCGAAAGGAGCTTCAATATACTGAAGGAGAATATAACAAAATGACCAATTCTGATTTTGCCAAATTTTGGGAAGACATTTCAGGTGAGATGTGACGCAAGTGGAGTTGCAATAGGAGTTGTTCTCAGTCAGGATAACAAGCCTGTTGCTTATTTCAGCGAGAAGTTGAATGAGACTAAGAGGAAATACTCCACATATGACAAGGAGTTATATTCCATAATTCAAGCATTGAAGAAATGGATACATTATCTTGTCCCACAAGAGTTTGTCTTGTACAACGATAACCAAGCTTTACAATTCATAACCCGATAAGAAAAGATAAATCAGAGGCATGCAAAATGGGTTGAATTTATGCAAATTTTTACTTTTGTCATAAAACATATTGTTGGGAATGCTAACAAGGTTGTTGATGCATTAAGCAGGAGATGTTTAATTTTGCAGGAATTCCAGGTGGAGACCTTGGGGTTTGAACACCTTAAAGATATGCATTGTGATTATACAGATTTCAAGGAGTCCTACGAAGCATGTACAAGCCCTGTACTGAGAGATAGAAGTCAGTGGACAGAGTATATGGTTTAGGAAGTATTGTTATTCATAAGAAATCAATTGTGCATACCCAGATGCTCAATGAGAGACAATCTTTTAAAGGAGAAGCATAGTGGAGGATTGGCTGGACATTTCGGCCACGAAAAAATGTTTGCACAGTTGAGCAGTTCATACTATTGGCCAAGTATGAGAACAAAGGTGATACAATTTGTGAACAGATGTAGGATCTGTCAACATGCAAAGGGGAAAATATAGAACACTGGATTGTATCAACCATTTCCAGTACCAGAGAGGCCTTGGGATGCAATAAGCATGGATTTTGTGTTAGGATTGCCAAGAAAACAAAGGGGATTTGATTCCATATTTGTGGTGGTGGATATGTTTTCAAAGATGGCACATTTCATCCCATTCTAGAAGACCAGTGATGTAAAACACGTTGCAAATCTTTTTTTCAGAGAAGTTGTAAGACTTCATGCCCTACCCAGGAGCATTGTCTCAGACAGAGACACCAAATTCGTTGGTCACTTTTGGAGGACATTGTGGAAGAAGATGTGGAGAAATTTTTCCTTCAACTCAGCTTATCACCCTTAGACAGATGGGCAGACTGAGGTGGTAAATAGAAGTTTGGGAAATTTATTAAGGAGACTAGTTACTGAACATCATAACTAGTGGGATCAAATTCTGCCACAAGCAGAATTTGCATACAATGACTCACCAAACAAGAGCACTAGAAGGAGCCCATTCCAAATACTCTATGGAATGCAACTCAAGGGAGTGTTTGAGTTAAGGGACTTGGAACAGGGAGAGATCAGAAGTGTTGGAGCAGAGGATTTTGCTGCTAAGATGTAGAGACTCCATAGTCGGATCAAAGAACAATTACAGAGTTCTAACTAGAAATACAAGCACAGAGTTGATCAACATCGCAGGAACTTCAATTTGAAGTGGGAGATCAGGTTTTATTACATATCAGGAAGGAAAGGTTCCCTAGGGGAACATATAACAAATTGAATATGAAGAAGATAGGACCTTCTAAGATCTTGAGGAAGTTTGATGCAAACACTTATGAGATCGAGTTGTCAGATGGTGTGGGAATTTCACCCATATTCAATGTTTTAGACCCATATCCTTACTTGAAATATGAAACAGAAGCATCAGAAGATCAAGGAAAAATTCAATGGGAGAAACAGATGCCTGTGGCAGAAAAGTCGTAGATGGAGAAAATTTTGGATTAGAGGATTGGCAAAAAGACCAGGAGGAAGACTTATTTTGAGTATCTGGTCAAATGGAAGGGACACCCAATAGAAGATGCCAGTTGGGAAAACGAAGATGCTATCCAGAAGCAGGGAAAATCAGTAGAGGAGCTCATAGACATGAGTCCATGAATTATTTTCAAGGGGAGTATGATGCAGGAGCATCGCTGGCAAGCGCACAAAGGTGGTACCACCCAACATGTGAGAGTTCCTCCAGAAATTCAACGTGAGCAGTCACAAACGATTTTGGGATCTACCGCCACTTAGCACCGAAATTCACCTTTGGAGGGATGCTTGAACTGATGTCAGGTTTTCCCTTTGAAGCAAGCTTTTGAAATTCTAAAACAGAGCAAAAGTTTTCACTTCAGCTCTGGAAATTGACCAATATAAGATAGCGCTGGATAAGGTTTAGAGTAGGCAAGTAACCAGGGGAAACACTAGGGATATTTTGGGGTTATGTAAAATTTTGTAAGCCAATTAGTTGTAGGCAGAGGAAGGAGAGAAATTGATCTGTGAGAGAACTGCGAGTGAGCAGAAAATCTTATCTTTTGGAGCTACTGTAGTTTGTATGTATTATGTAGCCAGTGGGTACTTGTGAATATAACAAAATGGAAAATTAACCCAAATGTGTGATATTTGGACTGTGTGCATTTTCCCTGTAGTTTTCTGTTTTATAAACAAGTGAATGGAACTGTGACATTTTGGAAGTTTCAATTGTTTCTCTTCATTTGGAGCTCTGCAAGGTGTGCATTGAGCCAGAGAGAAAATGCCGCGGATCGACGTTATCAAAATCCCTCAGACACAAGGAGTGCGAGAGAGATTGAAGTCTGAACCAGATAAAGCTTAGGAGGGATAACACTTCAGAAGGTGTTGTCGAGACCAGGAACTCATTCCCTAGAAGGAGAGAATATTGAGTCTTTGCAGACTTAGAAAATCTTCTAAGTCGGAGTCGAGTAAAATCTCAGGAGGAAGAACGCCCTTGAGCATTGGATCGCTATGGGAATTCCCACGGATCATCCGTTTGGAAGGAGGAGTGCAGACTTTAACACTGCATAGATCTCGATGAGGGGAGTTCAAATATCTGAATGGACGATGGAGAGTCCTTGAGGAGGAAGACTGAAACCCCGCAAACCCTTGGATAAGGTGGAGCTGCAAGGAGGTTAGCGGTGAGGGCTACTTGACGCCCAAAATATCAGGGGAACAACGACCATCGATCTTAGATAGATCTGGACCATTGGTTTAGTTCACAAACTCGGGTATCACCAACCAGAGGGATAGAGGTCTTGTCTTCCAAAACCTCGAGTCGCGAGATCATGAAATAGCGGAGTCGACCCATTTCGCGGAATCAGATATCGTGAACCGGAATGTGGAGTCCCTTGTTTTTCAAACCTTCGAGTCATGAGACTGCGATTTTATTTGAACTGTTGATCACAGGTGGATCTGGACTGTTGGTCCACATCGTGAACTCGGATATCACTGACTGGGAAGCGGAGTTCCTTGCTTTTCAAACCTCCAAGTCATGAGATGGCGATTTGATATGAACCGTTGAGCATAGGAAGATGTAGACCGTTGGTCCACATCGCAACCTCGGGTATCGCGAGCTAGAAGGATGGAGGTCTTTTTTCTCAAACCTCTGAATCACGCGATCACGATTTGATCTGTAACGTTGACTACAGGTGGATCTGGACCATTGATCCACATCATGGTCTCGGGTCTCACAAGTTGGAAGGACATAGGGCTTGACTTTCAGAACCCCGAATCGCGAAATAGCGAGGTCGGGCCAATTCCCGAACTCGGGTATCGCGAGTTGGGAGGGAAGAGTTCTTGCACTGCAAACTCTGAGTTGCGAGATCATGAAATACCGAAAGACAGGAAGGATAAGGGTGTCGTCACATCCCTTGGTCGCACACTGTGGGAGCTCATGCTTGGCGCTTGGAAAAAATCCAACTGAGCATTTGTAAGGTACCTGTATATTCGTCTGAAGGGTTCTAGTTCGGAACCAGAAGAGCCACTTTGGCTCCAGAATCAAAAGATCCTGACCGGGAGGTCACGCAGCCCTGTGAAGGGATAGGGGGTCTGCATCACTCGGTTCCCCTAGGGGAAAGCAATATTTTTTGGTGTTTTGAGTCATAGAGACCCATATACTGTCATGATCTGCCAGAGTTTGAATCTCTTGTACATTTCCTTGTATTTTCTATGCATATTGATATAGATGCTGACTTAAAAAAAATTGTGTAAGATTAAAATTATGATTTATACATTTTAAACTAATATAAAGAAAATTTTGTTTAAAGATCACACATTATAATTTATTTTAATGGTTTTGGAAGGGAGAAACCATGGATGTAAATTTTGGTAGTGAGTATGTTACTACTTTTGATTAACTATCAAATCAAATTCTCACTAAAAATTTATATAATTTGTTGTAACAATTTTTTTTTTCTTTTTGATATCATTCCAAGATGAAAATAAGAACATGATATAAATAAATTAAAATGATTAAGTTACTGGTGCAAAAACATGAAATAATGAAGCAAAATAATTCACAAAATGATACAAAGAAAATTATATTGAAATATTGTGATTTACTTTGTAAAGGATTTGTGTGATGCTTTTATAAAGATATAGAGAAAAATGAGAAGATGATCTACCAGTTTATGTTTTTCCACTATAAATTGTAGGGTTATGGATAAAATTTAGTAGAAAATGCCAACTATTTGATAGTGTTAGTATAAATCAAATCCTTTTAGATACCATTGTCCATGATTGTCTGGAGATTAGCCCTAGATTTACCACTCATATGAAAAACGTCTCTCCTTTTTTTGTATTTTACATCTTTACAAATTATGATTTTGCAAAGTGCATATACTCATATTAGTACCACTGGGACCTTTGGTTCACATAGAATCTCATGGAAACTTAAAGAGTATGATATTTGTTCTTCGCCATGCATAGATCTTTAGTAGGGACTTTTTTTGCAACAAAGATCACACTTGCTAAATAACTATATTAGTCATACCAAAGTTTCTTGTGTAATCCCATCATTTCCCAATATCGGTTATTTCATCTAATATGGTCTCCTTTGGTTGTGTGTTTTTATTCCCAGGTATATTTTGGTAAGGCACTATATTCTTTGATGTCTTGAAGTCATGTTTCTATGGGCAAGATCTTTGTTTTTCTAGTGTTTCAACTTTTCTTCAAACTTCAAAGCACATTGAATCCACACATAAGCATATTGACATCAAATAATTCAATATCTTATTGAATATAGGGACTGAGAAACCTTACATACTTCATAATTTTATGCTTTGAAACTACAATGTGCATATTTTCCATGAGTTGAAAGAATTATTCGATCTATATTTATATCGTATCGTATATGCATTGTTGTAGTTTTTTCCATTGTTTGTACGCTTTCTTGTTCTACTTGGGATGACATAAAAATTCCTTGACCACTACAACATGGTATTTTCGTGTGTTAATATGGAGTTTCTTGTATCCTGTGATGCATCATTTGTTGAGGTTCTCTCACAAATAGTGAAACACGTTGGATGTCTTCAAAGTAGAAATGATGATTTCATTACATCCAGCGAGATAATTTATAGTCAAGTAGGGCTAGAGCTACCAAATATAGTGCCTTATGAAATCTGCACTGACCTTTCCCTTAAGGATCTTGGGGATGTTTAAAGGTTCATCCAAACACTGAAGGGTGAAAATCCATTGAAGGTAAGTTTAGAATCACTACTGGAGAATTCATATAGACTTGTGATCTTCTTTAAAATATTCATAACCTTTTCTATCATATCTTATTTATGTTAATCAAGGGCATCCCAATGATGTTTCTTCATTGAAATTTTTGTGTCGGTATCTTCTAAAGTTGACATGGTGGTTTTTTACAATCTTGTAGGATGATGATAACAAACAAAATAGAGTTGGTATTTAGAACAAGTATTAATATACTAGACATTGAGAGAAAATGATCAAGTCAATTGCAATTCTATGATGGAAATTAGATGGAAATTTAAACATATTGTATTATTTAAATTATGCGGATGAAAGAATGAACATTAATGAAGCAAAATAATGAATGAATCAACAAAAAGAAAATTAGACCAAAACAATATGTGTATGATCACATGAAATATATGTACATCAATCAAATTGCAATGCTTGTAGTGTATGCCTATGATATCAATGAACTAATTGTAGAATGGAAATCAAAGGAAAATTTAAACATATTGGACTATTTAAGTGATTGGATTGAAAGAATGAACATTAATGAAGCAAAATAATGAATGAACCAGTACAAATAAAATTAGATCAAAACAATATGTGTATCATCACAAAAGGATAAGATATTATTCTACCTCATGTTATCTTTCTTATGGTACATTATGTATACATAGAAAGTACATGCAATTACTATAACATCCATTTGATTTCCAAATATATTTGTCTTCCTTTACTATTGGTCGTTGTCCATATCATATTGCGTTGTGTGTTGTTGATATGCTAGTGCAAGATTTGTGGTTATGGTTGGCATTCTTGGTGCATACTTGAATATTTCAAGTTTTTACATGTAGATCATTGAGGTGAACATGTGCGACCCATTGATATGAATGTGACTAAGATTTTATTTAGAATGCTCAACAGGTCAAAATTAAAATTATAGCTTCCCAATATTAAACCATAATCACAACATCAAATATTCATCGTAAACCATGAAGTAAAATGTGTAATGTGAACATAACTAATTCTTTGTTTAAGAATTTTTGGAAGCCAAAAGTCACTCAAAAAATTCAAAACATCACAAATTCCAATTTTTACCTAACACAAAATTCAAGATCTATCATTGTGAGTGATTATCTAAATCACTTTCATGAGTGACAAAGAAACACAAAATTCAAGATTTATCATTGTGAGTCATTTTCTAAATCACTTTCATCAATGACAAAACAACAAGAAATTCAAGATCGATCATTGCGAGTGACTATCTAAATCACTTTCATGAATGACAAAGCCTAGAAACAAGTGAATTGCAATCTTAGAATAAAATCCCCTTAACATTCACTTCAAAAATGTCCTTACCAACATAGTTTCTTAGGGTAAACCTCATAAAAAAAATATAGTTGGGATGGTAATTAATTTAATAATGAAATTTTAGTTATCATAACAAGTTGCACATTTACTTAATCAAATGTTTGAAATTTATTGGAATTCAAAGAAATATTGTTGTTTATAATCTCAATGTGAATATCCATTAAACTAAATGTTTTACTCTACTTTTACAACGAAAAATTCATGACATCAATTATGAAAAGAGAATAAAACAACATATACAACCATATGCGAACACAAGAAGATTTGAAACAAATTTGTGTCCATATTATGAATTCTTTATTGTTTTCTTCAAAGAATACATTTGATTTATATGATTAGAATTGCTTTGAAAAGTAGCATGCATGACAACTACACATTTCATGTGCAACTAATATAGAAAATTAATTAAATAGAAATTCGCAAACATTGTTGGGAAAGTGATTTCCACATATCCCAACAATCTCTCATGTGGAAATCACTCTAGACAAGTTTGAATCCCCACTTTTCCCCTGCATTAAGTGAACCTCCTTCCATCCAATCCCTTAATTGGACCATTTCCAAAACTATCAGAAGTATTAACTTTGAGTAAAGTTACTTCACTACACTCCACCATTATATAGTGTAATTTTGGAATCTTGGTTAAAGAAAATACTCCTTGTTGCAGAACATATTCCACTTTGATTCTAAGAACATCCATAGGTTAATCAACATCTATATTGATATTCTCAAAGTATACAATCTTTCTTACAATCTCACTCCATCCCACATCACCAAGACAATAATGGATGAATCACAAGCAATCTCTACTTTTTTTGTGCACAGTACTTTGCAAAACTTCTATTTTTCCTCACTCTCATCACCTTCTCTTTCATTGTTGCACTTCATTCTCTATTGACAACGTTTTGTTGTCTAGGTTTAGTCATTTGCTTATGGAAAAATGTGTTATCCATATTTAAAAAACAATCTTTCATTTTCCACTATTGGAAACATCTCCTCTAAGTGGTCTACATACATTAAAATGCACCAAACCAACTAGTTATTGGAAACATCTCCTCTAAGTGGTCTACATACATTAAAATGCACCAAACTAACTAGTTATTGACTTCTAGGAGTACCAATGAAAAATCTTACTTCCTTTTCCAATTTATTTTTTAGATTGAATAATGTCATGAGTACCTTATGATCCATGGATCACACCCTTCATCCTCCTTTCTTATAGGTCACGGCTACTCTATGATGTTGATATGTTATCTACAATATGTGGTACTACATTAGGTTTGCAAATGATACCAAACATCACAAGTTTAGTCGATATCAATGCTCCATGAACCAACATGCATGCTTCCTTGGTGACTATTACCTTTAGTGCCACATCTAAAATTTGGCCCATGAAGAGTGAATTTCATGCCAAACCCATCACATGCTTCACATCATGAATTTTCTTGATCCTTCCATATTTGTGTCTCACATGTATGCTTCAACATCTAAGAATTTCATATCTAAAGTTGTAATTCAAGAAAATCTTTCTTTCTCACCAACACACTCTTCATGTGCTCTTCATATTCCACAATCTTTTTTTTTATGAAAAGTCACGTGGAATAAGTGTTTTAAATCCAATAACCAAGTTTCAACATACCCTTGAGATTCTTCTCACTCTTCTCATGCCCTTTTTGATGGCATTTCCACCAAAATACCTCGGTCATACTCTTCCTACTTGTTGATCTTCTCACTCTTCTCATGCCCTTTTTGATGGCATTTCCACCAAACTACCTCGGTCATACTCTTCCTACTTGTTGATCTTCAGCAAAACATTGAGGTTCTCTCACCAAGGTTTCTTTTAATTTGAGAACATAATTTTAAATGACCTCTTATGAAGATTTCTTCATTTTCATGGTTCTATTTGGTGGATATTCCTCTCATTTCCTCATGTAACAAAGCCCAAAAACTCCTCCAATAACAATTACCATATTATCCCATGAATCTAGAAAACCCCAAAGGTTATACAATGGTATTCCTTAGACATGCTCAGACCTATTGTAATAAATTGCCTAACCAATGCATTGCAAATATTCAAATAATTAACAACACTATCTTCCTTCTTCAATCCTATTAAGATGATAGGATCATTTCTAGAAGGACAACTTATTTACAAATGACTTTGTCTCATACAAATACTCTTGAACATGGTGAGAAAAATTAATCTAAAAAAGTCATTCTGATAGACATGTGTTTTTTATATGGTTTTTGTGAATCCTAAACAATGATTCCTTGAAGTTTCACCCGTTTAATAACCCACTAGTATTTTTCAACCCAGACATTCACTATTTTCAATTTTCATAAACTAAAAATATGATGATTAAATTTGTCCATCTCTACTCTTTCGAATGAGGCAATAGCAATGTCTACTCGAACGATACAAAAGACTGGGCTCTTATCGTTTTAACCCATGGTAAGAAAACACCTAAATCAACGTTCACAATCAAACAAATACAGCTCAACAAACCAGCGCTTCACATGGAGAGCAGCAACTCTCAATAATCTCAGGGTTCGATCAAACCCCTCGGCGAAGTGAGTCTTCTCAATTTGCGAACAAGGTCGAGAAAAACAACACCCAAAGTGATTTGGGATAAATTACACTTGCTCCAAAAAGCAATGTGCATGACAAACATACATACATTCCATACGCAACAAAGAAATAAATGAATGAAAAGGGAATACATTCCATGGTTGAGGACGTCCTTGGCACATGTCAATGCAATCATCAATCATTATATTTAGCGGGGCACAGCGAGTCAGTTTCTGTTAGATGGAAACAGAAACCTACACTCGGGGCATTAGTAAAAAAAAATTATTAATGTTTTTTTTATTAATGCTCTCCACCCTGAAGAGGATATTTTTTTATATATTCATCATTAATTAAGTTGAAAGGGGTACACTTATTGATAATGGATATATTTAATAGGTTTTTAGTGTTTAATCAGTTTTGTATGAACAAGATTAAATATTGATGGAATATTTTTAGTGGTCTCAATAAATAAATAGTTCTGATTTCAACCACTAACTTCCAAGGCATCAATTTACATATTTAGTTTTTTACTTTTACTTTACTTGATCATATTTAAAATTTACTATGATGACTAGCTGATTACCATGTCTCAGCCATTAACAAAGATTAAGATTTTGTTACAGAGTGGAGAGATGTAAATGAACGTTTTCATTTTCTTCTGGTCCAGCCAAAACCTGACATTCACCAGCAAGAAGTTTGTTGTTGTGCTAGTTTACTACAATTCATGTCTACTTTCAGAAAAGTTGTCATGCATCTAATGCTAGTTTACTTCCAGAAAAGTTGTCACACATCTAATTTTCTATGCCAGTTACAATATCCCACTCCTTCCTTTTCTATGCCAGTTACAATATCCCACTCCTTCCTTCCTCTGCAGGTAGAAAAAAAGCTTCGGGACGCCCGTGTCTAGAATCGACGAGTCTTTAGTTAAATAGATATACAACTTCAATTTTACAAGGGCATTGGATTACAGGAACACCACACTCAAAAAATCACCTTCCCACTCCTTAAATTCCTTTCCCATGTTAGATATTGGTGAGAAACTTACTATGAACAACATGTCAGGGATGCGTTCACAATTTTTGGGCCCGAACACACTTGGGAAACTTTTGTTGATACCCTCAAGGAGCAGTACTACCATGTTGGAAACTACAATGAACAATACATGATATGGAAAACTCTGCATTAGGAGAGAGACTAGAAAGTGACAAATTTCACCCACATATTCCATACCTTGAACACAAATATGGGTATTTAATACCATGTTCCACTTTGGAGAACGTGGTATTTAATACTTCAGAAGAAGGATGGGACTTGGCG
The DNA here is from genome assembly GCA_009831015.1 of Picea engelmannii. Lineage (NCBI taxonomy): Eukaryota > Viridiplantae > Streptophyta > Pinopsida > Pinales > Pinaceae > Picea > Picea engelmannii. The sequence continues at coordinate 741,152 of ML783906.1, read as the reverse complement.
GCTTTGTATTGATTATAGATCACTAAACAAGATCACGTTCAAGAACTGGTACCCAATCCCTAGTTGATGATCTCAAGGGCACAAAATGTTTCAATAATATTGATATGATGCCAGGATACCACTAGGTGTTGATTGAGAAAAATGGTGTATGGAAGACAACCTTCAATTCTAAAGAAGGTCTGTTTGAGTGTCTGGTCATGACTTTACGCTTGAATTAATTCCCCGAACACATTCATGCAGATGATGGATGATATATTGTGTCCATTCACAAACTCCTTTGTTGTCATATATATGGATGGCATCCTCATCTTTAGAAAAAATCGGGAGGAACATTTGAAGCACATTTAGTAGGTCTTGTGTACCGTGTGAAAACAAAAGTTGTATACCAATTTGGAGAAGTGTTCCTTTGACATGTAGAGAATTCAATATTTAGGATAGATCTTGGATGAGTAGGGTGTGCATGTGGATCCATCCAAGATCCAAGTCATTCACGATTGGTTGTCTCTGAATGAAGTAATCGAGCTCCGTAGCCTCTTGGGCCTCGCCAACTTCTACCACATGTTTGTGTTGGGGTTCTCTCATATCACTTGGGCCCTAAGCTAGGTGACCAAGGGTGGAGCCAAGGACATGTTTTCTTGGATTGCATCACAACATAAAGCATTCAAGGGTTTGAAATTCTTTCTCTGATCATCACCTCTCTTTGTTCTTCCAAACATGCAACAACCATTTGAGATTGAGGTAGATGCTTCATATTATGCTATTGGTGCAATCCCCACTCAGAATGGGCATCTGATGGCCTATCATAGTGAAACACTATCTATCATGTCCGCAGATACCCCACATATGACAAAGATATGTACTCCATTGTGCAGGCATGATGATAATGGAAGAATTAAATTATTGGAAAGGAAATGATCATCCACACTAATAATAGGCCTATACAATTCATGCAGACACAAGGAAATTTGCAAAATGACTACCATCAAAAGTAGTGCACGTACCTACAACAATTCCACTTGAACATCAAGTACAAGAATGGAAACACCAACCATGTTGCACGCTGCCTCAATTGACCCCTAGTTGTGGTGCTAACCACAATTCTTAACTCCTATGGGCATGAGACCTTTAGGTGGACACAATTATACAACAATGACTCTAACTTTCCTACTACCTATCATACATTGAGCACATGAAAACTAGTTCCATACTTTCATCTCTAGGATGCATTGTTATGCCATCTCAGCCATCTCTATGCTCCTTTAAGTGAGTGTGCAAATATGATTTGGCAAGATCATTACAATCAGTTAACAAGACACTTTGGTGTGGAAAAAATAGTGGAAGTATTGCAAAAGAATTTTTATTGACCGAAGCTTCGACAAGATGTCAGCAAGTACATTAGACCCTACACCACCTGTGCCATTTCCAAACCCACCATTAAGGAACATGGCCTATACACCCCTTTTCCTACTCCTAATAAGCCTTGGGAGTCCATCTCCATGGATTACATTTTTGGGCTACCTTCAATGAAGCATGTTAATGAGTGCATGTTTGTGGTTGTTGATTGATTCTATAAGATGATAATTTTGACACCTTGCATGAAGAGTATCGTAGTCAAGGCCACTAGTAAGATATTCTTTGAGCGTGTTTGGGTTCATTTTGGTCTCCCACGGACCATTGTTTCAGATCAAGACAGTAGGATCTTGAGTACTTTCTAGTCCATCTTATGGTCAATGATGTAGAGGATGATTTTTCATATACCGAGGATGTACAATTCCAAACATCCACCCACATGGGATGAGAACCTTACTTATGTTCAACATAGCTACAAAAAATCCCTCCACAGCTCTAGTTGCCACAACCCTTTTCAGGTGTGCTTGGGGTTCTAATCATTGGCTCCAATTGACATAGCTCTTCCCATTGCATCTGCACAATAAGAGTTCTCCAATGCTCAGACCAAGGTTGATCGAGCAACCAAATTTGTTGAAAAAATCTAGCACATCCAATAACAAGTTCATGATATTTTGTAGAAATCCAATGCCAAGTATAGATAGCACCACAATCAACATTGGGTACAGCACAAGTTTCAGGTGGGAGATAAGGTATGGTTTCATTTGTAGACAGAGTGCCTCATAGGACCCCATCAAAATCTCTCCCCATTATGATACGAGCCTTACATGATCACCAAGGATGTGGGTGAGAATTATTTTGAGTTAAGAATTTCCCCTTTCCTTGGCTTTCACCTCATATTTAATGTGGAACTACTTCGACCATATTTTCCACCTCTTCTACACACTTCACATGTGGTTGAGCACTTGACCCCTAAGAAATCAATCTTGAATGCATTGAGAAAGCGATAATTGATCAGATCATGGACACTAAGATGAAGGGAACTCACCAACAGAACATCCAACTCTATTAGGTCGTCAAAGCAGGGAAACTTCTTCAGCAGGGAAAGTGGCTCGCCATAAGTTAGATTCATCAAAAGTTTCCTCATCTTATAGAGCAACTTGATGCAATGGGAAACATTTCTTCCTAAGGGGGGAGGATTGATTCATGTGGATACTAGTGGCCACCCATCTATTCCACTAGTTTAGAATGGTTCCCCATTATAGCAGTTTTTCTACACTTTTTTGGGTCCCAAACTTTGAGGGTCGTTTTGAGTCCCTAAACGACATTTGTTTAAGGCGTCAGTACCCAGTATGTAGTTGGAGGTAGATATTGGGTTGATTGTAATGTGTACTTCTCAAATATACCTCTGTGACAACCTATTGAGCGCCCTAACCAGAGATCGTATGCAAAAGTCACACCCTCGAGAGAAGTTGGCATATCAACTAACCACATTGGAGCCCACAAAAAATTTGGCATTTCATCTATTGGGGTTATTGTTTTGGAAGTTTAGGGTTTTCTCATTGATGTTTTATGTTAAAAAAGCCTTTTTGGCCTCTTTGTAATAAACTTCTTGCGAATGAGCATAGCTAACACATCTCTTTCTTGAGGGATAAGCTACCACCATTCTAGCTAGTTTGTGTGCTTTGCATTTTATATCCTTTTTGTTGGCGACGGAAGTCACTCCTGGATTGCTTGCAGGAGCAGAGCCCGACGCCCATCAGTTTTATGTCATGATTTGTTTGGTGGGGTTATCGAATGGGTAAAGAATCAAGAAGATATAGCTTTAACTCAGGAAACTGGGCCTGGTATGTAGAAAGCAAGGGATGCCTTGATCCAACTTCCGTAAGTAAGTTGATTAAAGGGTGGTAGATGGAAGACTTGTGAGAAGGGTGAGAAAGATTGCCTCGGACAACAGGCCTTCGGAAGCTTGAAGGAGAAAAACTCAGAAGCCAAGATCCTCTTGGTCTAGAGTTTCAAGAAGATGAAGGGTGACTCGACTGGATTCTCCAATTCCAAGCCATTCCAGCACTGAGAAAACACAAGAACTGATTAGAAACGTTGCGACTATTGCAGTGATCCAACCTACATCATCCTACAACAGTGCAACTCAACTGGATCCTCCAATTCTGAGATGTTCTAACACAGTATACAAAGAGATGGAAAAAGAGGCCGACATCCATAAAGTAAGAAGTCTCAAATGACTTATACATTAACCAGAGCGACCAACACTTCATCAAAACTTTACAATCGGGAGATTTGCTCAACCATCCCCCTACCAAAATGGCGAAAACGCCTACATATACTCAAAACAAAAATACAGCAGCGAAAATGAAACAATGCAATTAAAACATTGCGTCTGCATGTCTTCTGACAGCCTGCCCATGCAGACTCAGGATGATCGGGTGCCTATGAAAGATTCCATCTTATCTGCGTGTGGCACTAGTAAGGGGTGTAGTTGATCCATTAAGTGACGAACTAGCGTGTGAAGACTTCCTTCGGCTAGTCGAGAACTCGGGCATGGATCTTGCGGAAAAAGGGGATACAGGACCGTCTCGAGCAGACCGCCTGCCAGACCCACCATACTTTGCAATTAATGAGTGAGGCGAGGTTTCAACCACCCTCTCTCTTCTTCATTTATTCCCAGCAGGTACCGGGATTTAGATCACGTCGAATCAGTGTCTGGAGAACACAGTGCCCCCCTCTGAAACTCAATTTGGCGCTTTGGAACCCGAGTGGCAAAATGATAAACATTAGCGCCCCTCCTCTAGGCTTGTTCCTTTACGACCAGGCGCCAAAACCACGGCCCCGATTCTGGGTGCTATCTCCATTTTGGGGTTCGGGGTTTCAGGAAGTGAAGTGATGAGGAGTGCTTGCCCCTCAAACTCCCAAATTTCGACGAGACATGGATGTGCGTCGCGCGTCCTTCAGATGAACGGCCCAAATAGTACGCTATTATAAAGGGGGCTGCACCCATTTGCAGGCTCGCTTGATGTGACCTGGCACTAAGACCGTGAGCTTGGATTTGAAGATCGCTTATCAACATTTCGGGGTTCGGGGTTTTGAGATGTGAAATTATGAGGGACTTTTACCCCTCGAACTCCCGAATGTCGATATGCCGATGTGACCAGATCTTGCGCCACGCGTCAATGGATCGGACGACCCAGACTTAGCTTTAAAATATAGGTTCTTTCCCTTACGCTATATATCGGGTAACTTGGAAGCCCCGAAATCCCAATGACCGTTGATCTGCTTCGTGGATAGATCTCGGCTGCCGACAACAAAACCTCGCCCACTCGCTTGACTCGTAACTGGAAAAGGGATTCTCCCGTGCTACGCTCAGGTGCTTCTCCTGCGACTTGCAGACTTGAATACTCTTGTGCCCCGGACAAGAAATGTTACTAACATTAGGCTCCATGGGGGGTAGAGTCGTCCCTGTGATGCTCTAAGAACTCATTCCGCAGCTTCAGTGCCTTGTTGTTGGGCTATGGAGTCAGGCTCAAAACAACCCGCTGTTGAAAATACAGGCCAAAAAATAAAAGTAACAAAATAAAGCTACATGCTCAAAGGAGCTTATTTATATACAGTCCTAATGCTAATAAAATATTTTACATGGGCTAGGTGAAAGAAAACTTCCACCATAGCCATTCAAGTAGCTTCCTGGATAGAAGCTCCTTCCTTATGTCGATGATCACCAGCAGATAGTGTAACCGTGACAATAGAACAACTACACTCTTCAACTTCTCCTTACAGGGTGAATTTGATATGGAATAGGGCGGCTCCAGGGCATAAAGGACATGCCACTCCATGTATTCGCTGACAGGGTCATAGAATGAGCAACGAATTTCAAAAAATTGGCGACAGGCAACTTCTTTTGCTACACAGTTGTTCACATGTGGCCAAATATCTCTGATAAGCAGAGGCGGGTGAATAAATGAAGTGGGCTCGCTGATCTCAGGTGGTGGCTGCTCACTGACTGGTTATGAATAAAGGGCAGACTGCTCCTCTGGTTCTTTTTCCTCTTCTTGGCTCTCCCCCGGGTCAGATTCATAATCGTCATAAACAGGACCTGTGGGAAAGCTCTGCCCTTGGAATTCCTGCATTTCCAGCTTAGAACATGATTCATAGTTGTCATAAAAAGGATGGCTATTTTGATCAGCAAAAGGTGATGTGGGGTTATGCTGCTCCTCTTCCAGATAATCATCAAAGTCGGGGGGGAAAAGAGTTTCTCTAATTTGCAGAAATGGAACTATCCCCCGCTCCTCTGTGTCGACCTCAAATGTAAACACATCATGGGAAATATCGTGAAGGAAAAGAGAACAATCCTCTTCCACAACTACCTCTTCATCGTATTGATCTGAGACAGCAAGCTCATCGAGGGAAGAAGTTAATGCGTTTACAAAATCTTCAATAATCTCCTCGAAAGAGCCATCTAGAACATCTGCCTCGGAGACTGGAAGATCCTCTGCACAGTCTTCAGATTTCAACCTTTCTAATTGAGCAGAGAGATACTTCACCTGTTCCCTCAGCTCGCTCAGGGTGTCTTCTTCCTCCCTGGGATTTTCATCACTTCCATAACACTCCTCTGATGAAGATGAATGGGGAGGAGAAAGGAATGATTTTCGATCCAAATCATCAGGATCATCCTCACAGCCTATGTCAGAAATAGCTCCATTTTGTATAGAGTTATGGTATCCCTCACCACAGTTATGACAAATCAACTCGGAGGGATAAAACTCTTGACAATAGGCGATGAAAGCTGCATGAAACTCTAAGAGTGAAGAAATGCTAGCAGGGGGTAAAGAATGATACCATTTACGTGCATCCCCTGCTAACGAGAACATGAACATCTTCAGTAATACATCCTCATGATATATCTCCCACTGACGCATGAGTTCATGAAACTCCCAGAGGTGTCGAGTAGGGTTGTCCTCTTCACATCTTCCAAATATGGGCAAATAATCGCCCCACTCATTCGAAGAGGGGACAACATTAGGAAAACCAGGAATAGCAGAAAAATTAAAAGGAGCGAACCTGCGAGCAAGGATTTTCTCCATATCGAACCTGTGTTGTTCTAACCTGTGCATATTTCACCTGGAGACTCCATGATTCAAGGATCAGGAGCAGTCGCCAATCGATCCTTGAATCATGGAGTAACAGGTGAAAGATACACCGCTTCGAATGTGTCTAGTCCTTGTTCACCATCAAAGGCCAAATCCTAACGTTGTTGTTATCCCAGGAAGCTTCTCAGGCTGAGAAAGCAGCTGCTGAAACCTTCTCGAGAAAGCTCCTCTGGGTCAGCTTTCAGGTGTGTTGACAATAGCCATAGCTGAAACAGTGAAGTGGAAACAATGGAGTCGCCACAGTGGAGTCGCCAGGTGCACAGTAGCAATCTTGAAGGGCTCTGATGTCTGATGCACCTTCAGAATCATAGGCTCAATGTCGTTCTGCCCAGGGAAAATCTTCAACTCCGTTCCCCGGCAACGGCGCCAGAAATGTTGGCGACGGAAGTCACTCCTGGATTGCTTGCAGGAGCAGAGCCCGACGCCCATCATTTTTATGTCATGATTTGTTTAGTGGGGTGATCGAATGGGTAAAGACTCAAGAAGATATAGCTTTAACTCAGGAAACTAGGCCTGGTATGTAGAAAGCAAGGGAGGTCTTGATCCAACTTCCATCAGTTAGTTGATTAAAGGGTGGTAGATGGAAGACTTGTGAGAAAGGTGAGCAAGACTTCCTCGGGAAACAGGCCTTCGGAAGCTTGAAGGAGAAAAACTCAGAAGCCAAGATCCTCTTGGTCCAGAGTTTCAAGAAGTTGAAGGGTGACTCGACTGGATCCTCCAATTCCAAGCCATTCTGGCACTGAGAAAACACAAGAACTGATTAGAAACGCTGCGACTGTTGCAGTGATCCAACCTACATCATCCTACAACAGCGCACTCGACTGGATCCTCCAATTCTGAGTTGTTTTAACACAGTATACAAAGAGATGGAAAAAGAGGCTGACATCCATAAAGTAAGAAGTCTCAAATGCCTTATACATTAACCAGAGCGACCAACACTTCATCAAAACTTTACAATCGGGAGCTTTGCTCAACCATCCCCCTACCAAAATGGCAAAAACACCTACATATACTCAAAACAAAAATACAGCAGTGAAAACGAGACACTGCAATTAAAACATTACGTCTGCATGTCTTCTGACAACCTGCCCATGCAGACTCAGGATGATCGGGCACCTATGACATATGTCATCTTATCTGCGCATGGCACCAGTAAGGGGAGTAGCTGATCCATTAAGTGTCGAGCTAGCGTGTCCAGACTTCCTTCGGCTAGTCGAGAACTCGGGCATGGCTCTTTCGGAAAAAGGGGATATAGGACCCTCTCGAGCAGACCACCTGCCAGACCCACCATACTTTGCAATTAATGAGTGAGGCAAGGTTTCAACCACCCTCTCTCTTCTTCATTTATTCCCAGCAGGTACCGGGATTTAGATCACGTTGAATCAGCGTCTGGAGAACACAGTGCTCCCCCTCTGAAACTCAATTCGGCGCTTTGAAAGCCGAGTGGCCAAATGATAAACATTAGCGCCCCTCCTCTAGGCTTCCTTCTTTACGACCAGGCGCCAAAACCACGGGCTTGATCCTGGGCGTTATCGGCATTTCGGGGTTCGGGGTTTCAGGAAGTGAAGTGATGAGGAGCGCTTGCCCCTCGAACTCCCGAATGCCGATGAGACATGGATGTGCGTCGCGGGTCCTTCAGATGAACGACCCAAATAGTACGCTATTATAAAGGGGGTTGCCCCCATTTGTAGGCTCTCTTGATGTGACCTGGCGCTAAGACTGTGAGCTCAGATTTGAAGATCACTTATCGACATTTTGGGGTTCGGGGTTTCGAGATGTGAAATGACGAGGGACTTTTACCCCTCGAACTCCCGAATGCCGATATGCCGATGTGACCAGATCTTGCGCCACGCGTCAATGGATCGGATGACCCAGACTTAGCTTTAAAATATAGGTGCTTTCTCTTACGCTATATATTGGGTAACTTGGCATCCTCGAAATCACGATGATCATTGATCTGCTTCGTGGATAGATCTCGGCTGCCGATAGAAAAACCTTTCCCACTCGCTTGACTCGTAACTGGAAAAGGGATTTTCCCGTGCTACGCTCGGGTGCTTCTCCTGCGACTTGCAGACTTGAATACTCTTGTGCCCTGGACAATAAATGTTACTAACACTTTTGTATTCAATTCATTAATAGAATCTGGGTTTAATTGTATTGTACTATGTTTCTTGCAATGTCTCTATGTGTTTCCTTTTTATATCTCTACCTTCATGTCTTTCTGCACCTAGTCTGGATCCTTCACATTATGAATTTTCTTGATCCTTCCATCTTTTTTCCTCACTTATATGCTTATCTAACAATTCCATATCTAAAGTTGTCACTCAAGAAAATGTTTCTTTCTCGCCAACATACTCTTCATGTGCTCTTCATATTCTACAAACCATTTTTTTATGAAAAGACATGTTGAAGAAGGGTTTGAAATACAACAACTAAGTTTCAACATGCCCTTGAAATTCTTCTCACTTTTCTTATGCCCTTTTTTATGGCATTTCCACCAAACTACCTCAATCCTACTCCTTTTCCTACTTGTTGATCTTCCATAAAACTTTGAGGTTCTCCCACCAAGGTTGGTTAATTTGAGATCATAATTTTAATTGACCTCTTATGAAGAGAGCTTTATTTTCAAGGTTTCCTTTGGTGGATATTCCTCTTGTTTCCTCATGCAACAAGGGCCCAAAAACTCGTGAAAAACTCCTACAATAGTGCTTACCATATTATCCCATGAATCTAGAAAACCACAAAGTAAGGTTACACAATGGTCTTCCTTATACATGCTCACATCTATGGTAACAAATTGCCTAACCAATGCATTGAAAACATTCAAATGATTAGCAACACAATCTCTATCGCTTAACCCTCTTAAGGTCATATAATCATTTCTAGAAAGACAACTTATTTACAAAAGACCTTATCTCATACAAAGACCCCAACATGGTCCAAAATTCTTTTGCATTGTTGGTATTCAAAACATTATAGATAAATGAGTCTAAAAAGATCAATCTAACTAATCTAGCTTATGGTCGAAAATTCTTTTATAATGTTGGTATTCGAAACTTTAAAATATAGTCATTTACCATACTAAAATAGGTTAGAAATAACATATTTTAAAACCTTAATATCTTGGTGGTTTCACTTTCATTTGAGTGACTTTTTAATTGAAACTACATATTTTTAGAATATTTTAGACCTAAAATTCTATTTTAAAGATACTAATAAAAGAACTTACAAATGTTTTTAATGTCATGGCCTTGATTTTTTTGGTTCTTCACTTCACCCTCTATTTTTGAAAGAACAACAATATTTTTGAAAGAACAACAAATTATAAATTGAATGAAGCTTTGTACCAATGTAAAGCATTTCAATACTCCATATGGAATGAATCCATTAATAAACAATCATGAAATAACAAGGATTGAAGGAACTTACACACCCAAGGTTGAAATGCTCTTGCAGTTTCTAAATATAGAGGAAGACATCTCAATGCAATTTGTATTCTAATGAGTCACGATATTTAATTGTATTGGTAATAAACTGAAAGATCACATGTGGGGTAACACTTTTAATATTAGTCTCCACTAAAAAATCTCTACTAACTTAGTAGCAAGGAAATAATGCATCTAACAAACAACTCACAACTAACTTAGTAATCAATCATTAATAACTCATACTTTATATTTATGAACTGTTAAACTAAATAAATCATGTTCAAAATATATATTGTATAGGTACACAATATTTTTTAAGATTTGATTTATAATTTAGACAATTTCACATTATTAAAATTAAGTAAGTTTGTGTAAGATTAAAATTATTATTTACACATTTTGACATAATATAAATAAACATTTATTTTAAAATACTGCATTATAATTTATTTTAATGGTGGAAGGCAAAAATAATGGATCTAAACTTTAGTAGTGAGTATGTTAGCACTTTTGATTAATTATCAAACCAAGATCTTATTAGCAATTTATATAATTAAATGCAAGAAAAATAAAATTTTCCATTTGATATAATTCTAAGATGATAAAATAAGAATATGATTTAAACAAATTTAACTATTTAAGTTATTAGTGAAAAAGCATGAACAATGATGAAAAAAAATAATTGATAAAACATTACAAAACAAATTAAATTGCAATATTATGTATTACTTTGTAAAATATTTGTGTGATTCTTTGGTAAAGTTATAAAGAAAAATGAGAATATGCTCTATTACTTTATGTTGTGCTTCATATGGTATATTATATATGTATAAGGTACATGTAATTACAAGAGTGTTGATTGAGCTACCAAAGGTGGTTTAGTCAGTGATTTCATATCTCTTGGCATGTCATATGTTGTTGTTGATTCACATGTGTAATGGTCTTTACGACGGATTGAATTCTTAAAATGTACAAAATCTAGAAAAATTTACATGTTAAATCTTTGAAGTGGGTGTGTATAGGTGGTTGTTCCTTCATAAATAAATTTTCGATAAATATATCTTATAAGATCATTAATGTCCAACTACAATTGGGTAATGCATCCACAAATAGTGAAGAAGGAAATAAATGGTAATAACTTAAAGGATGGAAAAACTTAAAAAAAAGAGTTCATCTTTAACAAAATTTGAAAAGTATTTAACTCCTAAGTGACTTATTAGATGCAAATAGATTTTTGGTGAAAGTGTTAAAATCATACATTGTTTCAACATGATTTAAAATCCTTTAAAATGTAAAAGTGTCTTTTTAGCTTCAATGGATTTCACGATGAATTTCATGATCAAATGGGTTTCACGATCTATCGAGTCATGTGCATTTATAATATGTGTCTTGAAAGTGGGGATGGTGAAGCTCTCAAAACTGTGAAATTTTTTTACAAGTCTTTGAGCCCTCAAGAGTCTCTTGAGATGAAAACAGATTTTCCATGAATTCAACAAATTCAAGTATGTCAAGTAACTTTTAGATGAAATGGATTTCAAGGTCTATACAATGATTGATAATGTACACATTGAAATTTTAAGTAGTTTTCTCATCATCCATTTAGGTTTTGAAAAAAATTAATAGAATGTACATACAAATTTAGATTTTATATTTATATGAATACATGTTCAAATTTTACTTTGCATTGAAATTAAATTATGGATAAAATTTTGTTCTTCCTGATGAGTAAAAGACCAACACTATACTTGAGGATAAATATACTATGTACAATATATTATATTTGAGGATAAATATCATTCATAAATCATAATGTGTGAATTTGATTGAGATTTAATGTTTAATAGTGGATCAAACACCAAACATATAAAAGGGCCTTCTTTTGCATGCAGTGTATAACATGACATAACATTGATATTAAGTTGTCATTTTATTTTCACTGTTAAGAAATGTATATCACATACTTTGTAGTTAATGGTTTTATAAGATGCCAAACCTATTGGAGGTTTCAAACCCACTTTGTGGTATTTATCTTATTAGTGTATGAGAACAATGTTTGCACAAGAGGTTTAATGTGTAAACATAATAAATAGTGTAGAACTAAATGTTGCTATTAAGTCAAAATTATCTTAATACATAACAATAGCATTCTTTTATAGGTAAATCCAAAGTGGGGAAGTTATCTTTTGTTTTGTCATCTCCTTTATAAATATAAAAACTAACTATTGCTTAAATGAACTATTATGTTGTGGTAGAACTATCCTCTAATGTTTCCCTTTCTTGGAATTTGTATCATTTCCTCTCTAGTTGAAGATGCAAGTGTTGTCATGTGCAAAAAAAGATGGGGAAACAAGCAACAAATTTATCTTGCGGAAATCATTTAGCTTGGGTAGGTAATTGACCCTTGTTTCCCACAAGGTATGTAGTGATAATTCCACAACGACTTGAATGATGACACACCTCCAACAAGGTACCATTCTCTAGTGGGGGATGGAAATTGGGGAAATTGTCCATTGGATGAGGGATAAGAATCCCTTCATCTAGTTGGGAGGGCTCATACAACTTGAGATGGGAGAGATTAACTACATGATGACTACCTAATTATGGTGGAATCTCTAGTTTGAATTCATTGTCAACGATCTATTGCAAAATCTAATATGTGCCATAATAGAGTGGATGAATCTTATGATGTTTATCCCCCTAAAAATGTTGTTACTAAAGATATATATTGTAGCGCCCCTTTTCTGGCTACCAAGGTTTAAACGCTATTAAAAGAAGACTATAACACCACTTTGTACATAACTCATACAGGTATTATAAATCCCATGCATTTAAACAAATAAACACATTCTACACAGAGTATTCATATGAGTTACTGCCATAATTAACAATCAATAGCATTTCCTACTAATTCATATACACAATGGAAATCATGATAACATATGTAGCACAGTCATGCAAAGCATGATTAAAGCATAATCAGATACATATCTTCTAACAATGGTAGATTCCACCAACCAAGTGCAGGCCTTCCACGAACCTCCCAGCCTTAGACCACACTGCTCATCAGCTCAGCAATGGGTCACCCCCAAGCTGGGACTAAGCTCCACCCCAAGGAAAGGAAATCTAGGCTAGGCTGAGGTTACATGGAAAAAAACACACAACCAAAAGGAAGGGATTCTCTCCAAGGAACCTCCCATGCTCACTGCCCACAGACCCTCATTCCCCACATGCATGTTCCACCCCAGGAGTATACACCTTCTCTATCACCTGGACAGTCCTTCAATTGCTAATCTCCCTTGCCTTGGGGTACAAGAACAGGCCGGACTAGAAGTCTCCGGGCTCTGTGGCAGCTACAAGGTTCCTTCCAGGAGTTCTCTTCTTCCTCTACGCACTCTCTCACCTGGACGGAGTTGCTCATCGGCCCAACAACCTGTTCTTCCAATCTTCAACCACCTCTCTCACCTAGAGAGAGTTTTGTACAAACTGGCCAACAAGCCACACAAGATCAAACAATACACGTCCACCACAATCCACGAGATCCACACACGAACACCCAAGGAAGCTCCAGACAAGTGCAACAGTATAACCAGGCTTAGCAGGGAGGATACACTTTTGTTTTCTCAATTTGGCAACATGGAATAGACTCACATTCTGGATTCTCAAGGATGCGTGACGAGTCGTCCATGTAGGGATCAATTCAGACTCCCCAGTTTAGAACAGAGAAGGGGTGTACCAACTTTCCGGAACAAACACAAACTCTTTCCCCAAATCCACACAGGCTTCTCGTTCAGGGAATATACACACTGGTTTTCTCAGAGCCAGACACGGGCTTTCGAATCACAGGGACGCACCAAGGTTATCTATAGGAGTTGGGTTGGTAGCACTATTCCCCCCCGGGCTCCGTATTGTTCATACAATCGGGTAGAATGGGGAAGGCCTTTCTCACGGCTCATCCTGGCTGTTTTATTCGCATGCGTCCAGGTTGACACTTGTCACCCATGAAACTGCATGCGTTCCACCAGCACGCATCTCCCTTGCATGTTCTCTCCTTGCCAGAAACTTAGGATAAACATAAAATGCACATGTCTTTTGGGGATAATAATAAAATATTATTCCCAGGCTTAAGCCCCTAGGCTCTACACTTACCCCTTTTCCCACCTTCCAGCCCCTAATTCCTTGCCCATCCTATGGATTCTCAGTCCCCCTTCACTCATTCATCGTGGTCGGTTTGCACATGGTGGTGTTTATGTTTTATTAATTGTTCTGCGTGATTACATATACAACAGGAAGCTCCTGGCCTTCAACACTCAGGCTCCCTGGCCTAACAACACATAAGCCTCCATCTTATACAAACTTGGCTCACCAGCCTATAAAACATAATTACAATTCCTTTCAAAACATGGTTTACATTGGGGCTCGGCCTTGGGGACACTACATATATGTACCTTACTACCAACCTGGAAGGATGTAAGGATATAATGGAAATGATGGATCATCTTGATGTATACTTAGTTACCATGAAGGGAACTACATAGATGGAGATGAATATGGGCCATATATTTCACAACTGTAGCATCCTACTTCTAGGAAATGAGCTTTTGCCGTGAATTACGAGTTGGTAAGGAGGTTGGGAGCTCAAAAGGGGTGGTTTCATTATACCTAACATATTTCAAAAGGAGAATAGCCTACGACAAAGTGCATTACCTTAACAATGTTTCTCTATGTGTAATGCCTTATACATTGCATGTTCTTGGAGTAAGTTACTTGGAGATATTGGATGAAGGTGAAATTGATCACCTTGGTTTGGCCATCAATATGGGGGTGGAAAGTAGTAGAGAATTGTATATTGTACTCTAACATTTTCCAAAGTGCCTTGCAAAATTCACTAATAAAATGAGCATCACTATCAGAAGTGATACTACGAGGAAGGCCAAAACTTGTTCAAACATGGTGGGAAAGCAATTTTCTTGTCTATTGTGTAATAATATGCTTGTTATGAGGCATGAATAAGGCCATCTTTGACCAAAAAAACATATTACAACAAGAACACAATCAGGTTTTTGGAGGTTCAACTAAAATCCAAAAATAAAATCTATAGAAACACCATCCCAATGCCATGCAGGAAGTGAAAGTGACTAGTAAAATCCAAGCTTGTGATTTACAAACTTACTCTAGTTGCACAAGGTGCAATGCCTCACAAAGTCACTAACCTATTGGAACATATAAGGCCATTAGAAATGTTTCTACATATGCAAGCGATTCTTTTGGGCATTTAAGTGTCCCCTATAGAGTAAAGAATGTTCTTACATGAACATCAACAAACAAGCCTCAATAGTAGGTACACAAATCTATGGCAATTGCTACAACCATTTCTCTCAGAGTGTGTGATCCATAAATCACATTTGGTTCACTGTAGTAGGGTGTGTGTTGTAGGGAATATGCAATAAGGAGAAAAATTATATTTGTAGCATAGTGTTGTTTCTTTTGATCAAATGTGGTCACTCTCACCTCCAAAATTTGCAATACTAGGGTAGGTGGGTGACTCAACAAAAATGTTGCTTGATTGTGATACCCCTTATTATATTTGAGCACTAAATGAATCTATTAGATATAGGAAACTCATTTTAGGTGATGATATTCTTGAATCCATATTTGAGTTCAAAAAGATGAATAGATAGTATTTTGTGTGGAGCATGATTTCTTTATCTAGCAAGTAATGACACCTGTGTTTTAAAATCTCAACCAATGCATATAGCTCCTTGTTATATATTGTTGTACTTTAGTTTGTATTTTGATAAAGCTTCTGAATGATATGTTATAGGATGGATAACCTATTTGGGAACATCTCCAATAACCTAATTCAAAGCATCACACTCTATCTCAAAGGGTTGCTAAAAGTTAGGTAGTTGAAGGATAGGTTTAGAACACAAGAGATGCTTGAGGTGATAAAAAGTGGCTTCAATGTCTAGGGTCAAATAAAATATATATTGATTAGAGAATATATGGAGAGGATGTTTTGGTGTAGAAAAGTGGAAAATGAACTTCTTATAAAAAATGACACAACCTAGAAAACTTATAATGATATTTATAGTGTAGCGTAATGGACAGTCTATGAGGTTATTGACATGATTATGATGATATCATTGAATGCATTAAATGTAGAAATTAAAAATCCGAACTAAGAAATTGAGTGTTTCCCAAACACAATTCTTTTGAGTTTTAACTACAGTTGAACATCACACAAAATATCTAGCACTTGATGAAGATGGATGACATGGTCATCCTAAAAGGTCTTGTTGAAGATCAATATATCATCTAGATAAATAATGAAAAATATCCAAAGTATGTATGAAACAAGTCATTAATTAGTATGTCATTAACGTGTGGGTGGAGATAAAATAACGTGTCATTTTCCTGTAGTCTGTCAACCAACCAGTAAGAATATAGTTGGCCTGCGGGCATCATGTAGTCCGTGAAGAAACCATGTAGTCCGTGAAGAAACCTTTTAAGCTCTCGTCATCTATCATTTTAGGTTCCAGGTTCGATCCTCTATCGCAATCATCAATCAAGCGATATGGGAGAAAGGCGGTGATAATATTCAAATGGGACGGAAAAGATTCACATT
>ML783906.1:682539-706661 GCA_009831015.1 Picea engelmannii | reverse complement strand
TCGTGGGAAGAAGGGATTAGAATGATTAAAATTGGTCTTCTGTGCACGCAAGCAGCTGCTGCGTTGCGGCCTTCAATGCTCCGTGTGGTGTCGATGCTGACAAGTGATACCGAACATCTTGACTCGCCCACCAAGCCTGCTTTCATAGATCTGGATACCGCGGGCGCACCTCACCAACTTAAACGTGGTAGAGTAACTGACCCGGACAATACATCGAGCAGTGCAGCAACTTCTTCCACGACACCTTCCGTTATTCATTCTGTAGCTGCTGATCCTTCATCAGGCACACTGGAGCCGAGGTGAAAATCAGCCAATGCCTCTTGGCATTATCTTAATTATAAGACAGCATTATCATATTTCTCTGACAGCATTATATGATTTTTAAATCCGGAAATTATTATCATATTTCTCAGACAGCATTATATGACTTTTAAATCCGGATATTATTGACACCTATATACCTCCTCCATGGAATGTCTTTCATTGATTGGATTTAGACTTGGAAGATTGAAAGTGATGAGGTCTTTAGGAGTAAAAAATGGTGATTATCGAAGAGACTTTGATTCAAACAACGGAGTTATCGTTGGTTAGTATATATCTTTGCCGTGGGCTAAAAGTTCTATTTCTCGGATGTTTTTGGATGTTTTTGGTTTGAGTTAGAGGATGTGAATTTGTACAAAATAGTTATTTTTTTGTTGTTTAAATTGTATTTTTAAATGTATAAATGGATTTAGTTTATTGAAAAACATCTTATGTTTTTGAATTATAAAAATTTAGTCAATCTGCTGATCCAACTATTCTTTATCAAATTTTTGGCCAAATCAAACTGAAAAAATAGTCATAAAACTGACAAAAAGTAAAACTTTTAAACTACTACTATATCTTTTATAAATGAAATAGTTAACATCAATGTTATTGTAAAAATACAAAATAGTGGGTTAGGTATTTAGTCAAAGTTATAATTTTCTTTCATTAATTTTAAATTAATGATAATTGTTTTTCTTTCATTAATTTTAAATTAATGATAATTGTTTTTATAATTATATTTTTAAAACATATATGGAAATCAAAATTGATTTATTGGATATTTAGAAAAAAGGTAAAAAAATATTTGATTTTTATTGGAATTGTATTATTATATTTTAACAGTTTTAAAGAAGTATTTTTAAGTGAACATTATAGAAAATATTAGGAGGGTCTTATTATAAAAAATATTTTGAAATTGAAATTTAATGTAGGTGTAATTAAAATGTTTTAAGAAAAAATGGTTTTCATCTTCAATTATTTATGTTACAAAAATGATAAATTCTTTAGACCATATATACCATTTTAGGAATTGTCCAATATCTTATTATTATAAATTCTTTCCATACACACCATTTTAGTTATTATCCAATGTCTTATTATCATGTAATCCCCTACTACATGTATAGTATCATTATTTTTTTTTAATAATTTAACATTATAGTTCACAATCTCACTTTAATATATGAAATTCACTCATTAATTTAATTTGCTTAATATGTAAAATGACATTAATAAAATAATCTAAAAATTATTGAAATTTAAATAACCTCACCACATCCAATGTTGCAATGTCTAAATCTACTTTATATGTAAATTAGTCTTTATTAAACTTTTATACATATAAAGTTTTCAAAAAATAGATTTAAACTTTGCAATATTTAATATAATAAGATTTTTTATTTAAGTAAAATTTAGAATAATTTATTAATGGTATCTTATATATTAAGTAAATTAAATTAATAGATGAATTTCATCCATATAAAGGAGATTCTCCTCTTAAATTGGGACCTTGAAATGTGATGTTTAAAATACTAAATTGATGAATGGTGTACATGTAGGGATATTATTTTTGCTTTGTGAGTTTATGGTGTGACTAATTAATAAAGTTTTTTTCTTTAGTATAAAAAAGTGGAAGGTTTAAATATATCTTCTAAATTAGATTAAAGTGGGATCACGTCGTGGGGTCTTGGGGTGCTTCTAATAACATCGTCGAATCCTATGCTTTATATGTAGGTTTGAGCATTGCAATGGAGTGAAGTATCTCCAAAATTGAATTTTTTTGTAAATTTTTTGATGATTGAGTGTGATATTATTAAAAGGAATCCAATGGGAAATAATCAATTAAAGAATACAATTCATCATATTCTCTCTCTGTGAATCAGGTTTGCATAATTTATTTTTTTCCATATGAAAAGGGTCTTAAACCCCTTTGTTGATCATTGGGACAAGTTAGGCTCAAGACTTGAGCATGGATTTATAGAAATCAATGGAGAAAGGGGGCTCCTTCTCATTCCCTATCCCCCTTGGTCTTGGCTTGAACTGTGAACTCATGACGAGAGTCATTGGTAGCACCACTCCTCACTTCACACACACGAGATTAAATATCAAATATGCGGGCGCTCAATATGAAATGAATGCGTCTGGGTTTTTAGGGAGTGGGATGGATCTGATTTTGACTTTAGTTTTGGTGCTCTGGAGAGATCTATCCACTAGCGTGGAGTGTGGTTTCCTCTTTATGTCAGATGCTCTTTGGGTTGCTTGGCTTCGAGTCATATCAACACTGGTTGAGGCTAGTAATGAAGGTCACCTATGTCCCTATTGCACGATGCTCTTTTTTAGGTTCCCTCTAGATTTTTTGTATGTTACATCTATGATATCATATCAAATTCTCTCATCATCATTTGAAATACTTTCATATCACAATAAAGATTCCATGGATGAAGAGCAGGGTATAAAAGAGAGAGGTAAGAAGTAGGTTTTAATTAATCCAAAGGTGGAGGCTGATGAAGGTATAAATGACAGCCACCGGGTGCAAACATTGAAAAAAAAATTCAGACTTTGCAACAACATAATCAAGAGCTAGAGAAGAAGCATTCTAATTTGCAAAAGAAGTACTAGAAACTACAAATAAATTATAAGAAAACTTGCTTATTCTTGAAGGAGATAATCTGAACAAGACTATTGTTGTTAAAGAAGAAGAGTCTGAGGATAATTCCAAAAAATCAAGCTATCTCCTAGTTAGTCTCCAACTAGAGTTCACGTGGGTACTCATGTTGATCCAAAAAGGATTCAGAGAAGGCTAAGCACAACTCAGAATGCACAGAAACAACCCAGAACTCTTAGAATGGCTTCAACATATAACAAAAGGGAAAAAATTCAAAGTTCCCAAAGCTCAGTTAAAAGGGCATGATCGCGAAGAGCACGAGAGGTAGACTAAGCACTTCTGTATGGATTTTTGCACAATTTTCGAGGTTGGGCACAGATTTCAAGATCTATCCAGGCATATATTGCAGGAGCAATGACACGTAAACTGAGACAAAGGTTCCTCTTGGGCCGTGTTTGACTCAGATTGAGGCATGGATACAATCATTTTTAGGTAAAACTACGCCATGAACGCAACAATGGTGTTTTTTTTCTGATATGAGAAAAGCTTCTGTAGCTTAACTCCAAAATGAGGTATACTTCTATATTTTTCCCAATTCTTTTGTGGAGTTGATAAAATACCTACCCATTTGAGAGGAGGACGCGGAGACATAGTCCACTAGGGATGAACTACGTTAACAAGTTCTTTGTGTTCATATTGCATGATTATGTCTCTTTCCTTTTGAGCTTTTCCTTAATATTTATGGTGTACTTTTGTTTATGCTCATTTAATACAGTTCTTTAATAAGTCACCTGACGAAAATATCCCGGATCATGTTGGTATGAGAGCAGTCATCTTTGACTTGAATTGTTGAGTATGAATGCTTACTAAGGCCAAGCATAAGCAGGGTGAAGGAAATCTTAATACCTTCGATCCCAAAGTTGGATGTGCATCCCAAAGGAAGAAGATGGAAGAAGAGGATGGTCGAACGAATGTATGGATATTACGAGAAGAGGATGAAGAAAAAAGGGAAGAAAAAGGAAACACATGAAAATGATGATGCTTCGATAAACCAAGGGGCTGGAGGAGATTCTCCTGAGCCTCCATCTTCGCCTACAAATACTGTTTATTCTTCCTCTAAGCATTATCATCATTATGATCATTCTATCCATAAATCCTCTTTTAAGAAACCATTATTAAAGCTTGATGTAAAGTTTGTTTTACCTATGTTTAATGGAGATGCTAATCCTGAAAAGTTAGACAATTGGATCCGACAGGTTGAATTATATTGTCGTGTTCGGCATATTGACGAAGAGGAAGTTAAAGTAAAACCGACTTCTCTTCGGTTGGAAGGCGCCGCTCTCGTATGGTGGGAGAGAAAGCTACAAGGCATAAGTAAGTGTGGTAATCTTCTTTCCTCATGGTCGGAATTTAAATCAAAGATAAGGAAGCAGTTCTATCCATTAGGGTATTTACATAAAGCGAAGATGGAATGACAAATTTTAAGACAGAGTAAAGGTCAGGCTGTACAAAGTTTCACAGAAGAATTTAGGAAGAAAGCTCTTGCATTGAATATTCCTTTGGATTCTTATGAAACTTTAATGAAGTATATTGGTGCACTTCACAGTTATATTCGTCATACTTTTCTCTTGTTTAACCCCACTAGTCTTGACCAGGTTTGTGTGCAAGCCACTCACCTTGAGAATAGGGGGAAACATGTTCAAGAATATCCCATGAAGAAACCTTCCAATTTCCCACAAAATACTTTCAATAAGTTCAAAAGGAAGGACAAGAAGACCGCTACAGTAATGAGAGACGGAGGAAAACCATCTTGCACTCATTGCAAGTGTAGCGGTCACAATGAAGAACACTATTGGAAACTGCATCCAGAAAAGAAACTGAAATAGTTCGGTGGAAAGGGAAAGACAAAGACCATTGCTACAGTGCAATAAGATCTTGGTTCCAAATCAGGATATGAAGGAAAGATCACAGTGGCTGGAGTACAAGGTAAAGATTCTCTTCGATCTAGTTCAAGTTCTAATGATGAATCTCATATTGATGAACGAAAGAGGAATGAGTTATTTCATATATGAGTTGTATCTAAACATAATAAGATAGATACATTATTTGATCTGGGTTCCCAAGTAAACTTAATATCTAAAGCACTTGTCAAGAAGACGGGTCTTGTAACAAAACCACATCCAAAGCCTTACTCTCTTGGTTGGGTATGTGATAAAGCAAAAATTAATGTCACCAAACAATGTAGGGTCAGATTTTCTATTGCTTCAAAGTGGATTGATGAAGTGGATTTGGATGTTGTACCTCTTGATATATGTGGCATAGTGTTGGGAAGTCCTTATGTTTATGATATAAAAGAAGTCTTCTTTCATCATGAGAAAAAATACCACCTTACTAAAGGGGGAGTGGAATATATTGTTAGAGATCGCAACATGAGGATAAATACAACACTTGTTAGTGCAGGGAAAATGGAAAGACTCATAACCACTAATAAGAAATATGTACTCATGGTCATCAAAGACAAAGATGTCGGGACATCCGATGCTTTCCAATGATGTGATCCATCTCATAAACAAGAATTAATTGATATTGTTTCTATGTATGAAGATATTTTTCAGGAACCAGATGGATTACCTCCTAAGAGGGAAATCCAACATGAGATACATTTTCATCAGGATTCTCCTCTTTCTAATGTGGGCATGTACATGATTTCAGTTTTGGAGATGACCGTGATAAAGAAGCAGGTAGAGGGATTATTGGATCAAGCGGTCATCACACCCAGTTCATCTCCTTGTGGTTCTTCGATCATGATGGTGCCAAAGAAAGATGGCACATGGAAAATGTGTGTTGATTACCAGGATTTAAATAAAATCACGGTGAAAAATCGATACCCTCTTCCTCGTATAGATGATTTACTTGATTAGTTGAAGAATGTTGTTTATTTCACTAAATTGGATTTTTGCAGTGGATATCATCAAATCAGGGTTGCAGAATAGGATGCATCGAAGACTGCCTTTAAAACCAAACAAGGATTGTTGAGTGGTTAGTTATGTCGTTTGGGATTTGTAATTCTGCGACAAATTTCATGCGTGTCATGAATGATGTATTCAGGTCTTTCCTGGATGACTTTTTGATTGTATATTTAGACGACATTCTTGTTTTTAGTGGGACTTGAGATGAACATGTAAGGCATGTAAATCAGGTATTGGATACTTTGCAAAGGGAAAATCTATATGTGAAAATGTCAAAATGTGAATTTGGCAAGACTGCACTTGTAGACTTAGATCATATCGTGGGAGGAGGACAATTGAAGATTGATCCTTCCAAAATTGAAGTAATTGTAAAATGGCCTGAGCTAAAAAGTGTAACCGAGATCCGAAGCTTCTTGGGTGTAGTCCAGTATTGGAGGAGATTCATTCCCAACTTCTCCTTTATAGTATCTCCTTTGCATGCGTTAACCAGTGTGACAAACACTTTTCAGTAGGAAGGAAAGAAACAAAAAGATTTCAACATTTTGAAGGAGAAGATCAGTATCGCACCCGTATTAGCACTGTCGAATCTTCAACAACTGTTCGAGATTGAGATAGATGCCAACGGATACGCCATGGGTGCAATATTGATGCAATATCATAAGCCTATCTGTTACCACTCTGAGAATTTTAACCAAGTTGTTGTTAACTAGCCTACATATGATAAAAAATTGTATGAATTATTTCAAAGTGTAAAGAAATGGAAGTATTACTTGTTAGGGAAGGAAATAATTACACATACAGATCACCAACCCTTACAATATCTTTAAACACAAACCAAACTGCAACAATCTTGACACTACAAATGGGTGGGTTTTCTACAACAAATTCATTTGGTAATCAAGTATAAGAAGGGTACAAGTAACAAGGTAGCCGATATTCTTTCTAGACCTCCTATTGTTCCTTCTATTATTTTTAAGAATACTTCTTTATCTCATGATGGATATGTAGAACAATATGTCATCGATGAATATTTTAAAGAAGTATATGAGAATCTAACCCATGGTGCACAAGTAGAGAACTATGTTTGCAGGGAAATTTACTCTATCATCTTGGGAACCTATGTATTCCTACAAGTGAACGAGTCCATGTGATACGAGAAGCTCATACTTCTCTTGTGTCTAGGCATTTTGTGGTGGGAAAAAATATGGCTTATTTGCAGAGGTTTTGTTAATGGCCTCAAATGAAAGCAACTGTAACTAAATATGTAAAGGGGTGTGTGATGTGTTCTACTTGTAAGCCCACTAATAGAAAATTGGGGCTATACTCACCACTTCCTGTTCCATCCCATCCATGGGAGAGAATTTCCATGGATTTTGCAGGGGGTTTACCAATGACCAAAGGGGGTCATGATTATTTGTATTTCATAGTGGATAGGTTCAACAAGATGTGTATCTTGATGCCATGTAAAAAGAAGATCACCAATGAGCAGATTACTAATCTCTTCTTTCAACATGTTTAGGTTAACTTTGGGTTACCCACGTCCATTGTCTCGAATCGAGATACTCGATTCCTTGGGGAATTTTGGACTATCTTATGGAGAATGATGGTCACCAAATTGAAGAGGAGCATTGCTTTCCATCCACAGACCAACAAAAAGACTGAGGTGATAAACACAACAGTGGTACTTTTTGTTTGAGGCTACTGCAACAAGCATCCTAAGTTATGGGATGAATAGATACCCTATGTACAACATGCTTATAACCGAGCTTTACATTCATCTACTCATATTTCACCTTTTGAGACGTGTTTTGGGTACCTACCAAAGGTTCCTTTGGACTTGATGTATGAGAGATATGCCGATGTGAATGAAGAATGAACAGAGGATAGATCCCACAAGTTCATCTAGAGGATTCAACAAATACACTAGATAATCAGGGAACAATTGGAGAAAAGTCAAGAACATTATAAAGCTCGGCATGACAACCATAGGGTTGATCATCAATTCCAGGTTGGAGACAGGGTATGGATTCATATCAGTAAGGAACGATTGAAGGGTGAAGGAAATAAACTCAAACCCATCCGATATGGACCCTTCACTATTTTGGAGAAAAGCGACACTAATTATTTTTGTTTAGATCTTCCAACTTATATGCATATTTATTCAGTGGTGAATGTAGAGAACTTGAAACTTTTTTAGCCTCCCATGATCATGGATGAGGATGAGGAAGTTTCAATACCTTTAGTTGATGAGTTTGCACCTGAGTACTTGGATGAGTTACAGGAAGATATCATCCTAGACAAAAGGACGAGGACTTCATGTAGGGGTGATGTTGATTATCTTCGAGTAGGCTTAAAGGGAACACATCCAAGTAAGGCAAGGTGGATTGAGAAGGATAAAGTAAGGGTACTCTTCCCTCACTTACCAGTTGATTAATGAAATCTTTTGGTGGTCCAAAAATATCTTAGTGGGAAGGCGTGATCCAAAAAGGATTTAGAGAAGGCTAAGAACAACTTAGAACGTACATAAGCAACTCATAATGCTCAAAATGGCTTCAGCAGACAACAAAAGGGAAAAAATTTAAAGTTCCCAAAACTCAGTTAAAAGGGCATGATCGCGAAGAGCACGAGAAGCAGACTAAGCGCATCTGTACGATACAGATCTGTACGGATTTTCACATAGTTTTCGAGGCTGGGCATGGATTTCGAGATCTATCTAGTCATTTATTGCAAGAGTAATGGCACACAAACTGAGGCAAGGGTGCCTCTTGGGCCAAAAAATGTCTGAATCGGTTCGAGGCGTGGAGACAGTCATTTTTAGGTAAAACGATGCAACAAACACAGTGTTGGTGTTGGTTTTTTTATCTGAGCAAATCTTCTGTAGGTTAAATCTAGAATGAGGTATACTTATGTATTTTTCCCAATTCTTGTGTGGAGTTAATAAAAAGACCTACCCATTTGAGAGCAGGACACGAAGACGTAATCCACTAGGGATGAACTCCGTTATCAAGTTCTTTGTGTTCATATTGCATGATTATGTCTCTTTCCTTTTGAGCTTTTCCTTATTTATGGTGTACTTTTGTTTATGCTCATTTAATACAGTTCTTTAATAACTCACATGACAAAAAGATCCCAGATCACATGCACAGTTCTAGTCAGTCTCATCTCTCAAAGTTTTTTTTTGTTAAGAATTGTTTTACTCTAGCACAAACAACAATTATATTTTACACTTTTAGAAGTCTAGTTGTTCTAGGTTAAAGACATTACTATCAATGTATAATAAGTGGTCATTTTTGTTTGATATGAACCACATTTTTGTTAAGATTAAGTCAAAGAATGTCATGAATATATTCCCAATTGAATACACTCGAGTTAAAGAGTTGTTTTCAGGTTGTTATACAAAGTTAACCTTTAGTTTTCAACATGGTCGAAACGCTCTACAACAATGATAAATAGATAGATTTTGTAATGAAGAAAGGTTCAGTTTTTAGTGAAGTATTCAAGCATTAGAATTGGTTGGACCTGACACTTATGATTGTAAATCTCTCTACCTGGTGAATATATATCTTGATGACAATTTGTGTTTTCTTTCTCAAGTCTTTATGTATTTTAATCTTATCTTGGATGCAAATTTGGAATGTGTGCAATGTACATTTCCTTCTTCCTTTCAGCTATTGTTTCAATTCATCTTTTTTATTTTATGCAACTTGTTAATCAACTATTGCTTTAGTAAAAGGATCATTTATTTTGCAAATTGTTGGATGACTTGTATATGGATATTTGTTTAGGTCTTGAAATATTATTTTGAGTCTTAAATAGCACACAACAGGTAACTCTTAAATATCACACAACAGGTAACTCATTGTATTGCTTGTTGTTGTTTCCTTTGTTTATCTTTCCATATCCTTACATCTTCATTAAAATAGATATCATTAGCTAAGGGGAACCTACAGTCATATTGTTTGTCTAGTCCAACCAGGTTTCTAATATGGAAAATCCAATCCATTAGTTGACCAACAAACCTAATTAATAAAAAATAAACCATTCCAAAACTTGAGGTGGCCTAGCTCTTCCCTTTAGTAGTCAAGTGTAGGCCTTAGGACCAACACTTATGGTGCCATCGTTGGGGAACAAAGTAATGAAATATATTTCTCTGGGAGAATAACAATGATCGGATTTGATATTTGATGGTGAACACAGATTGTGCACAAACGTGACTTCCATATTTCACCTGGTGAATCCACTGAATGCAAACCTATTAAGAAATTGTGGCTCCCAGGAAATGATATAGGAAATAAAATCCTAAGCCAGTTAAAACTCCCAAAGTCAACCTTGATCTTAATGGTGACACAACAAAATCTGATTCAGAGAGACAATTAAGGAATACTACCATTTCTCAAAGATAGTCCTTTCCATCCAAAGGCAAGGCCACTGCTAAAAAATTATCCTTTATCCACAACCATAAGAATCTTGAGGTTATCATTTTTCAAAAACCCCTTGTCATTAGTCCTTATACATCCTCTATCTCAAATTATGCTTCATCATCTCCTCCATCAACCACACCCACAACTCCTCCTCAACCTTAGAGTTTGGTTGTCCCAAACATGAATGTCAATAGGATGGAGTCCATCATTACAACTAGGTATGCACCTTTGGTGATGCTCGAGAAATTGAATTCCTTCCACAAAGGTGACTACATGAAGTATCTTCCAAGGTACAATGGTGAGGGGGAAGTAACTGTTGAGGAACATTTGGTGGAATTTTATATTTTTGCAAATAACTTTAACATTGAACATGCAGATGTATGGATGAGGTTGTTTGTGTAGAGTATGGATGGAAAGGTAAGGAAGTGGTTCCATGTCTTAACCACAGCTTCTATTACAGGTATTGAGGCATTGGATCAGTCTTTTCTAAAACAATAGGGGGATAGGAGATACTATTTGTATTAAATAACTGAGTTTGGGGATTTAATAAGGAAGAGTAGGGACTTTGTATCATATTTCACCAAGATGTTCAACAAAATGTATAACAAGATTCCTAATGAGATTAAGCCAACTGAAAACTCAACCAATATCACATTTGCAAATTCCTTTGATGTTTAATTTTCTCTTTTGTTGAGGGAGAGAAGGTCCACCACTTTGTTTTCCATGCAAGAGGTAGTTATTGAAGTTGAGTCTAACATTCTACTATCAAAATAATTAAAGAACAAATCAGACAAGGATAAAAAGAAACAAAGGGAAGAGTTTCCTTCTTCTTCCAACCCAACAAAATCTGACCCAAAGTTAGAAGAGATGAACAAGACCTTGAAATCCATAACTTCAGATATATCCAAGTTGAAATGGGAAACCAAGCATCCCAATAGGCCATATCAGGATGTTGGAAATAGAAACAAAAATCAATTTAGAAGGTCGAATAATGCTCCTAAAATCACGTAGAAAGATAGGAGAAATTCTAAGGACCAAAGAGTTGTACAACCTTACCAGAACAATGAGATTGAAGAGATGGATGTAGAGAGTGATGGTGTATATTATGTTGTTGTACTGTTCAATGAGACCAATCTTTATCCTAGTCACCTAACACAACAATACTACGAGATATCATAGTTGTCAAGCCAATTCGATGATGATGTGAAGGAGGAGGAAATATTTCAAAGTCAGCCCCAAAAGAAGTATGATTTGAGGCCTAGACCAGGGGATCCCAAAGAAAATGCCCCTGCTCAGAACAAAAAATAATATCTTCCTCCCAAACAAGGCCCAAGCAAGGGTACATCAAATAAAACTGATCATCCTTTGCCATCCAAGCTTTCTTCCCCTAAAGTAAAAGAAACAGACATGCAACCAATCTATTTCAGCATAGATCATGAGATGAGAAAAATAAAGATCATTGTACCTTTAAAAAAATTGCTGAAAAATGAGCCATTCAAGAACTCTATGGTGCAGGAGTATCACCAGCAAAGCACAAGCGTGGAAGACAGTTGGCCGCACTAGCACATTTTTTGAAATGTTTTGAATTTCAAAAGATCGGTGTATTAATGTAATATCTGAAAAAGATTTTTTTGAGTTATGAACATATTTAATGATCGGAACCTAAACCATCGCGTAAGATTGGTGGGGAATGTATTTTGTTGTATGAGACAGATCGCAGTACAGATCTAGAGCTTGTGTTCTTATCTGTATGACTCAATATTTATTTTAATAGATGTCAAGTAGTTGATAGAATTTAATTTTGATAAGATAATGTAGAGTAGTTGGAGGGAAAGGATTGAAGAGCACCCCTTTTGTATAAATATTTGTAATATTGCCCAGTAGTTGTTGTTTTTGGAAGGCTGTTGATAGAAGATAGAAGATTCATAGTGTATGTGTTAAGAAGTAGTGAAGAACATGGTATGAATGTATGTAAGTTTCAGTTGAATGAATATGACAGAGGAATATTTTCCTAAAGGTGTGTGGTTGTTGTGTCTATTTGAATGAGTGAATGGTAGGCTTTCTGTTATTTTACAATTCTCTATTATTTCATGTTCTTGAATCCATGACTGCATTTGCATTGTTGAATGTATGAGCCATTGTTGAGAGTAGTTAAGTTTCAATTGTTTCTCTTCATTGAGCGAGTGCAAGGTGTGCATAGTGTCTGCAAGAAGTGTGTGAATGAGTCTGTTTCGACTTGAAATCTCAGAAGAGATAGCGAAACTTATGTACGCAGGGAGTGCATTGATGTACACAAGGAGTGCGTGACAGATTTTTCAGACTTGAAAGCTCAGGAGAGGTAGCGTGATTCCATTCACGAGAGACATAAGCGGTTGGAGAACAGTCGCAAGGAGTGCAAATCCATCCATAAGGAGAAGTTAAGTTGTGGATGAAAATCTATTGCAAGCTGTGCACAGATCGAGATTTCGACCAATTGTTGAAGGAGGTGTTTAGAGGAACTAGGGGAAACCGAGGAAGTAAAGCTCAGGAGGGAGAGCAGTGGAAGTTCTTCAAGGAGAGAAGTCCTTGAGGTCTTCACTGAAAATAAGTGGACAAGATTCGTTCCTAGAGGAGGGAGGCGAAGGACTATAGACCATGAGATCTGGGAAAGCTACGTGGAGGATAGTCAAGAAGTGTTTCAACACTTCGGAGTTCGGAAAGTTTGAAGGCTTGATGAAAGTGAAGTCGTGAATGCATCCCAGTCGTTGATCACGAAAGGAGAACATGGCAACAGATTTAGGAATTTGGGGTTCGGGAATCTGGAGGTTTGTGAGAAAAAGGTATAGAGTTTCACGAAGTTGTGAAACCCAAACTATAGTGGGGCCAACATATTTGAGGAGACACGTGGCAAGAGATCGGATATTTGAAGTAGTGCATTTCGAGAAGAAGAGAAGGAAGACTTTGGGATATCCCCGAAGCCCAAGTTGTGAAGGGGTCGACCCACAATCATATCCGTGGTCACTAGGAGGAAAGAGGGACCCAAAGAGTCACTTCGGATCAATATTTTAAATGATCCAAGACCGAGAGGTCGAGCAACCCCTTGGAGGGAAGGGGATTTGTGCTAGAGTTGTATCAGAGAAAGTACAAAATTGACTTATGTAGGGAGAAATATAAACTGATATTGGCGAGAGGTATCAGAAGCATCAACACAATGCCTCCTAGAAGACACACTGAGCCACCCATAGCCAACAGAGCTATGGAAAGGGAGATGAGAGAATTACATGTGAGGCTAGATGTCATGGAGACAAGACAAGAGAGAGCGTCTGATGTTGGAGACGTCAATGAGGAAGAAATGGAAGAAGTAGAAGTTGAAGAAGCTGTAGTTGAGGATGCTGCAGAAGAAGGCTTGCTGAAAGAGGTTGTCAATTTGGGTGCCAGAGCAAAGATTGACATCCCTATGTATGAAGGAAATTTAGACACAAAATAATTTCTTGATTGGATACGAACAATGGAAAAGTATTTCAACTATGAGGATGTCGAAGAAGAGAAAAAGGTAAGACATGCTGTCACTAGGTTGAAAGGACATGCATGTTACACATTATTTTCGTCACCCTTGTGACCGTTAATGATGTAAACCTATTTGATGTCTTCAGAGGGATCAGTGGCCTGAATTCTTGAGAAAAGAAGGGAGAAGAACTCTACCCGAGAGATGAAATCATATTTTCCTTTGTAAAAACCCTAGTAAAGAGGATCATCACACCCTATCCAGTTCTACGGATGTGACAATCCCAGATCATTGCATGTTGTACTAAACCTAGCCTACGACGTCATCACACTCTGCTAAGTTCTAGGGGTGCAACGATTTTCGTATGTAGGAAAAATGAGCATCTTCTCGATGCTTCTAGAAGGAGAAGCTTCTATGGTGAGGTGGCCTCCGATTGGTTTAGGTCTTACTCACTTTTCTAATTTAGTGGGATCATCCTAACCTCCTCACCTTATCCTCTTAAGATTATAAAAGGAGAGGATATCTCATGGAGAAGGTTAGCTTGGGCTTGGTAGATTGGATTGGGATTGGAAATTGGAGTTGTTTTGTATCTTGGAGTTTTTGAAGCTTGTATGTTGGCTTTGATCTTTTCTTTGTCAAGATATATTGAGTAGTTATCATATCTACAGTCACAGAGTCTATGGATCAGAAGTGTGTGGGAAGAAAGGAAATGTTGGAAGGAACCTGACAACATCAAGGAATCTGGTTGTATCTTTCTTCCACATTCTTTAATACAGTGATATATTTCTTTCCCATAAAATTGGTATTATTTTATTGTATGACTCCTTGATCACATATATAGGTTTTGTTGAGTATACGTTGTTGCTTTCACTTCGTTGGATTGTGTATTTTTACAGGTTCAACATCTCATAAGACTTGGAACAGAGCGAGGATAACACTAGCAAGGACAAACAAAATTTAAAAGGTATGTCGTCTATCTCTTGTTATTTAGTATGCTTGATAATTGAAACTTAGGGAAAGTTTTATATTCTATCTTGTTTTGTTCTAGTTTCGTAGTGAAGCTAGGGAGATCAGTTTGTGTCCGCACTTACCGATTTGTCTGATAACAAAATTGGTGACTCCACTGGGGAACGTATTGTTTTCCTAGTTTTTCTTTCTTTCTTGATTTGATTTCCTGGGTTTTGTTTTCTGAGTCACTGGGAGATCTAGATGAACTCTTTGACTGTTTAATTTCACTGGAAAACCTTCATGATTTTTATTTTTTCCATTTTTCTTTGATCGTCGCACCCTGCTTTGAGCGATAGTGTGACAAACTAAGATCGACGCACCCTAAATTTTGACACAGTGCAACGTCGTCACACTATACTGTCTCTCTAGCCCGCGACGATCTAGGATCGTTGCACTGTGCTGGCTAGTAGCCTGCGACGATTGTGAAAAAAATGATTTTTGATGGTTTTCTTGCCCAGATCTTAGATATGATTTTGGGGTGAATTTTCGGTATGATTACAGTTTGCTTGACAAGATTTGAATATACTTTTAGCCATCTTTTCTTTTTGTTATCTTGTTTTCTTTTGAAATATTTGATCTCTTGCTTTGAGTGTCTTTTAGTTACAAAGCATCATTTTTTCTTTAGAATTGTTTAGTGAAAGAGAAGTTATTTTATGAATAGTTCATTTTAAAAGAAAATATTTAGTTTGGGATGCTTTTTCTTTAAAAATACAAATTATTTGCATTAGAATGGGGGCATTTTTTCATTTGAAGTAGTGAAATTGCATGGTTTTTGGTATTTTTTGGTCTTGAATTCTTATAAAAACAATTCCCCCTCATGTTTGGGGGGGCAAGAATCATGTATTGGTGTACATTCTATTTGTCTTGTTCCTTGAAGATATTAATATTTATGAGTTTAATAAAACATTTGGGACATTGTGCATTTGGGAATGATAAACATTTTCTCCTTCTTGTAATATAGCTTTCATTGAAGTGAAATATTTGCATTCTCATTTCTTTGCATTGTTTAGAGTTGGTCAAGTCCACACCATTTTCCTCTTGAGTAAACAACAACCTTAAAATAAAGCGCTTATAAAAATTGATTAGACATTTTTATATTTTCTAGTAGCAAACCTACATTAGATTAGTTGTAGGGATTTGGAATAGGTGTGAAAGATAACTTTCCAAAGCTATAAACAAACATAGTATCTTGTGATAGGGAGAGTTTAAATCCACTTATTACATTTTTTCCTGGGAAGCCCTTCTAACACAAGGGTCAATCACGAGGTCGCATTAATACTGACAGGGTTACTCACCCTACTTTGTTGGTCTTGGTGTAGAGATTGCACGTATTATTGGGGGTCACTTGAGAGTATACCCACAATTATGTGTGGGAGCTTCTCGAGTTGACTTCAGGATTAGGTACCCTCCCTTTGCACGTGTATCGGACTGTTGATTGTTTCCCCAGGCATCATTTTCGTAATTGGTAACCTTAGTGGCCTATCTCTTTAGGGTCTTTACACGAGGTGACTGTGGAGGGGCAAGTCTTCACGGTACCTAGAATCAACGTTGGCCAAACTAACTTGGGCTCCTTGGAGGGTATACCCACGATTATGTGTGGGATATTGCACCAAGGCATAAGTTTGTTAAGCAGGTCATCAACGCAAATTTTCCACCCGCTCTATCTTATCCCCTTCGTACATTGTTCTGACGATGTTGGATTTCATCACCAACTAGTGCATTCATTGTAAGAAGGTTTTGTTTGCTTGTTTGCTTACTAGATTTTTAGCGTGTGTTGTTTGTTTTCCCTAGAAGACTCTAGGTTGGATCTGTTTTTCTTGATGTCAGTTCCTGGAATGACCAATGAGGGAACCCCTTTGCGAGCGGAACCTTTTGTTTTTCCTTCTTACGAAAACATTGGTCCTCCTCACATCGCTACTTTGAGCCTTCCAGGTCTCACAATTGGATTACCAGTATGGTTGTTTTCCACTCAGGTAATCATGAATGCAGTTAGTGCTTCTGTTGTAATCCATTTCCCCTAAGAACATCAACCTCATGTTGATCCTTCACCTTCTTCACCAGTAATATCTTCTTTGCCTTCTTCACTTGCAAGGTCTTCTTCTGTTTCATCTTCTTTTCCAAGTGAAAGCTCTACAACTAGTTACCCGGTGGATAAGAAGAAGAAGAAAATGAAGAATAAGAAAAAGAAAAATAAACAAGGGTCCAAACATCCAACCGTTGTCGGACATGTTGGAAAGAAACTAGTTATTTTTTATCATGCTGGGAGTGTTGATGATGCCAAGATCACCCAAACAACCAGTAAGCCCAAGTACCCTTGCAGGATTTGTAAGGGTATCCATATTATTAAGGATTGCCCAGGTCTATCCAAGGTTATAGAATCATGGTCTACACACCCTCACCAACCCATGTCGTCATCCTCTGACCAACATGTTGATGACCTCCCGTCAGCTAGTCAGGATACCGTTGGGAAGAAGAAAAGTAGAGTCAAGTTTCCTTGTATATTATGCGGAGGGAGTCATCAAACTCACCTTTTCCCTCATATGGATGAAGCCTCGAACTTATTGGAAGAAATGACTGGTTTCGAGCCTCAAATTCCAACTTCTTACCACAATATTTCTCTCGACCCACCTGTAGTTGACAGAGTGATCAATCTGGTCCCTTCGACGGTTAGTCTGGTTGATCATGTATTCAATCTGGTCACATCCTTAGTTGAACTAGTTGACAAAGTGGTCGTTATGATCCCATATTCGGTTGATACTCCTCTCCCATTAGATATTTTCACCCAAGCAGTGGATCCATTTCCACCTGTGGACCCAATTCTCCCCTTGGAGAATGAAACCCAAGTGGTCAATCTGATCTTGTCATCGGCCGATGCTACTCTCTCGCTAGAGAGTAAACCCGATATTTCCAATGTTTTTCTTGTTGATACAGAATGTATTGTGCTTGTAGGCATTCCTCCTTCTCCCATGGAACCCCCTCCAAGTAATGAGTCCATCCTTTTTTATTGGGGTGCACTAACTGGACCTTGTATTCCCTCTCACATTCCTTTCAAGATTACAGTACAGGTTTATGGTCGGGACTTTCCTCAGAAGTTGATAGACTAAGGTGTATCCGTTAGTATTTTTTCCTCTATCACTTGGCAAGCTTTGGGTTATCCTTAGATTGTGCCAGTTACCCAGAATCTATTAGATTTTAACAGAAGAACCAGTCACCCTTTAGGACTCCTTCCTCAATTTCTCGTAATTTTGGGAGGGAAAACTATCTTTATTGATGTTATGGTATTCCAAGACCCCTTGGATTTCGATTTACTCCTTGGGAGAGATTATGTGTATGAAATGAAAGCTATCATTTCCCCTCTTTTTCATGTGATATATTTCCCTCACGATGGAATAATTGTGACTATTGATCAACTTTCGTTCATTGGCCATGACTTGACCATAAACTCAATGACCTCCCTAAATGGTTCTTATATGCAGATGGTATTGCCACTGCCATAGGTCAATTATGTGGTGTTGTTGTTACAGGTGAATCCTCCTGCATAAAAGCAGATTCCCTCTTGGTCTCTAGACTCCTAAGGCCAAGACAGAAAAGTGCTTAACGTGGACACTGACATCCTTTTTAGATCTAATTAAGCTAATTTACGAAAAGGAAGAATAAAGATGTGTACCTTGTTAATGACGTTTTTCCTCGCAAAGTCCAAGCTGATATCCAATCCTGAGCTCCTCGATAGGTCCTGTAGAACAAACAAAGATACAACATGCTTCCTATTCTAATGATATTATCTCAAATATAGATCTATCTACTGAAGACAAATTCATGTGAAACAAACATAAACTTGAAAGAAACATGCCAAGCATGTATATGTATTAATGAGAACAAATGAAGAGTACTTACAATCCTTTGATGAAGGTGTAGTAGCTTCTTCCATCTCTCCTTGTCCAACCCCTTTGCTCAAGTAATCTACATTGATTGTGCTTCAATGGAATCTCACTTATGGGATCATAAGTTTGGTGTAATTCTCAATCTCCTTCTTCCTTTCACCATGAAGAGGCCTCCTTATATAAACTTGGAGAGACCTAAACACGTGAGATATATTTGGGATAAGTTGAGGATTCCTCTCCTTCAGTTGTGGATCTCCCCTAAGATCATTCCTCGACCTCAGATTCGAATCCAACCACCTCCAGATATTGAAGGGATTCTTCCCTAATTTCCTCCAACCAACCAAATTTCGCCCAAAAAAGGCCAGCGCTCCATTAAAAGGGACACGGAGCGCTGGAACGCTCCCCTAGAAGAGGGTACAGAGTGCTAGCGCTCCCTGAGAGTATGTAGGGGAGCGCTCCCTTCTAAATTTGACTTTTGAGTGGATTTTTTAGTGGCAAAAGGCTTGTACTCCTTGTCAATTGATTTCTCTTCTTTAAGACTAGTCTTTTGAGGTGTCTTAAGTGTCTTTACAATGTCGTTAGAGAGACGACATAGACAAGATAACAATGTGATGTTTGCGACACTTGCGACACTTATGACCAATATGTGACACTTGCGATATTTATAATGATGCTACTAGCCATCATTGCAATGACTGATTTTGATGTGTAACAGATTGCCCCCCAAAGTGAGAAGTCAGAAGACGATGATGACTGAATTACTTTGTAGAATTTTTCAAGCAAGGGTATGGATGCAGAGAGGATGGAAAAAGTTGCACACAACCATCAAAAAAATATTATGACATGTTTCAAACCCAAGGTAGGCATACCTATGCTTGAGTGATAAAAACATTTTAGGTATGGCCACCATAAAATACACCGCGGATCCATAATTATATTGATAAAAGGTATAGTCACTGAAGATACAATGTGGATCTATACTCCTATACCTGAACTGATCGTAGCCACGAAGAATACATAGTGGATCTATGAGACGACAAGACATAGCCACGACCAATACAAAGTGGATCTATGTAACAATATATGTGTCATAGTTCAAAATAACTCCTTCGCAACCTGGGCAAAGTATACATAAGAGTGAAAACTCAACCCAGGGCCTTCTTACCGATCTCGATGTAGTACGAATCTAACCATGTGAATATATGTCCTGATGTCGAACATGGTAGAAACCACTTGATTACGAGTCAATGAGGTAAACCATTAACAAGTGAGATGGAAATCACCATTGATGTCAATGATTCCCAAGGTACCCTATTACATTCCAACGAATGTGAATAGATGAGATGAAGTTGAACATACGTGGAATCACCAAATCAGGGGTCAATGATGTAAACCCACTATTGGACATGAGGAGGCCTGCCATTGAGGCATGCAAGTCCCAAGGTATTAACTGGTTTTTAAGTCTAGTTCCTGTATAATGTGTTGAAGTCGACAGGAATAGACTCGTCAAAGGAGGGCCTTTATGTATCCCCCATCAACGACATGAAACTGACACAGAGATGTAATTGGTAGATCAAATGAACATGGACTGACACGGGTATTGAAATAGGATATTTGTGATGGATGACTCCTGAGGAAGATACTTCCCTTGAACACTGAGGCACAACAACAAAAACTTGACATGGACCAAAACTTGATGATGCAGTGGATGCTGTGACTTTCTTCAGGTGACCCAAAGGAGTAAAAGAAACTCAGAGGATTGGCTCAGTGCAGAGGTTCAGCGGATTAAAATGCATGCAAAGACAAAGTGCCATGTTTAAGGGCGACCGTAAGAGCTACAGGTAGTGTTCTCAAAAACTGCTTGGCTTGCTTCTTTCAATTTTTCCCCCATCCAGATAGACGAGTACCTCTTTTTAATTTAATGATCTCGAGGAGGGTAACACATGATTGATATGACTCACCTTCTGTAAGTCCCTCTTCCTTTGTTTAGCGAACGGGAAGAAGTAAGGGTTTGGTCCCGTATGGTCCCTTCAATGTATGATTGTTGAACAAGTCTAGAGAAGGTAAACTTGGTGGTTTTTCATTTTTAGAGAGTCTGAAAACAACTTAAAGATGAATCCAATGTTGTCCTTTTTCATAATGTTAGTCTTGCGAGGCCGAAAAACAGATAAATTATCACTAGAAAGACGCCCTTTCAAACCATTTAATGAGTGGGAAAGGAAGTAAGATCACTCAACAATATTTTCACGTTTAGAGAGTCTGAAAAGAGTTTAAAGAAGACTCCAGGGGGTTCCTTTTTTGTTTATCTATGCGGGTCTGAAAAAGAGACAAAATTTTACCCAACGCGTTATTATATTTTTGAGCTTAAGAATGAACTAAGACTATCCTCGTGAATGTGATAAGATAAAAAACGAACAAAACTGCTCTGAAACCTGTCAATAGTGTCAAAACTGCATTCCAGGGGATTAATAAGGCCTCCAAAATATTTAAAAAAACCCAAAAACTATATGTTTAGGAAAAAAATGAAGTGTATAATAGTAAAATGGGGTAAAAAATGTCATTTACCATTTCATTTGTGCCAAGATTTGTAGCAGTGGAGAATTTTCCATTTGGAGGTGAATCTTGTTTTGGTATGTGTGAGATACCTATCCATGATGTAATTAGCTAGTGAATCTGAAATGGTATTGAGTTCTCTTGGTATGTGTCTGTATTCAATAAAATCAAACATTTGTTCTAAACGACGAACTCGTAAGTGGAGACGTAGCAGGATAGGATTGTGAATAGCGCAGATTCGATTAAGTTGACAGACCATGAGTTGGGAATCCAGATTGACAATCATGCGAGAAACGCCTAGGGAGGAGGCTTTGGTTAAAGGTCCAATGACAACATGATATTCTGCCATGTTGTTAGTTGTCGATCCTAAGAAAATACCTCTGGAACTCACCAACTCATCAGAGTGGTAAACGACCCAAGCTGCAGAAGCAACGTTCTGGGTGTGTTGACTTGTGCCATCCGCAAACTCGATAAAT
Source organism: Picea engelmannii (assembly GCA_009831015.1). Taxonomy (NCBI): domain Eukaryota; kingdom Viridiplantae; phylum Streptophyta; class Pinopsida; order Pinales; family Pinaceae; genus Picea; species Picea engelmannii. Next base: position 684,958 of record ML783906.1, on the reverse strand, counting down.
ATAGGAAAGGAAGATGTCATATGCACATGAGAACACAAGACACAGTATAAGTGGCTAAGGAAAAAACTTGAGCACGCAAAATAAAAAGACACACCAAACTAAAAATACAATAGTGTACAAAGCATGTATGCTAGATGTCCTAAGCATAGTACTTCTTAAGGTAAAGCCCGTTCTGAGGCTCACCCACGGAGATTCTGTCATAGTCCACTAACTCGTAGGTGCCTCTATGTAGAAAATGTTTCATGATGTAAGGACCATGCCATAGAGGTTCTAACTTACCTGTCCCTAACTTGTCATGAGCCTAGTCATAAACGAGGACTAGGTCTCCTTCTGCAAAAGTGGAAGGATGGACAAACTTGTCGTATTGATTCTTGATTCATTTTTGATATGTCTCATTGACGAGAGAAGCATCACGACATGTTTCATCCAACCTATTCAAGTGTAAGAAACGTTCTTCTTCAACATAAGTGTGGGGCAGGAGTTCTACTTTGAGTTTTAATGAAGGAAGTTTTCACTCGATTGGTAAAACAACTTCTATGCCATATACTAGTTGGAAAGGAGTGAATCCAATAGCAGTTTTCACTGAAGTACGGTAGGACCAGAGAGTGGAGAAAAGTTGTATATGCCAGGATGTCTTGTTTCCCCCTACCATCTGTTGGATCATGGTTTTGAGGACTTTGTTGATAGCTTCAACTTGTCCATTTGCTTGAGGATAGTACGGGGATGAGTTCTCATGGAGAAAACCCAACTTGACATGCAACTCACTCATCATCTGTTTTTTGAAGTGTGAACTGTGATCAGTGACAATGGCATGTGGAACACCAAAACGAGTGATGATGTGGTTAAAAAGGAAAAGAGTTGCAGTACGACCATCATTCAGAAAGGTAGGCATAGCCTCAACCCATTTTGTAAAGTAACCGACGACAACGATTATATAACCATGCCCCCCAGTTGAGGTACGATTACATTTCATGAATTCAATGCCCCATTTGGCAAAGGGGCCAATGGAAACAATGGGATGCAGCGGAGCAGGGTGGGCTCGTGCCTTTTTGTGAAAGACTTGGCAGGGTGGGAATTTTTTGACTACCTCAATACAATATTTGAAAATTGAGGGCCAAAAGTATCCAGCACGTAAGATTTTCTGAGTTGTAGCCATCCAAGAAAGATGACTGCCATAGGCTCCAAGGTGACAGTCATTAAGCACACGTTCAACCTCTTCATGAGTTATACATCGTCACAGGATAGTGTCAATGCCGCGGTGGTATAAAGTGTCACTGATAATAAGGTAACGATCAGAATGGTGGCAGATACGATGACGGTCTTCACGAGAGATATCGGGTTGAAAACATTGGGTCTGGAGATAAAGAAGAATATCTCCATACCAAGGATCAGATGTGCTAATGAGGAACAAAATTTCATCCAGGAGAGAATCTCTGGGATCAATATCTTCATCAGCATGGGGAAGGTTATAAATAAGTTCTGCAAACACCAGGGACTTTTTGTCTTTGGATTTAGTGAACTCGAGATCGAATTCCTGAAGGAGAACAATTCATTTGGAAATATTTGGATAGCGATGACGGCTTCCAGAGCCAACTTTTAAACATGTGAATATATGAGCTCTGGGCTAGATAGAATTTTTCTCAAATAATATATCATGTGTTCCTCACCATTAAGGTCATCTTGAACTAACACCATAGCAATAGTGGAAGTGGAGGCTGTTAAGTAAAGGATATAGTCCTTTGTGTAATTCATAGGATGTAACAAAGGAGTGTTGGTTAATGCATGCTTAAGAGCATCAAAGGTGTTGGATTACTGAGAGGGGGGGTGAATCAGTAATAACGTAAGTATAATCCTTTTTTTCAAATGTTATATCAATGTAGAATTATTATCCAACAATGAGCAGTAATAAATAAATAATCACACACATACACAGTACACCAGTGTTTTACGTGGAAACCCAAATCGGGAGAAAACCACATAATTCTTTTTCTTATATGTCTTGAAGAATTACATTCACTGGAAGCACCAATTTCCTTTGTTTTCCAGCTGCAACTGGAAGGAGGCTCCAACCCCCTAGTTTCTCAGGCTACAACCTGAGGGGAGCTCCAACTCCCCAAATCTCTGGCTACAACCAGAAGGAGGCTACAACCCCCAATGTTCTCCGGCTACAACCGGAAGGTGGCTACAACCACCTGTCCTTGCCCCGTCCTGCCACCCTGAAGTAGAGGTAGAATGATGGAACCACTGTCACACTATCACTGTGAGATACACCGCTATAAACCTGTACCAATAAATTTGAACCATGCATCAACCTGTAATCAACCTGTACCATAAACAAGTGCATCAACCATGCACCAACCTGTAATCAACCTGTACCATAAACAAGTGCATCAACCATGCACCAACCTGTAATCAACCT
>ML783906.1:603549-672071 GCA_009831015.1 Picea engelmannii | reverse complement strand
AATACTCTCCCACACCATTCTAGTTCCAGATCTACTCAGTTGCAGGAGGATTCTACATCAGTTTCATGTGCAGATAGAGAGAGGGCGCACGAGTTCGTCCTGTGATTTAGTAAAACTCAGATCTAGGGAGATCCGCTTGAGATATGAGCCCGAAACTTCTCCCACGGGATTCTCATAGCCTGATCTATATTCTTGGAGAGTTTCATAGCATTTGGAGGCCTCCTTCATCAGGGCCGAACCAGCTAGGGTTTCAGTCATCCAGTGGGTCACCCCATTCAGTGGGAAATTCAGATCTACGGAGATTGAGAGGGAGCTTGGAGATTCAGGCACCTGGGTTATTCTTACCATTGCCCGATCTATATTCTTGGAGAGTTTCAAAGCATTTGGAGGCCATCTTCATCAGGGCCGAACCAGCTAGGGTTTTAGTCATCCAGTGGGGCACCCCATTCAGTGGGAAATTCAGATCTACGAAGATTGAGAGGGATCTTGGAGATTCAGGCACCTGGGTTATTCTTACCATCACCCGATCTATCAGTTGGCATATTTATTAGGGTGATTGGACACTTTTGGCAGCAGGGCCAAGTTATTGAGGGTTTCAACCTTCTATTGGAGCGTGGCATTATTCAGCGGGAGAGTTTGGCATTTAGATCTGCTTGTATTGATCTTGATTTCTTATTCAGCCTTTGGAGGCATTATTTTGTATTAGCGAGAGCATTTTTTAGCATCTCTTATCTATTGTCTATCTTCTTGGCCATCTGTTGAGCATTCCAGATCGACATCTTCATTGTAGCAGGTTTCTCTATTTTATGAATAAAGAAGAATTGAGATGTTTTGGCTTGTCTATCTTATTGGATATGGTTGAGGTATGTTCCATGGTTATCTCTTTTTGTTATTTGCTGCATACACACATATAAACACATCTAAAAGGTAGATCAACAAAGTGTTTGACGAAATACCTCACTCAGAAAAAACTTTAAAAAGACACCAAAACAGTGATGATCCTTTCATAATGGCTTGGGATCATTACATAGGACCATAAACTGGATTAGGTGGATAATTGTAACCAGTAGGTCCTCCTGCATATGGTTGTTGTTGACCAGAGTAGAGAGGATTCAAAGAGGGTTGAGAAACATTTGGGAGCGGAGGATAACCTGATGGATTTTGAGGATTATAATTCGGTTGATGGGTTTTTCCGTAAGGTGGATAGACATTTTGTCCATAAGGAGGATAAGGTTTTTTTTGTCATTGAGAATGTTTCCCCCCAGGGAATAGTGGATTTCCTGGAAAAGGAGTGTTCCTAAGGATTGGGAGGTGTAGACACATTCTGTCGAAAAGGTTGATGATGGGATCTAGTTTGAGGCTGCCCCCCAGCATGAGGTTTCCCTCCGAACAGAGGTTTCCCTCCGAAATGAGGTTGCCCCCCAAATGGAGGTTGCCCTCCAAAGGAGGTTTCCCCCCAAATGGAGGTTTCCCTCCAAACAGAGGTTTCCCTCTGAAATGAGGTTGCCCCCCAGCATGAGGTTGAGTCCCTGTAATTTGGAAACCAGACATAAGCGATTGAACGGTGCCGCTTAATGGATTAGAGCCACCAAGACCGGTCCCTCCAGGTTGTTGTGCATGTATAGAACTTTTGGGTATAACTTGGGTAGTGTTGACAATGAAAGGATTGAGTGCTCTGTACCCAAGGGGAAGTGACGAGGAAGGTCGAGATGATAGTAGTGTACCAATGGGAGCTTGGCTAACCACCAAATTACCGGTGGGAATAGTTACAACGTGAGGGACCATCGTAGAATGGGCCATCTGGAGAGAAATAGTGGATCTTGGACCAACATACTGTATGTTCAGACCAACGAACGATGCGATGGAACTGACGGTTGTACCAGTAAAATGATCTAAAGGTATGATATAGGTAACATATGTTTCTGGTATTTGTGATATGATAGGTATATCAACGCCTGTCCCTAATCCGTAAAGTTCTTGCACCGTGAGAGGTGGGATTAGAACTATATCAGAAGCCCAAAGGGGGTTTTCGACCAGAGGATTCGAACGAGACCCGGTCGGAATTTAAGAAGGATCAATGACAACACGTTCTTTGGCAGAATTCATCTGGAGAAAACGCCTTTCATATCCTACAGGAATGCAGAAAGCCTCCATAGGATCTGTAAAAATTCGAAAATCTTCTAAAGAAGTGGAAACTTCCTCCTGTGAGGTTATAATGTCGTGGACCTCTCTCTGTTGAGGAGAGCCCTCCATAGAATGAGGGGGTAAAGGGGGATAATCTTCCATATTTTATGGGCGAAGTCCCTGTACCCTACGCGAATGGCGTGGAGGGTCAATGTTGGCATAAAAAAGTTGACAGAAAAGATCTATGGCCAAATAACAACAAAGAAATAACATACACTAATCAAACTAGGAATCAAACCAAGAAAACAAAACTTCTCTCGATGATCGTACTAGTTGGTGATGAAATCCAACGTCGCATGATTAAGTTAACAAGGGGCTAGGATATGGTGGAACAATTACAATGGCGATCTTCTTAACAGACTTTCACCTTGGTACAAGATTCCATGAAGTAATTGTGTATTTACCCTCCAAGGAGCCCGAGTGAGTTTGACCAATGTCTGTTGCAGGTACTGTGAGACTTCCCTTCACCGTCACCTCGTGTAAGTACCTAAAGATTATGGAAACTAAGGACACCAACTCACAGTCAACCCCTAGGCAGCTACAATTGACAGTCCGGTCTGAGCGTATGAGCAGGAGAACAAGTCTGAAATCCTTCGAGAGAACTCAGGACAAGTGGACCGGTAGAACTCTAGAGGACCCCGAACGGATTCGGATTTCACGAAGCACTGAGACCAAATGAAACCAGCTGATCCTCAAGAAGAACCCTTAATATGCGATCTGACCACTACAAACAATTGAACCACGGAGGGATAATCTCCGTAATTCTCCCGAATGTGACCTCGTGGGTAAACCCTGTTTGAGAGGGGGATCCCAGAAAGCCTATACGACAATTGGATTTTTCTCTCCCAACCGCAAGATGCTAATGTTTGTTTTGAATACTTTGGAGAGTTTTACTCACTTCCTAATCCAAAGTGCTAATCCTAGTATAATGTTGGTGGAAGATTCAAAAAACAAAATGTTCTAGATAAATTTTAATTAGCGTTAATTTTTGTAGTTGTTCTTTACTCAAAAGGTGTATGACAATGAAACTGATGGTATTATGACTCAAATCCCAAAAAGATACATAAGAAATGATAATAAGTCCTTTCTTTCAATGAATGCTTACTTAAGGGAAAGAAAAATATGTTATTTTTGTTGTCAAACACTAAGATGCAAAATCCGGAATCAATTTGTTTCTCAATCAAATCCAATATAATGCTAAAATCTCATAGAATTCCTTTCTAATACCCCAAAACAATCATAAAATGTATCCTTTTGTTTTATGTGTGAATGATAACCAATCTGATATAAAACTTCCTATGGCATCCAGATTGCAAAGTCAACAAGGTTCAGACAATCAGAAGTGATTTACACATAAACAAAAAAACACACTCTCGTAGTGATAAAACAAGAAAGACAAAGATGAAAAAAATTTGCAAAAAAGAAAACGAAAAGCTCAAAAATATTGAAAAAGGTTCGAACAAGATGACCTCAAAGATCAAATGGGATGGTGCATAGATCTTTGAAATTCCTGACAAAGGTTTCCACTCCCAGATAAATGAGAAGAAAACAATAAGACGACTCTAAATCAACAAAGATGAAGAGCGACTTCAAGGCAAGGAAAGAAAACATCAAAATTCCAAACAAGAAGAGATCAATTCTTAGAAAACAGAGTACTAAAGGCTAAGATAAATATAAATTGAGATGATAAGACCCTCAACAAGTGAAAAAAGAAAAAATTGAATCTTAGAGGAAGAAACCCTAAAGGATTTTGCACAAAAAACGGGAAATGCTATGGTGTAAAGGGCACCAGAGCGTTCCAACGCTCTATGTAAACCTAGCAAGGAGTGTCAGCGCTCTAGTAACAAGGGTAGTGGGGCATTGACCTCTAAAATTTCAGGAAAAATGCCCAGAAAGTAAAAAAATCAAGCCAACTCAGTCAATCAACTTGAAGGTGATGGAAACAAGAGCCAATCCCTCAGATATAAGAACCAAAGATAGTATGGAGGAAGATCAAATAATGAGCAAAAGACAAGACAAAATCTAGGAAAGGAAACATAAATCAAGGTCTGTCCCCAATGGATTCGCCAATTTCTGTTAAGGGGAATCCTCCTGCGGACAGGAAGATTCCCTCTTGGTCTCTAGACTCCTAAGGCCAAGACAAAAAAGTTCTTAACATGGACACTGACATCCTTTTTAGATCTAATTAAGCTAATATACGAAGAGGAAGAAGAAAGATGTGTACCTTGTTAACAACGTTTGTCCTCGCAAAGTCCAAGCTGAGCTCCAATCCTGAGCTCCTCGATAGGTCATGTAGAACAAACAAAGATACAACGGGCTTCCTATTCTACTGAGATTATCTCAAATACAGATATATCTACTGAAGACAAGTTCATGTGAAATAAACATAAACTTGAAATAAACAGGCCAAGCATGTATATGTATTAATGAGAACAAATGAAGAGTACTCAGAATCCTTTGATGAAGGTGTAGCAGATTCTTCCGTCTCTCCTTGTCCAACCCCTTTGCTCAAGTAATCTACACTGATTGTGCTTCATGGAATATCACTTATGGGATCATAAGTTTGGTGTAATTCTCAATATCCTTCTTCCTTTCACCATGAAGAGGCCCCCTTATATAGGCTTGGAGAGACCTAACCACTTGAGAGATATTTGGGATAAGTTGAGGATTCCTCTCCTTCAGTTGTGGATCTCCCCTAATATCATGCCTCGACCTCAGATTTGAATCCAACCACCTTCAGATATTGAGGGGATTCTTCCCTGATTTCCTCCAACCAACCAAATTTCACCCAAAAAAGGCCAGCGCTCCCTCAAAAGGGACACGAAGCATTGGAACACTCCCCTAGAAGAGGGTACAGAGTGCCAGTGCTCCCTGAGAGTATTTAGGGGAGCGCTCCCTTCTAAATTTGACTTTTGAGTGGATTTTTCAGTGGAAAAAGGCTTTTACTCCTTGTCAATTGATTTCTCTTCTTCAAGACTAGTCTTTTGAGGTGTCTTAACTGTCTTTACGATGTCGTTAGAGAGATGGAATATACAAGATAACAATGTGATGTTTGAGACACTTGAAAAACTTACGACCAATATGGGACACTTGCGATATTTATAATGACGACACTAGCCATCATTGCAATGAGTGATTTTGATGTGTAACAGTTGTCTCCCATGATTTCAATTGTCGATGGAGATGAGACTCTCACTGTACCCTCAATATCTTACAACTTGGATATGGTAGTTGACATGGTGATCTCTTCGGTAGGGATATTGGAGCTTGACCTCCTTACCCCTATCGTGGCCCTTGACATGTGTTCCTTGCAGAGTGTGTTTCTTCTGTCAAGTGAAGATCTCTTGGAAAACATGACCGAGTTTTGTCCCTTGACATGGTGTCCTTCAGGAGTTTTTTCCTCTTGGAATCCATGATAAAGAAGCCAACTTTGAGCATGGTTTTCTGATTTCAAGCTCGTTAAAAAATGAAACCAACTTTGAGCATTATTTTTTGATTTCAAGCTCGTTAAAAAATGAAACCAGCCTCAAGGATAGTTTTTTTGTCTCTGTGAAAACCTCGTTAAAAAATGAAACAGAAGTTGTGAGGATAGTTTTTGCGTCTCTGTAGAAACCTCATTAAAAAATGAAACAAAGGTCTAGGGATTGAACCTAGATTCACATGCATAGTTCTTGTTCCTGTTTCAAGCTCATTAAAAAATGAAATAGATTTCCCCCCTCTTTGATTGAGTCAAGTAATTCGTTATGTATAGTATTTGAAGCTTCTTTTCATCTTCCTTTGCAGTTGGACGAAACAAAGCTTGAGGGGCAATGCTTATGGACTCTGGAATTTATGTTGAAGTTAAGCCATTAGCTTCTTAAGTTGGGGGCTAAGTACCAACCATCCATGGATAATGTGTTGGGAAGTGACAAGCATAGTTTTATCTGGTTCAATATTTTGTAAAAATGGAACCACCTACCTCAAGCATAGTTTCCTCTGGTTCAAGCTTGTGTAAAAATGAAACCAGGTCCAAGCATAGTTTGGTTTAGTTTTAAGCTTGTGAAAAAATAAAATCCTTCCCAAGCATGGTTTAGTTTAGTTTTAATCTTGCATAAAAATGAAAACAATCTCAAGATTAGTCTTTGTTCTTTATCATGCTCGTAAATCAATGAGAATGTAACCGAGTAGAATTTATCACTTTTTTTGGACTCGTAAAGGTTATACGAAAAAGGAACCCCTTGGAGTTCCCTTTAAGCTCTTTTCAGACTCTCTAAACATGAAAATATTTCTGAGTGATATTGTTCTTTTCACGTTGGTTAAGTATTTGAAGAAAACGACTGTTGAGCGGTAGATTATCTCTTTTTTGGTCTCACTAGACTATTTTATGAAAAAGGACATTTTAGAGTTTCCTTTAAGTGTTTTTCAGACTCTCTAAATATGAGAAACCCTTGAGTTTTATTTCCTTGGACTTGTAAAACAAACATCGAAAGGCCCATATGGGACCGAACCACTCCTTCCTAGGGTTTGTTAAACATACTCTAAGGGACTCATCCAAAGGATGAACTTACAGTTCAAGCATATGTTATCCTTGTCAAGCTTGTGTAAAAATAAAGAGGTATCACCAGAAATGGTGGGGGGTGAATTGGGAAAGAAATGTATCTAAACATGTATTCTATGGAAGAGTTTCTTTTGAACATGACACCTTTTCACCCTCTTTGTGTCTAGGTTGGAAAATCCACTTGTCTCTTGGTCATACTCCTTTATAAGATTAAAAATTTGTCTGTGATCCCTGTTGTTGAGTCAGTGTTTCCAAGACAGTTGTCGTGTCGTCAATATGTTCAAAGAGAAGTTCAACCCATAAATCCTTCTATTAGTTCGACCATTTCCACAGTCCTGAAGACTTCTATTGCGTCGGCCATCCCTGAGTTAGTCCTAAATCACTTGTTACTTTGATCTACCTCAAATCGTGTTACTTGTTTCGTGTCATTGATGGGGGGTACATTAAGTCCCTCCTGTAACGAGTCTTTTCTTGTGAAATTCAACTCATTATCCAGGAATTATACTTACAAAATAATTGGTACCTTGGAACTTGCATGCCTCAATGGCAGGTTTCCTTTCTTTCGACAGTGAGTTTTCATTATTGAACCTTGATCGGGAGATTTCGTCGAGTGTTCGACTTCAGCTCATTAATTCACATTCATTGGATTGTACTAGAGTACCTTAGGATTAATTGACATTAATGGTGATTTCCCTCTCACTTTTTAACGGTATCCATTAATGACCGCTAATCAAGTGGTTTCTGCCATGTTCGACTTCAATGCATGTATTCACATGGTTAGATTCATACTATAGAGTGATGGAGATGAAGACCCTGAATATTTTCTGATAGATTAGGGTTGTGTTGGAGTATATTCAGATTGTACTGTTGCATATATCCATAGTGTATGTCTCGTGGGTATTCAGATTGTACTGTTGCATATATCCATAGTGTATTTTTGGTGGCTATGTTTAGATCTGAGTCATATTGGCATGGATCCACAGTGTGTGTTTGGTGGCCATGACCTGTCATACTTGACATGGATGTTTTCATGTCGACATTTATTATTTGAGTCATTTGTATTCTGAGTATGGGAATTCCTACCTTAGTGATGATATATTATTGTATTGTATTTCCTTGTTTTTTGGCAGGTTTCCGACCGACGTGTTTCTTGTTCCCTACACACACTCGACAAAGTATTTCAGCTATCACTTTGTTCTAACTTCATATTTTGGGGGGATCTCTGTTACACATTATTTTCGTCACCCTTATGAACGTTAATGATGTAAACCTATATGTCATCCTTAGAGGGATCAATGTCCTGAATTCCCGACGAAAGAAGGGAGAAGAACTTTACCCGAGAGATGAAATCATATTTTCCTTTGTAAAAACCCCAATAAAGAGGATCGCCGCACCCTGTCTATTTCTAGGGGTGCGAAGATCCCGGATCATCGCATGTTGTACTAAACCTATCCTGTGACGTCGTCACACTCTACTCAGTTCTAGGGGTGTGATGAATTTTGTACGTGGGAAAATGAGCATCTTCTCGATGCTTCTAGAAGGAGAATCTTCTATGGCGAGGTCACCTCCAATTGGTTTGGATCTTACTCGCTTTTCTGATTTAATGGGATCATCCTAACCTCCTCACCTTATTCTCTTCAGCTTATAAAAGGAGAGGAGCTCTCATGGAGAAAGTTATCTTGGGATTGGTAGATTAGATTGGGATTGGAAATTGGAGTTGTTTTGTAGCTTGGAGTTTTTGGAGCTTGTATGTTGGCTTTGAGATTTGATTTGTCAAGATAGATTGTGAGTAGTTATCGGATCTACATTCATAGAGTCCATGGATCAGAAGTGTGTGGGAAGCAAGGAATTGTTGGAAGGAACCTGAAAACATCAAGGCATCTAGTTGTATCTTTCTTCGACATTATTTAATACAATGATATATTACTTTCCCATAAAATTGGTCTTATTTTATTTTATGACTCCTTGATCACATACATAGGTTTTGTTGAGTATACGTTGTTTCTTTCACTTCATTGGCTTGTGTATTTTTATAGGTTCAACATCCCATAAGCCTTGGAATGGAGCGAGGATGACACTAGCAAGGAAAAACGACGTTTAAAAGGTATGCCATCTATCTCTTGTTAGTTAGTATGCTTGATAATTGAAACTTAGGGAAATTTTTATATTTTGTCTTCTTTTTTTCTAGTTTCATAGTGAAGCTAGGGAGATCAGTTTGTGTTTGTACTTACCAATTCATTCAATAACAATGAAGCACTGTGGTGGGATGAACTGTAGGCCGACAGAAGGAGCAAGGGAAAATGAAAGATCAAGAGTTGGGATCGAATGGTAGCCAAGATAAAGGCAAAATTCATGCCCAAATATTACCAGATAAATTTATTCAAGAGGATGAAAAACCTGAGACAGAGAGGATTGACTGTGAAGGAGTATACAGAGGAGTTCTATAAGTTGAAAATTAGAGCTAGACAGAGAGAGAGAGATGAAGAGAAAGTTTCCAGATACATTAATGACCTAAGTTATGATATCCAGGATGAAATTAGTATGGCGACAATAAGGACAGTCGAGGATGCGTATCATATTTCACTGAAAGAAGAAGAGAAGTTGGCCATGAAGTAGATTCAACAAAATAGAGGTCGAAGCTTGAACAGAGGCAAAGGATTTTCCCAAGATAAAGTACAGAAGCCTAAGGATGAGGCAGAGAAACCACATAGTCACTTTGAGAGAGGAGGAATTTCCCGAGGAAGAGAGGGTGGTGGTAGAAAATCTTTTCCCAGAGGAAGAGGAAGAGGCAGAGGAGGAGAAGTGAGATGTTATCCCTGCGGAAAAATAGGACACATGTCTTGGAATTGTCCCGAGAGGAAGAAAGGAGGTGAAGCTCACATTTCGAAAGAGCATAAGCGAGATGTTAAGGCAGAGGGTGTAGAGGATGAAATATCCTTAATGATGAAGAAGGTTCTTTTGAAGCAAGATCCAGAAACTGAAAAACCATCACAATGGAACAATTTGTTCAGAAGAACTTGCAAAATGAAGGATAGGGTTTGCAAGGTGATAATTGATAGTGGGAGCACTAACAACTTGGTATCCAAAGAGATGGTGGAGAAGCTAGAGTTGGAGACGAATGCACATCTAACACTATATAAGGTCTCATGGTTGCATAAAGGTCATCAGGTAACAGTCACTCAACAATGCCTGGTTGAATTTAAAATAGGAGGATATAGAGATGAAATTTTGTGTGATGTGATTCCCATGGATGTCTCTCATGTTTTGTTGGGAAGACCGTGGAAGTATTACAGGAATGTTATTCATGATGGGAGGAGGAACACATACACCTTATAAAACAATGGTAGGACACACATGTTGTTGCTAATTGAAGAAAATAATTTGAAGGATGAAGCTAGCGCGAGTATACTTCTCATGAGTGGGAAGGAACTCCTGAACAAAGTAAAGAAGGAACAAGAGATGTAATTTGATGTAGTAAGGAAGCCGAGAGTTATCCTTACGAGTAATCCAATGGAATATTTACATGAGGAAGTTCAGAATTTTGTTGATATTGTAGTGGATGAGCTTCCAAACTCATTGCTTCCTATTAGAAGTATCATTCATCAAATTGAATTGATACCAGGAGAAATCCTGCTGAATAAAGAAGCGTATAGGTTGACACCTCAGGAAAATGAGGAGGTTAAAAGACAGGTTCAGGATCTATTAGATAAAGGATTGGTCAGAGAAATCTTGAGCCCATGTGCAGTGCCAACTGTATTAAGTCCAAAGAAGGATGGAGGATGGAGAATGTGTATGGACTCGAGGGCCATAAACAAGATCACCATCAGATACATATTTTCATTACCAAGGATGGATGATTTGATGGATTTCCTAAGTGGAGCTAACTATTTTTCAAAATTAGATTTGAAAAGTGGATATCACTAGATAAGGATTAGGGAAGGTGATGAGTGGAAAACAACATTCAAGAAAAATGAGGGGTTGTATGAATGGCTTGTTATGCCATTTGGATTAACGAATGCCCCGAGTACTTTTATGAGGCTGATGAATGAAGTGTTAAAAGATTTCATTGATAAATTTGTGATTGTATATCTGGATGATATACTGGTGTTTAGCAAGACTAAGGAGGAGCACTTGAGACTTTTGACATTGGTGATGAGGAGGTTGCAGGAAGAGAAGTTGTTGATTAATTTGAAAAAGTCCTCTTTCATGAAGACATAACTCATATATTTGGGTTTTGTGATCTCTTTGAACGAATTGAAGATGGATCTTGAAAAGGTAAAATAGATTAGAGAATGGTCGTCACCGAAGAATATCTTTGAGGTAAGAAGCTTCCATGGATTATCAAGTTTCTATCGGAAGTTTATTAGAAATTTTAGTGGGATTAGTGATCAAATGATGGATATAGTGAAAGAAAGACACACATATTTCAAATGGATAGAAGAGGTTGAGAGGAGCTTCAACATATTGAAGGAGAAAATAATTGAACAACCAATTCTGGTTTTACCGGATTTCGGAAAGACATTTCAGGTGAGGTGTGATGCGAGTGGAGTTGCAATTGGAGCGGTCTTAAGTAAAGACAACATACATGTTGCATATTTCAGTGAGAAGATGAATGAATCTAGAAATAAGTACTCCACCTATGACAAAGAGTTCTATGCCATAATTCAAGCCTTAAAGAAATGGAGGCACTATCTTGTACCAAAGGAGTTTGTTTTGTATAGTGATAATCACGCTTTGCAATTCATAACCAAACAAGAGAAGTTAAACCAGAGAAATGCCAAGTGGTTAGAGTTTATGAAAAATTTCACTTTTGTCATTAAACATATTTCTGGAAATGCTAACAAGGTTGTTGATGCATTGAGCAAGATGATTTTGAGTCTGCAGGAATTTCAAGTCAAGACCTTGGGGTTTGACCACCTTAAGGAAATGTACCACAATGATCCAGATTTTGGAGGCATATGAAGCGTGTGCGAATATTGTGCTCAGAGATAGGAGCCAGTGGGCCAAATATCTGATTCAGGATGGTTTGTTGTTCAGAGGATGCCATTTGTGCATACCAAGATGCTTGATGAGGGAGAATCTGCTGAAGGAAAAGCATAGTGGAGGTCTAGTCGAACATTTTGGCCATGAAAAAACATTTTCCCAATTAAACGGTTCATATTATTGGCCAGGTATGAGAGAAGAGGTGAAGAGATTTGTGAAAAATTGTAAGAATTGTTAGTATGCCAAGGGGAAGAAGAAGAACAATGGGTTTTATCAGCAATTTCCTATTCCATAGAGATAAGCATGGATTTTGTGTTGTGATTGCCAAGGACACAAAGAGGAAGTGATTCCATATTTGTGGTGGTGGAAATATTTTTGAAGATGACACACTTTATCCCATGCCAGAAGACCAGTGATGCAATGCATGTTGCGAAATTTTTTTTCATGAGACTCCATGGATTTCCCAGGAGTATAGTTTCAGATAGGGATACTAGATTTGTTGGTCATTTCTGGAGGACACTGTGGAAAAATTTGGAGAGAGAGCTATCTTTTAGCTATGCATATCATCCAAAAATGGATGGATAGACCGAAGTGGTGAATATAAGTTTAGGAGATTTGTTGAGGAGTTTGGTCACTGAATACCATAGTCAATGGGATCAGATTCTAGAACAAGATGATTTTGCATACAATGACTCAGTGAACAGAAGCACTGGGAAGAGCCCATTTCAAATCATGTATGAAATGAATTTGAGAGGAGTATCGAAGTTGAAAGATCTGAAGCAGAGTGAGTTTAGAAGCGTCAGAGCTGAATACTTCGCTAAAGAAATGCAGAAACTTCACAATCAGATCAAGGAGCAGTTGAAAGGGAGCAACAGTGAATACAAGAGTAGAGCGAATCAACACAGGAGAAAGCTTCAATTTCAAGTTGGAGATCAAGTTCTAGCACATCTAAGGAAGGAAAGGTTCACAAGGGGAACATACAATAAGTTGAAGTTGAAAAATATAGGACCATGTAAAATCCCGAGTAGATTTGGTGAGAATGATTATGAGTTAGAGCTTCCAGAGGATGTGGGTATATCGCCCATATTCAACATTTCAGACATGTATCCTTACAGGGAATATAGAGTCGAAGGATCAGAAGATCAAAGAAATATCCAGTGGGAGAAATAGATGCTTGTAGTAGAGAAGTTGTAGATGGAAAAGATCATAGATCAACGAGTTGGTAAGAACACTAGAAGGAAGATGTATTTTGAATATTTAGTGAAGTGGAAAGGATGACCAGTAGAAGATGCTAGTTGGGTTGGTGAATAAGAGATCTAGAAGCATGGAAGATCGGTGCAGGAGCTCATGGAAAGGAGTCCATGAATTTTTCAGGCAAGGGAGTATGATGCAGGAGCATCACCAACAAAGCACAAGCATGGAAGACAACTGGGCACACTAGCGTGTATTTTGAAATGTTTTGAATTTTAAAAGATCAGTGTATTAATGTAATATATGAAAAATATGTTTTTTGAGTTATGAACATATTTAATGATCGGAAGTTGAACCATCGTGTAAGATCAGTTGGGAATGTATTTTGTTTTATGAGATAGATCACAGTATAGATCTAGAGCTTACGCTCTTATCTGTATGACTCAATATTTATTGTAATAGATGTTAAGTAGTTGACAGAATTTAATTCTGATAAGATAGCATAGAGTAGTTGGAGGGAAAGGCTCGAAGAGCACCCCTTTTGTATAAATCTTTGTAATATTTCCTTGTAGTGGTTGTTGTTCGAAGGCTACTGATAGAATATAGTCGATTCACAGTGTATATGTTAAGTAGTAGTGAAGAACAGGGTATGGATGTATGTAAGTTTCAGTTGAATGAATTTAACAGAGGAATATTGTCCTAAAGGTGTGTGGTTTTTGTGTCTATCTAAATGAGTGAATGGTAGACTTTCTGTTATTTTTCAATTATCTGTTATTTCTTGTTCTTGAATCCATGACTACATTTGCATTGTTTAATGTATGATCCACTGTGAAGAGTAGTTAAGTTTCAATTGTTTCTCTTCATTGAGTGAGTGCAAGGTGTGCATAGTGTCCACAAGGAGTGCGTGACTGAGTTTGTTTCAAATCGAAAGTTCAAAAGAGATAGAAAAACTTATGTATGAAAGGAGTGCATCGACGTTCGCAATGAGTGCATGATAGAGTTTGCAGACTCCAAATCTCAGGATAGGTAGCATGATTCCAGTCATGAGAGGCATATGCAGTTGGAGAATAGTCGCAAGGAGTGTGAAGCCATCCACAAGGAGAAGTTAATCTGTGGATGAAATTTTTTTGCAAGGTGTACACAGATCGAGGAAATAGAGGAAACTGAGGAAGTAAAGCTCAGGAGGGAGAGCGGTGGAAATTCTTCAAGGACATAAGTCCCTGAAGTCTTCACTGAAAATTAGTGGATGAGATTCGTTCCGATAGGAGGGAGGCGAATTATTCTAGACCATCATATCTGGGAAAGCTACGTAAAATATAGTCAAGAAGTGTTTCAACACTTCGGAGTTCAGAAATTTTGAAGGCTTGATGAAAGTGAAGTTGTGAATGGATCCTAGTCGTTGATCATGAAAGGAGAACGTGGCAATGGATTTAGGAATTTGGGGTTCAGGAATCTGAAGGTTTGTGAGTGAAAGGTCTAGAGTTTCATGAAGTTGATAAACCTGAGCCGTAGTGAGGCCAACAGATTTGAGGAGATGCATGGCGAGAGCTCGGAGATTCGGAGGAGAGAATTTCAGGAAGAAGAGAAGGAAGAGTTTGAAATATCCCTGAAGCTTGAGTTGTGAAGGGGTCGACCCACAGTCATATTCATGGTCACCAAGAGGAAAAATGGACCCAAAGAGTCGCTTCGACTCTGTATTTTAAAAGATCCAAAATCGGGAGGTTGAGAAGCCCTTTGGTGGGAAGGGGGTTTGTGCCACTCTATTATGAAGGTTTTGAAGCCACTCTTTTTGGCTATGACATCTGATGTAATCAACTTGTAGGATGAAAAACCTACCATTACTACGGTCCCACACATTGAATATGGGTTTGATGCTTCTCCACCATTTTACGTATCCTTGAATGTCCGTGACAAAATATTGCATAATTTCTTGATGGACTCAGGTGCCTCTCATAATGTCATGCCTAAAGTTGTAATGGAAGAGCTAGGACTAGAGATCACCAAGCCATACCAGGATATTTACTCCTTTGATTCCAAAAAGGTAAAATGCTTGGGACTAATTAAAGATATGGTGGTTTATTCGTCTCAACTACCCATGAAAAGTGTAGTGGGGGATATTGTTGTAGCTGACATACCCCCAATGTTTGGTATGATTTTGTCCAGTAGATGGGCCAAGAAAGTTGGAGGATCCCTGTAGATGGATCTTACATATGCAACCATTCTTTTCTTTGGAGGGGAACACAAGAGGTTATACAGAGAGGGCATATTGGCATATATTGTCAGGGATCATTAGAATATAGGTAATCATCCAATTTATGATGTTGAGGATGAAATTTGGTCATCTAGTTTCCATATAAATGATGATGCACTAGGAATATCAGTCAACACATGCATAAATAAACCATTGACAGATCAAGGGAATGAAATATGGAAAATGTATTTGATGGCTCGTCTTCAAAGGAGGGTTCTCGAGCTGATATAGTCCTCATTTCTCCTTCAAAGGAGGTGGTTACACTCTCATAAAAGATGGAATTTGAAACAACTAATAAAATAGAAGAATATGAGGCCTTGGTGATGAAATTAAGGGCTGCTAAAGACATATCCATTGACATATTAGAATTCTTTGGTGATTTTGAGTCGATTTTCAACCAATTCAAAGATATTTTTCAAGAAAAAGCAACAAAGGCTAAAAAAGTATAGAAACAAGGTCTTTGACTTGGTGGACAATGTATTTCTAGCATTCAATATTTCCTTTATTCCCAAAGAGGCTAATTAGAGGGAATATTATTTAGTCTTGGCTTCCGGCACCTTTAAACCTTCTATTGGTCCAAATGTTAAATATGAAGTGGAAATTAAGCATAGGAAAACCATACTAGACAATGTCAAGCATTGGAAGGTATTTAGTGATGACTTGGAGCTCAAAAGGTTCCTGCAAACCATTGAAGAATTCTCAAATATCTCCATTGATCAGGAGAATGAGGAAGATGAAACATAAAATAAAATAAAAATCTCATTTTCGGAACAAGGTGGTTGGCCACAACATTCTGGAACTCAAGACAAACCATATCCCAAGAGGCCTAGTTCCATTGGAGAGGTTGTTTGAAAGAAATGATGTCTCCAGGAAAACTGCCATGAAAAATTAGGAACAAGAAGTAATGGATTGCAACATTGGGATAGATGCAAATCCAAAAGTAGTCAAAATATCCCAAGGCACTGCCAGAGGAACAAATAAACAAGTATGTCAGCCTCATGAAAAATTTTGTTTATATTTTTGCATGGTCTTATGAGGACTTGAAGAACTTTGACACTGACATCATTCAACACAATATCCACATGAAGGCGGGCTCAAATACATTCAGGTAGAAAATTATACAATTCAATCCTTTGCTAATGTATATTATTGAAAAATAATTGAAATGAATGCTTGATGCAAAAATCATTGTGCCCTTGAGGTACTCATATTGCGTGGAAAACTTGGTACTTGTTAGGAAGAAGAGTGGATAAATACACTTGTGTGTTGACTTCAGTAACCTGAACATGTGTTCTCTAAAATAAAACTATCCATTTCCCAAGATGGACAATATTTTTGAAAGGGTAGTAGGTTCCCATAGTATTTCCATGTTGGATGGATATTCTGGTTATAACCATATAGCAGTGCCTGAAGAAGACAAAGAGAAAATAACCTTCACCACCCCATGGGGCATATTCATGTATGACAAAATGCCCTTCGGTGTGATGAATGCAGGGGCCACCTCCCAGATGACCATGGAGATTTCATTTGTGGGCAAAAATGAAAATTCCATGGTTATATACCTGGATGACATCACCATCTTCTCAAAGTCTGATGATTAACATCTACAACACTTGGAGCATATTTTTCAAAAATGCAGAAGGTATGGAATCTCTTTGAATATTAAGAAGTCCCATTTTCATATGTTAGAAGGAAAACTCCTAGGCCGCATTATATCAATAGGGGGAATAAAAATATACCCAGATAGAGTTGATTCTATCCAGATGTTGGCTACTTTGGGCTGACCCAGGTTCTAACTACAGGATCACCAACAACCCCTCAACCATCGTCCCTTCAAGATACAATAAGGAAACACAATGCACAAAGTGCACTGTGCAGTATTACCCAAGATGGATTCAAAGGGTGGCCGCATGAATCAGGTGTCTGCAACCAATGGATGTGACGTGTTTCTCTCTCAAGGGAATTAGATATTTTAAAAAACTAGCTCACGAACCCTCATCTATTAAGCTAGCCCTAGCAGGACCTTAGCTTGGACCAGTGACTAAACTATTCCAACAAACTTCATTGACCATTATAAAAACCTATACCAAATGACATATATTCATCTACTGTAACATAAGATTCATATCTAAATACTAACTATGACATTCATCCATTTAGTGTTGTTCTATAGAGTTCATCAATCCATCCTTAGTGCGCAATATTATTTCCTTTACTATTCTAACATGTTCATCATAAAACTTGTTAAAGAGAATATAAGCATAAATATTTCAGAGATACAAATATAACACACATATAACGTGGTTCACCCCCCCTGGGCTATGTCCACAAAGATTTTTCGATCTGTCTCTTTATTCATATTCATGCAAAATCTAGTGTTGCGCACTGTGCATTTATTCCTCCATTACAATTGATCTCCAAAAATTGCCATAGTCCTCCAAAACTGAGAGCATCTAATCCAATATCTCAACAAGAAATCCCCTAACCAATCAAAAGGACAAAAAAAATTACCACCCTTTCATGGTCCTAATACATTCTACTTATACAACAAGATGGGAAAAAGTCCTTACAAAAACTGTAAACCTAATTAGATTAGGTTTTTCCATTTTCCAACTGCTCAATCTCGGTGTTGAGGGGTCCTAAATCTCTTTAAATCAACAGTAGGAACCAAACCTACCACCGAGGACCAATTAGACTATGCAGCGTTTGATAGTGGAATGGTTCTCCAGATATTGTGATCCAGCCAATTAATCGATGGGCTTTATGTAGTGATTTACAGGATATATTCTCATGAAAACTACTCCTTCAGTTTGAACGTTCTCTTTTTTGTATTTTCTCTTACAAGTGGGTCTAATAGAAGATAGGTGTTGGTATAAACCAGCTGGGTATAGGAAAAAGGGGAAAAATTAACTACTGCTCATGCTCAAGCATGCAGACAAAGATTTTCACACCTACGACAAGCCTAGTACTGATACATCCACTTGCTGGTATTTCAATTATTGACTGAGATATAATTATCGAAAGAAAATATAGATGCAATAAAATGATGGCAAGAAAAATAGTTTCCTTAGCTCTAACCATTAATCACACATTAGCGCAATGATTTTTCTTTGCATCATTAGAGACAAGAACTATAAAAATATTGAATCAGCTAACATCCATTCATGAGATAAAGTCAGAAGTAATTCCTCGTGATCCAATCACATATGCCTTTTATGTAAAACATAAATTTGTCACCGGTCCTAAACAGGACTTCTCAATTAAGGTATTTCTGAAATAGTTCTTTACAATTCCAAAAATGAGGGTCTTTGCAAAAACCATCGACCCCTTCTAAAAGGTCAATCCTCTTATTTATA
Organism: Picea engelmannii; assembly: GCA_009831015.1. Taxonomy (NCBI): domain Eukaryota; kingdom Viridiplantae; phylum Streptophyta; class Pinopsida; order Pinales; family Pinaceae; genus Picea; species Picea engelmannii. The sequence continues at coordinate 653,569 of ML783906.1, read as the reverse complement.
AAAAAATATTAACTAAAAATAACTATCAAAAGTGCAACTAAGTAAAACAAAACATCGCCATGTGGCTCTTTCATATCTTTGTCTTCTAAGAGTCATCAAATGGTTTCACTTAAGTGGATGAATCTTCTCATACTCTGACCATTTGAGGAAGAGTTCCTCGCATGTGTTGGCATACGGGAATCTGTGTTTGTCCATAGGGGCCGAAAGGATATCATTTATATCCAATGCCTATGACCAATACTTGACTACTTTAACACCTAACTGTTGTAATATTGTCTGAGCCTTGATTGGGTGCTCCATTAACTGTTGTACTTGACCTGGCGCCATGTTTTCCACCTTTTCTATCTCTGCATTCCACGATGAGTCTTGTTCTTCATGTTGTTTGACTATGTCATGCAAGTTGAAAAAGTCCTTAGGTGAGCCAAATTCTAGGAGACCGATGTCTCTCATCGTCCGATTGATATTGGTCCAACTTCTTTTGCAATCAACCCATTTCTCTTGAATCTCCCACTGAGGTTGTTGGGCCATCTTCACCCATTATTCGACCGACTTCCTTATACGGTCAATGTTGTTGTCCCTTAGCACCCAAATGTCATGCTCTTTGACATCTCGGCCCTTTTGAACTGCGCTGATGTAATCAATTCTTTCCACCACTTGGTGGGCCTTCCCATACCATCTTTCCATGTATTTGCACATCGCTAGTGCCATAAGGGTGTCTTCTTGGAAGTCGTCTATCCCTGTAGTGAAAAGGTGTCGCTCACTCATGAATTTTTTATAGGCATCTTGGAATTTTTTTCTCAAAATTACTGTGGCCTGTGTGGAGTCCTGATAGTATTTATCGAAATGGTGCAGTTACTCCAACACTTTTAGCACAAGGGCCATATCCTCTTCTTCTTTCCTTGCTCTATTCAGGGTGGAATTTGTGATTTCCATTCCTGCGTCGATAAGCTCAGATGTCTTGGCATGCTCTGTGCTGATCAATTTATCTTGTGTGGTGATGAGGATGGACCTATCCAAAGTAAGCCTCCTTTTCTTGGTGGTTCTCTTCACGATGGCTTTCCTCTTTCGGTCGTAGTCGATTTCTTGTATATCGATGACCTCATCCACAGGTTCGGGTATTTGTTGCTCTCCCCAAGTAAGATTGTTTGCTAAGCTCCAGATGATGTATATATATTCAAGACTGGGTTCATGAACCTCTTATGTATTTCCCAAATGCTCGGCCTCTATTTTTTTCTCATCGGGGGGTAAAGTACTGGAAAAAATTGAGGAATTAGGGGAAGATTTGGTACTTAATTGGTAATCAGTTGTCGAGATGTCGATTTCCTATTGTGGAATTTCTTCCCCTTGTTCACCCGATCCTAGGTCATCCCTCGAGCTATCCATTGGGGTTCCCAATATGTCGAGTGGCTCATTGTCCAAGGCACTTTCTACCTCATTCTCATTCTATGGACGACTCTGACTTGGAGCATCGGGACCCGGTGTGGATGCTCTCTCAAGTTCTTTCTCCTCTGTGATTTGCACCAGAGTCACCAAGGAAACCTACAAACTCTCCTTGTCATCATAGATAGTTATTAAATCATACAAGGGGTTTGGTATGTTATTTCTCCCTGATGTCCTTGATATCTCAGGTTGGGTTGAAATTTCCCCTGGTGATCCGATCTGTGGTGGTGTAATTTCAGGGTTTTCTGGCCCGATGATTCCTTCAAGTTGTATCGGATCTGAGCCACTTGGCTCTCCTCTGCTTGAAATTGGGTTGTTGGCGGGAACCCTCATCATCTCTATGATATTCAGTTCATTTTTTAGTTTATCAATGACTTTCTATGCCTCTACCATCAAGAGAAACCCCCTTGTCTATGCCTTTGGTGTCAAAAGAAATCCCATTCTTTATGCCTCAGTTGTCTCTACCACTCTGATTTCTTCCCTAGCTCTGAGGGCCTCTTGAGCTGAGTGCTCTATTGTTTCCACCTATTAGTATACACTCATGGCCTTGAATCTGGTCATGTTTGGGTTGGCCATCCTATGCACCACCTCGTCTGAGTCCTGGGTACTCTCTGTGAATTTTTCCTCCTCAAACTTATCATGAGAATATGACCAACAGGATGATACTTGTGAAGCATGTTGGAGGACCAGGACTTTAGGGTTGTGCTTATGGAGTCAACCTGTTGTGAATCTGAATTCAAGTTGGCTCAACCCCTCCAGTTTGGCTTGAGAAGTATCTTTCACTAGATAAAACCTTATATGAAACCCATAGGGTATGAATGCTCCTTTCTTTTCTTTGACCAAGGTGGTGTTTTAGCCCTGCAGGATGGTCTGATAACAAATTTCTCCCACAACGAGTTAGTCTGGAACATGAGCATGTAGGAGATGTTGTGCTCCGGTGGCCCCAAACACCCTGATGTAGGTTGAGCATTCGTCCAAGTAGAAATGGCCTACCTTGGCTATCATTTTCTTGGTTGTCGCTGATAGCCTTGGGAATTCCTTCTTAAAAATAATAAAATAAATATGCGCGGTGAATTCATCGCAGATGAGTGCATAATATTTCTTATAACTTTTCTCCCATAGTAAGTTGAACTAGACATGGACCGGGAGATCTGCAACATGACAACTTAGATTCATGTCGGCGAAGACGTTCCTTGCGCACATGACATAGAGAAGGTACGAGGCCATGTAGAAAGTTTGTGCCTCACCTTCCTTCGGCGTTTGAGTTTGTTGTACACAGATGCCCAATTGTTTTGAGATTATCGCTCCCCAGTGGAAGCTTCTCCCGACGATTGCAACTGTGTATTCCAAAGGCATCCATGCTTCCGAAAACTTGGAGCAGTATTTTTCTCCATATAACTGGAAGATGAGAACCATCAAATAGGTGTATAGCTCCCTTAGAGTAATCATTCCATACCAGCCATTTCTCTGGTTAGTGAAATTATTGTCCTCCTTCCACCATGAGGCCATCAACTAGATGGTGTCATGGAATGTTGGAATATTGGTTGCTGTCATTGATGTCAACCCTAGTCATTGGTTTTGGACCGCAAGATTGATGAAGGTATTTGGACATGAAGGAAAATGCACATGTAGATACAAGACCCATGGATGGATAGTATACATCACATTGTTTCTGGTGGTATGTGGTACATCATGTGGATCCTCATGGTTGATGAGAAATGAATTTTTGAATATGACAAAGTGAATTGAAGAAGGAAGTACATGTAGGCCCTGAAGATAATTAAAGAAAAGAATTACAAAATAAAAAAGTGTCAGTTCGGCCCTAATGTTAAAAGGAAGTGACATAAATGGTATAAATATATACAATTATACATTCATTTGATACACAAGTCGAATTTCAGAGGAAATCATAAGTAAAGAAGGCTAGATTTCAAGGGAGGATGAAGTCTTTTGGTGATGTGTTCTAAGGTATGTTATTTTCAGGTCATCTTACCATTTTCGCTATAACTTTTTTTCTAGAAAGATTCCGATGGTGAAATTGATATGGTATTTAGAATACATATCAAGGTACCTGTGGTAAAATTTTCAATTCTTGATTCACTATAATTATGGAGATACACTCTGTGGAAGATGGGTTTTTTGACCAGTCCTGAAGCTAGTCAGTAAATAGGTGTTCCGAGTAAAATAGTCTTAACTTCTTCATATAGAATCAAACTGAAGTGGGACTAATTGAATTGGAAATATTATGGACTGTATTTTCTTGTGTGTGATTTTCATAATCGGATGTTAAATATTGAGCGTGGGGCATTATGTACAAGTTCGTTCTCCTGAATAAACCATAATTGAACAAGGTCTACCATTCTCTCTATAACTTCTTTTTGGGGAGGATTCAACGAGTGAAACTTGGAGAAGTTTCAGAGAATACATTGAGAAATATTATCTACAGGATCATAGTATTCCAAGAATTTAACAATTTCATAAATTGAAGAAGTCTTAGGAATCATTATCAGGTTGTATGTGATGGTTGGTTGATGGTCATGATTTGATGTAAATTTTTATTATCTCTCATATATTATTGGGTGGAAGGAAGGGGAAAGGATTGAGAGTTCAAATCTCTCTTGATATTGGAGGATTGTATCTTCCTCTTGGAGTTTTATCCCTCCATTTACATTTGGAAGTTGTAACTACCTTTGGAATTCATTACTTCCCTTGAACAATAATTATTGATTATTTCTCATATATTATACATGGTGTATTGTGGTGTATTGGTGTAAATCTTATACTATTGTTCATTGCTCATTGGATATAATTGAATGGTTTAAGTATAAGTTTAAAAAGGTTTTAAATTTTACTTGATACTGATTCACCCCCTTCTCAGTATCAATAATTGGTATCAGAGCAGGTTACCTTCAGTACAGTTTAGCCACTGGAAGGAAGATCCTATGCAGAAATGGAAGACAACATTCCAAATGGGATTCCACCATTTGATGGAAGAAATTTTGAATACTGGAGTAATAGAATGGAAACTTACTTGAAATCTCTTGGGGCATATGTTTGTTTCTCAGTTGCTTCAGGATACAATACTTTGAAGAAACCAAAACTGTAGCTGAGAAGGAAGAAAAAAGGAACAACAAATTGGCAATAGATACCATCCTGGATGGATTGACAGATTCAGTAAAATCCAAGGTGGGATCATGTGCATCAGCAAAAGAGCTTTGGGACAAGCTACAAGACCTTTATGCAAGGGAATAAGAAGAAGAAGTTGAAGCAAATTACAACATCTCAGATTTCAAAGAAGAAAATAGAGGTAAGTTCTTTTTTGATTTAATTGTGAAGGAGTAGGACATGATGAATTTGAATGTCCTCATCCAAGGATTGAAAGAGATGACACTAAAGAAGAAAATTCCAATGAAGAAGAAGAAAATCATGAAGCATAAATGATTCAACGAGAAGATGAGAATCTTAAAAAATTGAAGCATGTTGAGATTGAAAATAGAAAGCTCAAAGACACACGTAGAAAACTAAGAAGTGAATGTGGTAGTTATGAAAAGACAGTTGTAAGATTGAAGAAACAATTAGAAGAATTTGAGAAACTAAGAGAAGAAACCATTTCCTTGAAAACTTTACTCGAAGAAGAAAGAAGAATAGGAGAAGTAAAGAAGGTCCAAATGATGAAGAAAGAAGAAGATTGTGAGAAACTTGAACAAGAAGTTGTCTCATTGAGGAAGAGCTTAAGAACCTCTCAAGTTCCAAAAGACTTAACACATCTTGGATGGATAGGTGAAACTTCATACAAAGAAGAGGAAAATACCAACAAGAAGGTTGAAGAAAGAGCTACACAGACAGTTGATGAGAAGTGGACTAGGATACCAGAAAGAAGGAATGATTACAAAAGAGATGAATATCCAAGAAGACCTCCTACCTTCAGGAATCAAAGAAGCTTCAATCAGTATGAAGGAAACTACAGAAGAGTATATCATGAACCCAGATGGAATACATCACAAAGATGGCCACTTACTCCAAGGTATCAAAATTTATTTCTTGGTCATTGTTATACTTGCAAAAAATTTGTACATAAGGCAATTAATTGCAGAATAAATGAAAGGAACAAATACGCAAGAAACATGAATGGTATAAATAGAAGATATGGAAATAATCATGGATTTGTCAACACAAGTTATAATTCATTTTCCCCATTGATGGAAAAAATATTGTATGCTACAAATGTAATTATCTTGGACACAAAGCACGAGATAGCAGATATATGAATGAAGATGTCTCTATGCCAACCAGAGTATGGAGAAGGAAAGAGATTCCAAAGAATGAAGATTGTTGAATAGCATTAACCGCTGAAGAATGTAAAGAATAAGATGAATGGTACATAAACAGTGGATGTTCTTCACACATAACTGGGGATCAAGACAAATTCATCAGCTTGAAGAGAAAGGGTGGCGATGTTGCATTTGGAGATGACTCATATGCCAAAATACTTGGAGAAGGTGTAGTAGAACTTGGAAAAAAAAATGTAAAAGAAAAGAATGTGCTATTGGTTGAAGACTTGAAGCATAATCTACTCAGTGTTAGTAAAATGTGTGATCAAGGATACACTCTTACGTTTGACTTCCGAAAATGTAAAATCATAGAAAATAACTCAAGAAGATTGGTTGCAACTGCAACAAGAAAACTTGACAACATATAAATCCTAGACATGAAGAAGAGAGAGAAGATAGAAGCCACACAAAATGATTCCAACGAAGAAAAAGTCCCAAAGACCAAAAATAAGGACAAAGTATTATTGAGTGCCACATGTTCAGGGGGAGCAGCCCCAAAGAAGAAGGTTACCTTTTTCCATTAAACTTAAGGGGAGAATCCCTACCCTTTGCCATTGATGTCAAAGGGGGAGATAAATTGGGATCATGATGATAGGGGGAGAATGAATGTTTCCATCAATGACAAAGGGGGAGATTGTTGGAAGATTGGTTGTTGTCATTGATGTCAACCCTAGTCATGGGTTTTGGGCCGCAAGATTGATGAAGGTATTTGGACATGAAGGAAAATGCACATGTAGATACAGGACCCATGGATGGATAGTATACATCATGTTGTTTCCAGTGGTATGTGTCATGTCATGTGGATCCTCATGGTTAAGGAGAAATGAATTTTTGAAGATGACAAAGTGAATTGAAGAAGGAAGTACATGTAGGCCCTAAAGATAATTAAAGAAAAGAATTACAAAATAAGAAAGTGTCAGGTCAGCCCTAATGTTAAAAGGAAGTGACATAAATGGTATAAACAAATATAATTATACATTCGTTTGATACACAAGTCGAATTTCAGAGGAAATCAGAAGTAAAGAAGGTCGGATTTCGAGGGAGGATGAAGTCTTTTGGTGATGTGTTCTAAGGTATGCTATTTTCATGCCATCTTACCATTTTCTCTATAAAAAAATTTCTAGAATGATTCAGATGGTGAAATGGCTATGGTATTGATAAGACATATCAAGGTACCTATGTTAAAAGTTTCATCTCTTGGTTCGCTATAATTATGGAGATACACTCTGTGGAAGATGGGGTTTTTGACCAGTCCTAAAGCTAGTCAATAAACAGGTGTTTCGGGTAAAATAGTCATAACTTCTTCATAGAGAATACAAATGAAGTGGGACAAATTGAATTGGAAATATTACAAACTATATTTTCTTGTGTGTGAGTTTCAGAATCTGATGTTAAATATTGAGTGTGGGGAATTATGTACAAGTTCGGTCTGCTGAATAAACCAGAATTGAACAAGGTCTACCATTCTCTCTATAACTTCATTTTGGGCAGGATTCAAGGAGTGAAACTTGGAGAAGTTTAAGAGAATACATTGAGAAATATTATCTACAGGATCAGAGTATTCCAATAATTGAATAATTTCAGAAATTGAAGAAGTCTCAGGAATCATTATCAGGTTCTATGTGATGGTTGGTTGATGGTCATGATTTAATGTAAAGTTTTATTATCTCTCATATATTCTTGGGTGGAAGGAAGGGGAAAGGATGGAGAGTTCAAATCTATCTTGATATTGGAGGATTGTATCTTCCTCTTGGAGGTTTATCCCTCCCTTTACATTTGGAAGCTGTAGCTACCTTTGGAATTCATTACTTCCCTTGAACAATAACTATTGATTATTTCTCATATATTGTACATGGTGTATTGTGGTGTATTGGTGTAACTCTTATACTATTGTTCATTGCTCATTGGATCTAATTGAATGGTTTAATTATAAGTTGAAAAAGGTTTTAAATTGTACTTGATATTGATACACCCCCCTCTCATTATCAACAAGGAACTCATAGAACTTTACCACGAAGTCTGTGTTGAGTTGCTCCTCTGGGTCCCTAAGCTTATAGTAATTCTGGACATCTTTTGAGAGGAAAAATCCAATTCATCCACCATTATCATCATTGATCAAGCATTTATGCCCATCCGTGTGGTCGATGAGCCACTTCAAAACCTCTATGAAGGGGAAAATTGGGGTTCTACTCGCCACCATGTGTAAATATGACCGTCATATGTTCAGGAACACCTAGTCATCGAGTGTCCTTACGTCCAGATCACTGTATGGGATATATTCTGTGTATTCTTCTCAGTTCATCCTGTTAAAGAGATCCCCCCACTGTGGGAGCATTAATTTGGACCTAGGTCTTGCTTCAGTATCACCGAAGGCCAGAGGCTGGGAAAAATCTTTCTTTGTCGAGGTTTTGATGACAGGATATGCCTTCGAAGCGTACTCCAACTACCTCATCGCCCCCGGAGAAGAATCTTCTCCTGCATTGGCTTCTTTCATATTTGGTGCTCTCGGAAAGTGTTTGGTGGTTGGATTTTTCGACGACATCTTACCTGCATATATAACTCAGTTTAGAGATTGTGAAATAAAATCGGGTGCACATATATAAATTATAACCAATGAATTGACAGAATTGGATACATACCTATGAAGCTTGTTAAACCTAGTTTTGATAAAAAAAAGGGTAGGTACAGTCTCGAGTTGCTCGCTTTTCTCCTTCAGACGCTCTAGAATTCAACTTACGTGCAAAATGAATTTGTTCAAAATGGTTCTAGAGATTTAAACAGGGATGATCTTACTGTGTCGCATCATCCATTCAATTCAAGTTATGAGTGAAATTTTAACAAATCTACCGCCAGATCTTCAGAGGTGTTTAAAATTAAATTCATCATGGGTTAATGGCAGAGGCGTGGGTGGTAATGTGGTCTATCAACGATTTTAAAAATGTTGTTGTATAATTGGTGCATGAGATAGAAACTAATGTGGGATTGGGCATTAACTAGTTCCTTAAATGTCCAAAATATGATCGTATCTAATGTCACAAACTTCCTATCATTCTGCTCTTTCAGTTGGTGGATCGAGGGTCGGGATTGTGATGTGAACATTTTCGTTGATATCCTCCTCAAAAATATTCGACGCCGATCAATATTACCGTACAACGTTGACGTCACAAAGTGGACTCGGAGGTGTGACTAGGAGCAAGGGAACCAAAACTATGACTCGGGGTAAAACTAGACTATACGACCCCCTTACGTGGTAAAGAGACATGGCATTCGAGACCAGTGACTTCATTCGCTTGCGTTAATCGGAGTCAGAAATTTCTTTGAACCATACGTTCTAAAACCAAGTCCTACCTTACCGATGTTGAAAAAGTGTCCAGGATCGACGATAAACTTACCCAAGTGCTCTCAGATCTGGTCCCTTGAAAAAGTCTCGATGCTGAAAACGCATTAGGGATCGGTGATTGGAGATAATTTTAGCACGGTTAAAATGATTTTTGTAACCTTTCTGTATTTCCCCGATCCTAATAAGGCGCATCGGGCATCGACTATCGACGATTTCTTTACGTCGTTTGTTAATGTCTATCTTTCTCATATTTCACCGATGTCGAAGGGGGTCGACTATCTCTCGAACCTTTATGTGAATAACTTACACAGACCACTGTCAATGCCGATGAGGATCAATGCTTGACAACTGTTTTTTTTGTGTGGTTCCTTTACCTACTTGAGTTCGTTCCGACGCCAAACCTGAGCGTGTTAGGTGCAGTGTTTAGTTACCGATTCTTAATTCGGGTGTTAAGGTCTTTTAGATATTAGGTTTCATAAGTTTAAACAAACCTACTAGGTGACAAGGGACATGAAAAACAAAACAAATATAAACCATTTTCCCAAAATGAAATCGAGTCAGATAGTGAAGAAAATAAGTGGTACCAAAAAAGTGACAAAATTTGATAAGGATTTTAGGGTGTGTTGAGTGCTCAAAAAATGGCGACTTACTAGGAGAAATAAAAATCTTTGTTCCTTGCCCAAGCTCAGTTGATGTAGAAGCTGGTTAATAACTTAATTATTTTTTTTATCAGAGCCTCTTCTATCCTTGTGCTTGAAATTCCCTAGTTGGTGAATCTGTGCCTGCCTGTGGGGTTTCAACCTTTATTCCACCTTCATTTCCTTTAATCATGACCCTTGCCCTCTTTTGAAAAGAGTTGAGTAAATAATTCACTGGAACCAGTCATTTTAGTTATCATCATTCACTTTCTACGATGTTGCTCCACTGCCAGCGAGCTTCCATAGCCCCGGAGGAGTCACCGTGACATCACAGAACTTGCTCCGCTGCCAACGAGCATCCATATCCTTGACGGAGTTATTTGCATACCCTCTCCTACTTTACACTCATTTGATATAATTGATTTTATTTCGTCATAATGCCCTAAGCGAGTGGGAGAGGAGGATGTTTGTTATTTGCAAACAATGAGATGGCTAAGGTGAAATGTTTTCTAGTTTTGTCTTTAGGTACTCCTTTCCATCTTACCATATTTCCCTTTACGTTTTACCAGACCACCAGGTGGACACTTCATCTCTTTGACACGATTTGTATTTTCACAGGTTAGATACAGAACTCCTTCAAAACAACCGCAATTCTCCCAAAGTTTATTGTGTTGTGTGTAAGCATGAGTCAGGAACAAAATTTGTTATATCGCATGAACTAAGATCAACCAATGCCTTGCAGAACACAATCTTCAAAGAGAAAAAAAAAATACTATAACAAGAAAACAAAAATGAAGGACTATGTAATCATCCTACTAAAAACAAAATATCATGAAAACACACACNACATATATATATATATATATATATTAATAGAAGTATTGTTTTAGGGCTTGGCCATTCATCAGGAGGGTGTTAGGACCCCCCCTCAAATTTTACAACCGATATGTGCCTACCCCAATTTTCTCGGCTAACTGAAAAAGGTTTGAGAAATAGATTCTAAAACTTCGAATGTTTTCCCTTCGACTCATTCGCTTTGTCCCATTTCAGGACTAAGTCTCCTACTTCAAAATTATTCTCTTTGGCATTATGCTTGTCAAACCACCTTTTAACTATTTACTGATGAGAATTGAACTTTGATTTTTCTTTCTCCCTTTATTCTTCCAACATGAGGAGGGTATCAATTCATTATTGAATAACCGATGAGGGTTGTCCTCCAGAATCCTGAGCAAACTCAAGAGATGGAAGATATAGCTCATTCGAGAGAATGGTTTCCTGTCTATATACTAGAAAGTATGGGGAATTCCCTATAGCTTCATTGGGTGTTACTCTATCATCCCATAAGGCATTATGAAGTGAACTATTCCAATTCCTCTGATTGTCTGCAACTGTTTTCTTTAATATCCTCACTAGGTTCTTATTGGTTGATTCTACCACTCCGTTCCCTTTTGGATAGTAGTTTGTAGAGTATTTGATTATGATTCCTTTGTCTAGAGAAAACTATGTTGATAGGGTGGAAGAAAAATAAGAGGCATTATCAAAAACAAGAATAGAAGGCATGTCGAACCTTGTGATCAATTGTTGTTCTATGAATTGGATCACTACCTTTTCGTTTACATGAGTCAGAGGGATGACCTCCGCCCATTTTCTAAAATAGTCTGTGGTAGTCAGTATGTATCTATATTGTTTTGAAGAACTCGGTGTAATTTCTCCTATGATATCTAACCCCCATTTTTGGAATGGCCTAGAGACGACCATAGGTTGGAGTGGGGCAGTTGCTTTCTTTTCCCTCCCCGTGCTTATTTGACAAGTTTTACAGTTCCTAGCATATGTGTGAGAATCCCTGAATAGAGTAGGCCAATAATAGTCGACTCTCTATATTTTGTGAGAAGTCGTGTTCCATACGAAGTTTCCACTTGCACGACCATCATGTAGCTCCTTTAGAACCTTGTCTGCATCTTCTCGTTCGAAACATCTTAAAAGTACCTCGTCATAATTAATGTGGAAGCACACCAAATGTATGAGATGATATTGTGTCGATTTTAGTCTGAGATCTCTCCTTTCCTTAGGGTTTAGGTTTTCTGGGCAAGTCCCATGGTGCAGGAGATAAGATAATTTCCCATACCAAGACTCCTACCCTGGGGAGACGTATGAAGCTTCACTACACCATAATGCCAATTCATTCTCCCACCCAGGGTCTTCATTTACTTGGTCCTAGGCTTCAGCTGCCATATTACATAATCCTTGTCCCTTAACCAGTTTGGCAGGTTTTATATCTAGATAAAATTCTTGGGCCAATGCCATCTAGGTCCCTCTTCTTTCCCCCATCTCCTGCTGAGTGAATAGGGATCAAAATGCGGGATGAGGCACAATGACTTTGGTGTGATTCTTTAGGGTGTAAGATATGAAGTGTTTCACCACCTGATACACCGAATAAGCATGCTTATGTATAGCAGGGTAATTTAGTTCGCCTCCTTGGAGATTACTTCTCATAAATGAGACCGGGGCTTCATTATTGTCATCATCCTTTTGAGTCAATACGGCAACTAACGATTGGTCGAAGGGAAAAGTGTAGAGGAAAAAGTATTTTTTAAAGTCAGGACTTCACAACACTTGAGATTGAGATATTGCAGTCTTAATATTGTTGAAAGCACTTTTTCGTTCATCATCCCACTTAAATTCAACATCTTTGTAGATCATTTTTTGTAAGGGTTTGATAGTTTCAGTGAAACCGGGGGTGAAATTTCTCACAAAATTCATTTTTCCAAAGAAGGATTGCATATCCTTTTTGTTGTGGGGTAATGGAAGATGAGCTATATCCCTAATTCGTTCTGGGTCAATGTGAATTCCTGCTTGAGATATAATATGACCTATTAGTTTCCCCTCCTCGACACCAAAGACAGTTTTCTTAGGGTTTAAGGATATACCGTATTTCCTACACCTTTCAAAAATATGGGTTAGGTGTTGGATGTGATCTTCTCTATTCTTTGAATACACAGTCACATCTTCCAAATAAACTACTACACATTTTTTATTAGTCCCGGAAACGCTAAGTCCATGGCCCTTTGGAAGGTTTCCCTTGCATTGATTAACCCAAAGGGCATGCATTTATAAGAAAAGGTTCCCCACTTGGTTCGAAAGGATTTTTTCAATCGGTCGTCCTCTGAAACTAGAACTTGGTTGTAACCTGAAAAGTCATCCAACAGGGAGAAAACCCCATAACCAGACACGATCTGCAAGAGTTGCTCAATCGGTGTGACTAGGTAGTTGTCCTTTTCTGATGCTCTGTTGAGGTTTCTGAAATCCACACACAGATGGATCTCCCTGGATGTTTTCTTGATGGGAACCAAATTTTCTACCCATGCAGAGTGTCTAACCTAAAAGATAATTTTAGCATCTAGTAATTTCTTCAACTCCTGACACATGAGAGTTTCCAGAGATGGGTGGTACTTTCATAGCTTCTATTGGAAGGTTTTTACTCTAGGTTTTAGCGTTATTGTGTGTTTAATGATACGGGTATCATAAGTCTTCAGATCTCGGTAGGACCATGCGAAAACATCTTGATATTCTCTAAAAAGTTTGAGATAGGCCTTCCTTTCTTCTTTAGAGACTTCCTTGCCGGGATTTATATTCTTAGGGTTTTACGGGGTCCCTAGATTAATAGTCTCATACATGGGACATGAACTCCCTGTCTTTTTGTTCGTTGACCCTTTAAATATTTCCCTTAAGTCAAAGAGGTTCTTTAAATTGGCTACCCCTTTCGGTATCGTGTGAAACCTCGGTTTGTCAATCAATTGATTTGTTTCATCTCTTTGTACATGGGGATTAGTTTCTACTAATTTCTCCTAAAATATTTCATCGTCAATAGCCATATCTTTAAAATTTTCTTGATTGGTTAAGAATTTTATGATCTGTTCATATCCTTCAAAGGCCTTCCAATTAGAAACATTGTTGGGAACCGATGGTTTGTAAAGTAGCTCCACAGTGAACCGGGAGGCTTCATAGTCCTCTAAAGGGGATAGCCTTGAGGAAACGGTGGCCAGGGAATCAACAAGAGTGTTCTTTCCTCTGGGGATCATTCTGATGTTGAAGGCTTCAAAATGTTCTATTATTCTATGCACTTCCTCTTGGTAATTCTTCAGGTGGGGATATTTGCAGTGTATAGTGTTCCTTACTTGTATAACGATGATCTTAGAGTCTCTGAAAACCTTTAGTTCTTTAACATTTAAGTCTATGTATTTGTTTAGCCCTTGCACTAAGGCTTCATACTCGGTGGTGTTGTTTGTGCATTAAAATTCTAGTATGCAGGACATGAAATTTTGTTTACCTTTGGGATCAATGAGGATACACCCCGCTCCTTATCCTTCTTACGACTTAAACCCATCAAAGTATAAGGTCCAAACTTGTGACAAAAAACCAACAGTTTCTTTTTTTGTACCACTTTCCTCCTTCCCTCCTATCTGCTTCGAGGTTTTGAACAAAGGTTCTTGAAAAAAGAGGATTTCTTATCCCGTTTTTGGAAAATTTTCTTGAAAAGTCAATTCGGAGTTTTGAGTAAGAGGAAAATCAGATGGGAGAGGTGAGAAATTACCGAAATCGGAGTCACGGGAATAATTGTCTTACATCAGGAAATTTGTCGAAGAAGGTTCGTTGAGGGCTTCTAGGTTGGTGACAATATGTTTTAGATACCTTTCCCTATTGGTCATGATCATGTTTGTGTGTCCCTTTAATGGAAACCAAAGGTGATCCCAATCTGTGCTAAATTATCCATTCAATTTCTCGGACCAATATCGACTAAGTAGCAATCCATAAGCTTCAGGGATATCTACTACAATGATGTTAATAACTTGAACAAATTTTGGGTGTGTCGCCATTCTGATCATGACATCCTTGAGTTCTCCCATAACTTTCACCTGGGTTCTATCCAATTGTATCACATGTTTATCACTTTTGAGAGGGACTACATTTAATTTCTTGCAGATAGATAGTGGAATAACATTAGAGGATTCCCCTGAGTCAACCAAACAATTATGGAGGTTTATGTTGAAAAATTCAAATGTCAATAGGAATAGTGGGATGAAATGATTTCCTTTCTCATCCTCAGAGCAAGAATTCACAGTTGGCTTATTTCTCAGATCTGTGAGGGATATATTTTCTCCTTGGTCAGTGATTGTTATAGGATTTTATACTAACTTCAAAGCTTGTAACATATATTACTTTTGCTCGGGGATTCTACACATGTCCATAACCGATATATTTTCCTTCAATTTTTTCAAATCTTCTACTATGTTGTAGTCCAGCTTGGGCGATTCCCATGTATGGATGTTTATAGGATTTCTTTGGGAGACAACAGATTCTCTCGGGTGATCAAACATTTGTTTTCCTATCGAAGTGTGGGCAATGGTGAGGTTGTTTGAAACCGACTAACCCCTACTTCACGTTTGCACAACCAAGACCTCTGTGGGTGGTTCTTGAACCTCAAATAGATCATAGGAAGGCATCGGTAGGTCAGGGTCCCATAGAAACATGGGTGTTTCTTCTGGTGGTTCGAATTCTTCCTGATCAATAATATACATTGTTGAGCCACTTGATTCTCCAATGAGGGAAACTTTGTCTAGGAACCGGTTGGCCATCAAATTCATGGCATGCACCCATTTTGGACAGTATCTTTCAGAATGTCTCTCTTGGTGATAGGTACAGAAAGAGTTGGATGCTAAATTTCCCAGATCGATGTTTTAGTTGGCTAGGGGAGGTTCAACTTCTTTGAACGATGGATTTCTTTTAAAAAAGGGTTTATAGGGCTTGTGGCCTTGACTTCCTTCCCCTGCACTTATTTTCATGTCTATGATTTCATTTGACAACTTATTTATCATTCATTATAGGTCTTCTATGTCTCCACTTCCTTTTTTGGGACCTTGTTTTGTTTGTTTCCCTGGGGGTATGGTCAACAAGAGTCCTCTCCTGGGAGGAGGTGGAACTTCCTTCTTAACTAATGAGACTTAGCCTTCTTTACATCCTGTCATTTGGAATTCTATAGTTTTGGCTTCCTCAAAATTCTCAGCTAAGGTTGTTTTGGCAGCCTTGTTCAGAAACATGGAAATGGAAGCAGGGAGAGAATTAGTGTATACTTCAATTTAAAAACCTTGAGTGGGTTTAGCTTCGAGTTGAAATTTGTTTAGGATAGTGGTGAATCGTTGATTGAATTATTTAACCTTCTCCTTTAAACTCATGGTGGTGGAGACCAAATCAGCTATCAAAGCTCATGGAGTGGTTTCTCCTACAAATTTGTCTAAAAAATTCTTTCGAATCTTCGTCCAACTGGTTATGGACCCTACAGGCAAGTTAAAATACCACGTGGAGGCCGAATTTTAAAAAGTATAGGGGAAAATCCTACATACTACGTATTCATGTTGGAGATTCATCAGTCTAATAGCAAGTATGAATTTTTTGATATGGTCTTCAAGAAATCCTGAGGTTTCAAGGTCAAATTTAGGGAGTAACTTTTCTGGATGTTGGGGAAGGTTATGTACTCGTTCGGGGATTGCCAGAGCATATCTGGACAACCACGGTTGATTATTTTGAGGTGGGTTTCCCCTTTATACATTATGATTATTGTTATCTTCCATATAAACCCTTCCTCGTCAGAAAATCATCGGGCTCAGAGCAGTTACCAGCTGGTGTTTCAAGGATCAGGTTTAGGGGATGTTTGATCTTGGTGAGGGTGAAATATATCAGGTCTTCTACTGTTTGGACGAAAACCTAGTCGAGGGTGTCGACCACTTGTCTTCTTACTTTTTTTCTACGAGGAAGTAATGGAGCTAAGGGTAGTGCCCCAATTTGTCAAGCACATGCTCTTGTGATTCTTCTGAACTGGTTCAACTCCTCGTGGGGAAGAGCGTAAGGTATTTCAGGGAATAAATGTTCTTCCTCTTGCTGGGGTGACTTACTCATTTCAGGAGTACTCAGTGTGTTTGGGCTATCTTGAGAATGACTAGCCATGCATGTGGGCTATTTTGAATCTACAGGATGTGTGAAATATTATATCAGATATATTGTCAGCCATTCATTCATCATCCCTCCTTCTAGCGCCAATTCTGTTGAGGGGTCCAAAATAACTTTAACTCAAAAGTAGGAACCAAACCTGCCACCAAGGCCCAATTAGACTCTGCAACGTTTGATAATGGAATGCCTCTCCAGATCTTGTGATCCAACCAATTAATCGATGGGATTTACATAGTGATTTACATGATATATTCTCATGAAAACTCCTCCTTCATTTTGAACGTTCTCTTTTTTTTATTTTCTCTTATAGGTGGGTCTGATAAAAGATAGGTGTTGGTATAAACCAACTGGGTAGAGGAAAAAGGGAAGAACTTAACTACTGAAGAAGGCTGAGCTGAGGATAACCCTCGTGCTCAAGCATGAAGACAAAGATTTTCACACCTATGGCAAGCCTAGTACTAATACATCCACTTGTTGGTATTTCAATTATTGACCGAGATACAATTATCGAAAGAAAACATACATGCAATAAAATGATAGCAATAAAAATAGTTTCCTTATCTCTAACCATTAATCACACATTAACGCAATGATTTTTCTTTCCACCAGTAGAGATAATAACTATAAAAATATTGAATCAACTAACTTATCAATAGATTCAGAAACTCTTACTCGTTACAGAATCCATTCATGAGATAAAGTAAGAAGTAACTTCTCCTTATGATCCAATCACAGATGCCTTTGATGTAAAGAAGAAATTTGTCTCCGGTCCTAAACAAGACTTATCAATTGAGGTAGTTTTGAAATAGTTCTTTACAATTCCAAAAATGAGGGTCTTTCAAAAACAATCAACCCCTTCTAAAAGGTCGATCCTCTTATTTATAAAAAATTATTAACTAGAAATAACTATTAAAAGTTCATCTCTATGTATTCTAAGAGTCATCAAATGGTTTTACTTAAGTGGATAAATCTTCTCATACTCTGACCATTTGACGAAGACTTCCTCACATGTGTTAGCATACGAGAATCTGTGTTGGTCCATCGGGGCTAAAAGGATGTCCTTTATCTCCACTTCCTGTGACCGATAATTGACTACTTTAACACTTAACTACTATAATACTTTATGAGCCTTGATCAGGTGCTCCATGAAATGTTGTACTTTACCTGGTTCCATTTTTTCCACCTTTTCTATCTCTGCAGTCCACGATGAGTCTTGTTCTGCATGTTGTTTGACTATGCCATGCAAGTCGACAAATTCCTTTGGTGAACCGAATTTTGGGAGACCGATGTCTCTCATTGCCTGATTGGTCTTGGTCTAGCTTCTTTCGCAATCGACCCATTTCTCTTGAATCTCTGGATGAGGTTCTTGTGCCATTTTCACCTAGTATTTGACCGACTTCCTTATATGGTCGATGTTGTCCCTTAGCACCTGAATGTCGTGCTCTTCGACGTCTCAACCCTTTTGAACCACGCTAATGTAATGAATTATTTCCACCACTTGGTGGGCCTTCGCATACCATCTTTCCATGTCTTTTCACATTGCTGGCACCATAAGGGTGTTTTCTTGGAAGTCGAATATCCCTGTAGTGAAAAGGTGCCTCTCACTCGTGAATTTTCTATAGGCATCTTGGAATTCACTTCTCAAAAATACCATGGCCTATTTGGAGTCCTGATAGTATTTTTCCAAATGGCATAGATGTTCCAACTCCTTTAGAACAACGGCCAACTCCTCTTCATATTTCCTTTCTCTTTCCAGGGTGGCATCTGTGATTTCCATTCCTGCGTCGATAAGCTCAGACGTCTTGGCATGCTCTATGTTAATGAATTTCTCCTCTATGGTGATGAGGATGGAACTATCCAAATTAAGCCTCCTTTTCTTGGTGTTTCTCTTCATGATGGATTTTGTCTTTTGGTCGTAGGTGATTTCTTGTATATCGACGACCTCATCCACAGGTTCGGGGATTTGTTGCTCTCCCCAAGTAAGAGTGTTTCCTAAGCTCCCGACTGTATATATGTTTTTAATATTGGGTTCCTGAACCTCTTCTATATGTCCCGAAGGCTCGACCTCTGGTTGTTTCTCATCGAGGGGTAAAGTACTGGCTAAAATTGAGGAATCAGGGGCAGGTTCGGTCCTTACTTGGTAATCGACTATCGAGATGTCGATTTCCTATTGTGTAATTTCTTCACCTTTTTCACCCGATCCTAGCTCATCCCTCGAGTTTTCCATTGGGGTTCCTGGTATGTCGAGTGGCTCAACATCTAAGGCACTTTATACCTCATGCTCATTCTACGAATGACTCTGACTTGGAGCATTGGGACCCAGAGTGGATTCTCTCTCATGTTCTTTATCAACTGTAATTTGCATTGGAGTCACCAGGGAAACCTTCGAACTCTCCTCCTCATCATAGATAGTTATTAAATCATACAAGGGGTTGGGTATGCTAGTCCTCCCTAATTTCCTTGATATATCAAGCTGGGTTGAAATTCACCCTGGTGATCCAATCTTTGGTGGTGGAATTTCATTGTTTTATGGCCCGGTGATTCCTTCAAGTTGTATTGGCTATGAGCCACTTGGCTCTCCTCTTCTTTTGATTGGGTTGTCGGCGGGAACCCTCATCATCTTTATGAGATCCGGGTCATTCTGCAGCTAATCAATGACTCTCTATGCCTCTTCCATCAAGAGAAATCCCCTTTTTTGTGCCTCTAGTGTCAAGAGAAATCCCCTTCTATGTGCCTAGGGTGGCTCTATTGCTCTGATTTATTCCCTAGATATGAGGGACTCTTAAGTTGACTTCTCTATTGTTTCCACCTATTCGTCCACGCTCATGGCCTTGAATCTGGTCATGTTTGGGTTGGCCATCCTTTGCACCACCTCGTCCCAGTCCTAGGTTCTCTCTGTAAATATTTAATCCTCAAACTTATCATGAGCATATGGAAAAATGTTAATTTTTCAAAATCCCAACCCAGTTTCAGTCTCGCTGATTTTTCAATCAAATTTAAATGCCAAACTCAGTTTCAGCACTGTTTCAGCATATGTTACAGCCCAGTGTTTCAGCATCTACTCACAGCGGTGTTTCAGCATAAGACTCAGCACTGTGTTTCAGCTTTTGTTACAACATTGTGTTTCAGCATCTACTACAACACTGTGTTTCATCATCTGCTACAGTACTGTGTTTCAGCATTTTCTACAGCACTGTGTTTCAGCATCTGCTACAACACTGTGTTTCAGCATCTGCTACAACACTGTGTTTCAGCATCTGCTACAACACTGTGTTTCAGCATCTGCTACAACACTGTGTTTCAGTATCTGCTACAACACTGTGTTTCAGTATATACTCACAATGGTGTTTCAGCCTATGCTACAGCCTGGTGTTTCAGCATCTAAAAAACTTAACAGAAAATAAATTTCAAAACTGAAACATGAAGATTCTGAACATCGTTTTCAACGCAGAAATAAAATATCAGCAATATGCAAAACTCAGAAAATATAGACACAAAGAATTTCGGTCTAACTTCGACCCTGGAAAAACCCACAAGGGGAAAACCAGTGAGAGAGGGATTTGTATTATTTATGAGCTTCTGAGAAATTCTTTTACAGCATTTTCATCTTTAGATATTTACACAAACTTATCTGGACATTCCTTTAGCTTTGCTCCTCAATTTTTGAACCAGAAATTCGTACAACAGTATGGCAATTAATGCTATACGGACTGTCACGAAATTCGTGCCAAAACTCTGCTAAGATTCAATTTCTGTGCCACTCAATGCTATTCAACAACCTTGGAATGCATGCCAATGCTCCCAGAAATTGTTGCTGCTGTCTCTTTTCTTTAGCTCGACCTCTCTCTTGCTCTCTCTTGTTCTCTCAACAAGAATGCTTCAGCTCCCTTTCTCTTGGCATCTCACCAAGAGTCTCTTGCTCTCTCAACAAGACTGTTGCTGCATCAACTTGACCAAGAATGGGTGCGCCCACTTTCCTTAATCAACCTCATGAGGGAACGTGAGGAGTTTTCTAATCTAACGGCTGATATTAGATTAGATGGGTGGCTGAGATTTGGTGTCTCTTCACTCACCCTCACTTTAATCATAAAGTTATCTTTTAATTTGCATCTCACAAATTAATTTGACTAAGACCCATATTCAGCAATTTCTCCCCCTTAGGCGCCTAGGGAAGATAAACACTTGCCTTGGTACATTATTTTAATTAAAAATTTAACAAAAACAATATGATATTTGTGAAGCATGTTGGAGGACCATGCCTTTAGGGTCGTGCTTGCGAAATTTTCCTATCGGGAACCTGAATTCAAGTCGGATTAGCCCCTCTAGTTTGTATTTAGTAGTATCTTTCACCAGATAAAACCTTATATGAAACCCATAGGGTATGAAGGAATGTTTCTTGTCTTTGACCAAGGTGGCATTATATCCCTGCAGGATGGTCTGATAACAAATTTCTCCCACAACAAGTTGGTCTGGGACATGAGTGGATAGGAGAAGTGGTGCTCCGGTGGCCCCAAAAACCCTTATGTAGGTTAAGAATTATTCCAAGTACTAATAGCCTACCTTGCATATCATTTTCTTGGTTGTCGCTGATAGCCTTGGGAATTCCTTCTTAAAAATAGTAAAATAAATGCGAGCGATGAATTCATCGCAGATGAGTGCATAAGATTTCTTGTACATGTTCTCCCATAGTATGTTGAAGTAGACATGGACCAAGAGCTCTGTAACATGCCATCTTAGATTCATGTCGGTGAAGACGTTCCTTGCGCACATGACATCAAGCAGGTACGAGGCCATGAAGAAAATTGGTGCCTCTCCTTCCTTCGATGTTTGAGCCTATTGTACACAGATGCTCAATTTTTTTGAGATTATTTTTCCCTAGTTGAAGTTTCTCCTGATGATTGCAACTCTGTATGTCAAAGGCATCCATGCTTCTAAAAACTTGTAGCAGTCCTTTTCTCCATATAACCGGCATATGAGAGCCATCAAATAGATGTATGGATCCCTAAGATTAATTGTTCCATACCAACCATTGCTCTGGTCAGTGAACTTATTTTCCTCCTTCCACCATGAGGCCATCAATCGACTGGTGTCATGGACCTCATCGAACTTTACTACGAAGTTCGTGTTGAGCCACTCCTCTGGGTCCCTGATCTTATAGTACTTCTGGACTTTTTTCGGGAGGAAAAATCCGATGCATCCATGATTCTCATCATTGATCAAGAATTTCTTCCCGTCTGTGTGGCCGATGAGCCACTTTAGAACCTATATGTATGGGAAAACCAAGTTTCTACTCGCCACCATGTGTAAATATGACCGTTGGATGTTCGGGAACACCTGGTGATTGAGCATCCTTACGTCTGGATCGTTCTGTGGGATACATTCTGTGTATTCTTCTCAACTGATAATGTTAAAGAGATCCCCCCATTATGGGAGAATTACTTTGGACCTAGTGCTTGCTTCAATATCACCGAAGGACAGAGGCTGGGCAAAATATTTCTTTGTCGAGTTTTTTATGACAACCTATGCCCTGGGAGCGTATTTCAACTGCCTCACAGCCCCCGTAGAGGAACCTTCTCTTTCCTCATCTTCTTTCATCTTTAGTTCTCTCAGCGAGCATTTGGTGGTTGGATTTCTCGGTGGCATATTACCTGTAGCTATAACTCAGTTTAGATATTTTGTAATAAAATTAGGTGCACATATATAAATTATAACCAATGAATTGGCAGACTTGGATACATACCTATGAAGCTTGTTAAACCTGATTTTGATAAAAAGGGTTAGTACAGTCTCGAGTTTCTCACTTTTCTCCTTCAGATGCTCTGGAATTCAACTTATGTGCAAAAAGAATTTGTTCAAAATGGTTCTAAAGATTTAAGAAAGGATGATCTTACCGTGTCGCATCAGCCATTCAATTCAGATTATGAGTGGAATTTCAAGAAATCTACCTCCAAATATTTAGAGGTGTTTGAAATTAAATTCATCATGGGTTGACGACAAAGGTGCGGGTGGTAATGTGGTCTATCGACGATTTCAAAAAAACAATTGTCTAATCGGTGCACGAGGTAGCAACTAATGCAAGATTGGGCATTAACTAGTTCCTTAAATGTCCAAAATATCATCGTATCTAATGCCACAAATGTCCCATATTTCCTCTCTTTCAGTTGGTGGATCGGTGTTCAGGATTGTGCTGTGAACATTTTTGTTGATATCCTCCTGCAAAATATCTGACGCCGATCAATATTATCGTACGGTTCTAATGTGGTAAAGCTGACTCGAAGCTCTGACTAGGACCCAGGGAACCAAAAATATGATTCAATATAAAACTAGATTGTAAAACCCCCTTACGTGGTAAAGACACGTGACATTCGAGACCAGTGACTTCATTCACTCACGTTAATCGGATTTGGGACTTTTTTTGAACCATACGTTCTAAAACCAAGTCCTAACTTTCCGACGCTGAAAAAGTGTCCAGGATCGACGATAAACTTACCTAAGTGCTCTTGGATCAGCTCCCTTGAAAACGTCTTGATGCTGAAAATGCATCGGGGATCGACGATAATTTTAGCATGGTCAAAGCGATTGTTGTAACCTTTCTGGATTTCCATGATCCCTATAAGGCACACCTAGCATCGACTATCGGTGATTTCTTTACATACTTTGTTAACATCTATCTTTCTCATATTTTGTCGATGCCGAAGGGGATCAACTATCTCTCTAACCTTTATGTGAATAACTTACGCAAACCAAAACTGCCTTCTACCAATGCCAATGAGGATCAACTCTCGACGACTGTTGTTTTTGTGTGGTTACTTTACTTACTTGAGTTATTTCCGATGTTGAACCTGAGAGAGTTAGGTGCAGTGTTTAGCTGTCAATTCTTAATTAAGGTGTTATGGTATTTTAGATATGAGGTTTCATAAGTTAAAAAAAACCTGACTAGGTGATAAGAGATATGAAAGAAAAAAACAAAGATAAACCATTTCCCAAAATGTAATCGACTCAGATAGTGAAGAAAACAAGTGGTACCCAAAACATGTCAAAATTTGATAAGGCTTTTAGGGTGTGTTGAGTGCTCAACACTCGGTTGGTCCTCAATCCAATCATTCTCCAAGTCGGCACTTGTCCATTTTTCAACTTCTCCACAACATTGTTTCCACTTTGTAATTGCTTTTCTTTGCACTACTTTTCCTCTTTTTTCAATGTGCTCCCTATTTTCTGGAACTGCCTTGATTTCTTCAAACTTCCTTGATTTTCTTCCAAAATTGGCCTGTGCCAACAGGCTCCAAACACTAACATCGTGAATTGCCCCAAGTCACCCACTGACTCCTACATATTTCACTACCTATTCTAGTGCTTCATACATCTGTGTTTCTTTCTATCATTTCTCCTGAGTCTGGTTTCTCTTCTCCACCATGGATTCTACCATCTGTGCAGTGACTAGAGGTTTCAATATTTATCCTCCTTCCAATCCTATCTTCTCCACCCTTGATTTTTTTGTGTCGATCTCAATGACTAGTTGTTCAACCTTTTTCTTCAGAGGATCCAACTGAGCTTACCTTGCAATCTTCTCTGCTCACACTTCCTTTTCTTTTGTCTGTAGACTCTTCATTTCAGAAACTGTCTTAATATTTTCTAGCAGTGACATTGTGTTTTTTCTCTGTTTCAAGTCTTCCATTGACGTGTGGACCCTATCCTCCTTGCCTGGAATCTCCTACAAGATTGCATTTTCATGTACTTGTGTCCACAGTTGGCCATTGTTCTCCAAAAGCTCTATCATCCTTTTTATAGCATGTGCTATATTTTCTGCAAATTTTGTTGCGTCTTTCTTTCGTTGTGCTCTTACTTCTGGAGGAGTAGTGGGTACTGTGCGATCCTCCAGATCCTTTATTTGGTTCTTGTATTTCTCCAAGGCCTACACTATTTTTCTCATCTTCTCCTCAGAAGATACTTGTTCTGACTCTGCGATGTCCGAGATGGTTTGGAATACTGTGCCAATTTACTTCTCCATCTCTGCTACCTTTTTTCGTGCAATCTTCTTTTCCTTCCCTTCTTGGATAATTCATTCCTTCAGTGTGATATTCTCTTCCTATGCCATTTGTAAGTTCGTTGCATTAGACCTTTCCCTAGATTGAATTTATCGCGTGACACTAATCTATATTTTATACAACGCCTTCATCAGGATATTGGCCAATGCAAATTCCAATGTCTCAATTTCCTTCAGGGGATTCTTCGATGCCTCCTCGTAGATGAACAACATCTCAGGTGTTATGATAAAATTGGAGCTCCCCTATGTTGTGATTTGCACTATTTCTCCAACATGCATTCCTTCCCTAGTTTTCGTTGGTTTATCTTTTTGTCTTTTTACCACATTTCTTCTTTTTATGGTTTTTTTACTTTTTCTTCTAACATCTACTATATACAATATGTAAAATCATGCCTTATATCTCTATTTTTACCTCAGGTTGTTAGGTCGACTTTCTTGATACAAATTCATTCGACTTCTAGTCACCAGTCCTCTGAGATTATTCCCTGCAAGATCTTTCATTTGCATATCACCTCCATTTGTGATGGACTCTACCTGATAAGGCCCTAACCAATGCATCTTAAACTTCCTAGGGTGTTTTATATATCTACTGTCACAGAGGATAACTATATCTCCTTCATTAAATCTTTTCTTCTTTATGTGTCTATCATGCCAAGCTTTGTCCTTCTCTTTTTGTACCTCCTAGTGAAATCCTGCTAGAATTTTGTCTTCTTCAAGCTCCATCAGCTGATCCAGTCTTTCCTGCGCACCACCTTCTTCTGTGATGTTGGTGATTGATGCAATGCACATACTAGGTACTAAATAATCCAATGGAACCACTGCTTCTTGCCCATACACCATTCTGAATGGTGTTTTTCCTGTAAGCTTCTTTCATGTAGTCCTATAAGCCCATAACACTATTGATATGTTCAAATCCAAATCATCCCTATTCACATTGCAAATATTTTCCAATGCATTCTCTAGAATCTTGTTAAAATATTCTACTGTACCATTTACCTTGAGATGGTAAAGTGTGCTCCATTCCCCTGGTGGTATCAATCTCTAGTTAGTGAAACAATTATTTATCTAATGTCTTAGGTTCCCTCTTCCATCATACTTCTGTATGGGTCTATCCTATTGATTCCTACCAAATATTATGCACATCAACACTTACACTAATACCAATCCTGAATTATGTTCTTATGTGCACCCCACCATCATGCAAGTGTGTCCCTTAGTGATATATCCAACACTAATAATATATGACTATCCAAAACCTTTGATTCAAACTCTGTCAGGAAGTTTTCTAAATTGTCCTCTTCAGTAAATGTGGGAAATTGTTTTACTTCTATCCCAACCCATCTTACTTCATGTGTAACTCTGGCTCACCTCCTAGTAGAGACTTCATGTAGTCTTTGCTGCCAATTTTCTACTCCAGTATTTGAATTTGACATCTTGGAATTAATACTCCTCCAACTGAGCACTCCATCTGCAGTTGGATTCACATAGTCTTCTTCTCACACAGTATTCATATACAATTGGCTCGCATCATCCTCTAGAACACTGTCAGGCACAAGTTCTATATATCTTTCATAATCTGAGGGATCTAAAGGTGCTACTACCCTAAATTTCCTAGCTTCAAATATCATCTTTCTAGTATTTAAATTAATTATGGAATGATTATCAAAGGCCTAATCAATTCCAAATAGTACTGGAAATGGTATAGACTCATCCACCATATCCATTACTTCAAAGTCTGTTGTGGTGCACACACCATCTAGATCCACTATTGTATTCTTCAATCTACCAATGGGATTCACTCTCTGTTGGTTTTATAGCTTTAATTGGATATTGGAATATCCTAGTGTAGGTTCTCCCATTACTTCCCAAGTCTTCTTTGGAAAAATGTTGAGATCTAATGCTAAGTCTAGGATAACATTTCCCATGTTAAAGTCTCCTATATTTTCATTTAATTTGAACTCTCTGCTAGTTCTTTTCTTTCTATGGAATTGATTAATCTTCTTTTGTTATGTTCCTACCCCTTCCTCTATGTTATATTTCTCAATCATACTTTTAAACAAATCCATGGAATTATTATCATTAAGTAATTTAAAGAAAGATTTCAGGAAACTCTTTAAGTTACTTACTTTCTCTATTTTCTCTCCTTTGTAAGTATGATCAAAAGACCGAGGCATATAAAAAATAGGAGTATCATACCTTTGTGAAATATTTGATGTGGAGGATTCATTCTCCTTCAGGAATTCCTCCTTTGGTTCCTTGAAAGTTTCCTTCTCCTTCTTTGCATCAAACTATTGTGTGGCTGAGTGTTCTTATAAATCCAACACCGAGATTCCTTCTTCTAGTCATGTGCATCTGCTCTTGTATTTTTTCCTCCTATAGTCACTATATTGATGTTCCTCCTAGGATCCATTATTTAGATTTATCTTTTCCTAGATATTCATCATTAATTTTGGACACTCTTCTGTCACATGATCTGTTGCGCGATAATACATACATGTTGTTGTTGGTTGAGGAAAATTTCTGGCATAGTGTCCTTGATATTGAAAATTATGGAAGATAATAGGTCCTATGGCTCTGCCCATTCCTCCTCTTCCTCTACCTATAATCCTCCTCTGTTCCCATGTGGATCCATGTTATGTTGATGATACTGTGCTTCCTGATTATACTGCGGAGGTTGCTGAAAATGTGGCACTGTTTGAAATTGTTGCGTATTGCCAAACTATGGTACAGTATTTCCTGCCATCAACTCAGCCTGCATGTTGTATGCATATGAGGTTCTTTCCTTCATTAACTCCATATTTCTGCATTTTTTGTCTTCATGTCCCACCGAATTACAAAATTTACATCATAGGGAAGTGATAATGATCATGTCCATGTGTCTTGCATATTTCACACCAAGGCTCTCCTGTAGGAAATGGATTTGGCATCCCTACTCCCAGGTACTGCGCAAATGTCAGACACGCATTCTTGTGATTTCCCTCTGATGTCCCTCTCTACTTTTATTCTAGTTTAATTGCACTGCCAAGTTCGTTAGTTATTCCTTCAACTCCTCTATAGTTGGATCTGTCTTCTTATAATGATTCTCCTCTAACTGCATCACTGCTTGTAGTGCCTATGCTTGGGTTTGAAATTTTTGTTGTCTCAATGGATAATTGAAGTGTGTTAATAAAGAATTTATAAACAACTGCTTGTGCTGCATGTCAGAAATGGGATACTCCATTTTACCTTTCAATGTCTTGAACTTTTGATCGATGTCCCATATAGACTCTCTTAGTTTCTATTTAACCTCAATCATCTCATTCATAAACCGATCCTCTAATTTTGGCCTATGAAACTCCATGATCAATGCCTTCTTGATATTTTATACTTTTCTTAGCGCACCTTGTGGGTTGTTTACTGATAGATTCATGTACCAATCTAGGGCACAATTTCTTAATGTTATTGATAGATGCACTACTTTTGATGCCTCATCAGTGACTCTTTTCGCTTCCCATATTCACTCACACACAAATAGGTTCTTCTCTCATTCTTTCGATCCATTCCCATGAAACTATGGTAATATTATCGTTGAATATACACCTACCATTGTCATATGTGTTGTACCTACTCCACGCGGTACTACTATCTGTGTATTTTTGTTCAGACTTGAACTCCCACTGTTGTTTCTACTGGTACTTCCACTTGTACCACTACCTACACTGTTGCTAGTACTTCCACTTGTAACCCCACTTCTATTATGATCTCCTAGATTCATCTGACCGGTTCTACACTGAGTCAGATCTGGACAGGGGTATCTACTACCTCATTAGTTCCCACTCCTCTAGTATTTCTTTCATAAGTGGTGCGTAATATTTATTCAATGTGCTCCATAGAATAGAGGTCCTCTACCTCTTCTTCATCACTCTCCAAGCCTTCCCTCACAGATACTTTTCTTTTCTTCCTATTGAGCTTATACTGGTAGGGTCTTCCACTCTGCGACGTTCCTGCCTTCTGCATAATTTCTTGGATATCCTCTTGATCCATCATAATGGGATATTTCTCTTTATTTTTCTCTTCTCTATCCATTTCACCCTACATCTCATACATTCCTCATTGTTTCCCCTAACTCCCCCATGCACGTAGGGTAGTTTAGTTGTTTGATTCCATAGTTAATACCCCTTTATCATGCAATAATCTCTTGATCGAAGTGTACAACCACCTGACGTACCTTCCCCTTCGACCCTTAAGAAAATAATTCTCTACTACACTGTAATACTTCGATGTATCTACTACAAACTCAGTGATATACCCCACTACAATTTTATCTATCCATAAATATACTGCATGCGTGAATTTGTTATTCACCCTTTTCAACCACGCGATATTTTCTTCTGTCCACTCCACTGATTTAACTATATTTTTCGGATGGGGATATTTCAACCATGCTATCCACTCCTGCAATAGCATGGGAAATTCACTAAATTAAATATCATGTATTTCGTTGAATACGTATCTCTCCAAGTATTTTCTTGGATTAAACCTAAGGCTTCTATTATATTTGTGGGAAAACTGTAGTTCCTAAACTATCAACCATTTTTCAATCCCCTCTTTCATGGAGTTCAAACCTAAAAAAATTCTCTTACTTAAACCCTCGCACTATACTGCATGATACATCCCTCCTGATCTATTCTTTTGAGTTCCAACCAAAAACTGAACCATTGTTGGCTAATTTTGGCTGACCCGGGTTCTAACTATAGGATTACCAACAACCCCTCAATCATTATCCCTTTTGGATACATGAAGGAAACACATCGTACAAAGTGCATTGCGTAGTCTCACCCGAGATGGATTCAATGGGTGGTCGTAGGAATCAAGTGTCTACAACCAATGGATGGGATGTGTTTCTCTCTCAGGGTCATTAGTTCTATTCAACAACTCGCTCACAAATCCTTATATATTAAGCTAGCCCTAGCAGGACCTTAGCTCGGACTAGTGACTCAACTATTCCAACAGACTTCATTGACCATTATAACAACCTATACCAAATGACATATATTCATCTACTGTAACATAAGATTCATATCTGAATCCTAATTATGGCATTCATCCATTTAGTGTTGTTCTACAGAGTCATCAGTTCATCCTTAGTGCAATTTTTTTTTTCCTTCATTATTCTAACATGTTCATCATAAAACGTATTAAAGAAAATATAATAAGAAATACTACACGCATACACACATAACACATATATATTGTGGTTCACCCCCCCTGGGCTACGTCCACAAAGATTTTTTTCTCTGGCACTTTATTCATATTCATGCAAAATCTAGTGTTGCACACCATACATTTATTCCTCCATTACAATCGATCTCCACAGATCACCATAGTCCTCCAAAATTGAGAGAATCTAATCCAATATCTCAACAAGAACCCTCCTAACCAGTCAAAAGGACAACAACATCGACCACCCTTTCATGGTCCTAATACATTCCACTTATAAAAAAAAATGGGACAAAGCCCTTACAAAAACTATAACCCTAAGCGGATTAGGTTTGTCCATTTTCCAACTATTCAATCTCGGTTGGTCCTCGATCCAACCATTCTCCAAGTCGGTGCTTGTCCACTTTTCAACTGCTTCACAGTAGTTTGTCCACTTTGTAACTTCTTTTTTTGGTGTTTCTTTTCCCCTTTTTCCGATGCGCTCCCTATTTTCCGACGCTTCTTTGATTTCTTCAAACTTTCTTGATTTTCTTCCAAAATCGACACCAACACCAAAACATTGACATCCCTAGGACTAAGAAAGCTATCCAAGCAACTTTCTGCCAAATTTTGCTGAAATCATAAGACCTATTACTAACAGGTTGAAGAAATATGTTAACATCAAATGGTCACAAAAGGCCAAAGCATCCTTACAAATGATTAAGCAGGCTATGGTTGAAGCCCCTATTCTGGTTAGTCTGGAATATTCCAAATATTTTTTCATTTTCTCCTTTTCCTTGGAGGAAATTGTTGTTGTTTTATTGTTGCAAAAGAATGAAGAATCACATGAGAAACCCATTTCCTTCTTCAGTAAAGCACTCTGGGATGTTGAATTGAAATATGATATATTAGAGAAGCATGCCTATGCATTGGTCAAACCTTTGAAGGCCTTTAGGGTATATGTCCTGTAGTTTAGCATAATAGCCTATGTTCCTAGCAGTAGTGTGAAGGAAATTATTTTTTAGCCAAATAGTTAAGGGAAGAGGGTCAAGTATATTGCTAAACTATTAGAGTATGACTTGCACATAAATCCCACCAAGATGATTCAGGGGCAGGTACTTACAAAATTGTTATCAGATTCAAACTGCAAAGCAGTGGAATTACACCATACTTTCACCCAATCAAATGCCTCCATGATGTAGGTTGGAAAGGACAACATGTAGGTATTTGATCATTACTCTTATTCACCCTGATATAGAGATGTTGTGTACTTTTTTCAGCACCTAGAATGTCCACCTGAATTGGAAAAATCTAAGGCTCGGTCTCTTAAATTGAAAGTTGTAAAAGTCTGCATCATAAACCAAAATTTGTATTGGAGAGATCGTGCTTGTATTTTGCTGAAATGTCTAGATGAGGATAAGACTAAACTTGTCATAATAGATGTGTACAGAGGGGATTGTGGAGGACACCAACATTGGAAAGCTACAAACCTCAATATTCTAAGGGAAGAATACTATTGGCCTACCATATTCTCTGATGTGTTTTCCACAACCAGATCTTGTGAAGAATGTCATAAATTTGCTGAAAAACATAAATTTCTCTCACTACCCCTAAATCCCATTACTGATAGTGTTCCCTTTAAACAATTGGGACTAGACTTTATAGGTGAGAGAAACACACCCTCTAGTGGATAGCATAAGTGGATTCTTACTGCCACTGACTACTTCACTAAGTGGATTGAATTTGTGCCCACTAGGAATGCTACTGACAAGGTGATCATAGATTTATTGGAAACAAACATCTTTGATAGGTTTGGTTTCCCCAGGAAGTTAGTAACAAACAATTACCAAGTATTCAAGTCCAATGCCATGATTGAATTCTATGGGAGTTACAACATTTTCCTAACACAGTCTACACCCTATACCCATAGGGAAATGAGTTGGTTGAATCATCAAACAAGACCCTCATCAGCATCATCAAGAATTTGATGGTTGAAAACAAAAACAATTGGGACTCTAAGATTAAATATGTCTTGTGGGATGACAGAATCAGAACCAAGAAGTCATTGGGAACCTCACTATTTCATCTAGTTTATGGGGTATATGTTGTCTTTCCTACTCAGCTTGGTCTACCAGTCTTAAAATTTTTACAAGAGTAAGTGGAGGAACCAAATGACATCTAGAGAAGAATTTTTCATATTATTGAAGTACAACATAAAAGAGAAGCATTGAATCAGAGAAATGAGGCATACTAAAGCAAGGTCAAGGCAGCCTTTGACAGGAAAACCAAAGAGGAAATCTTTCAAGATGGAGACCTGATATTGAGGTGGGATACCAAGAGGGAGAACAAGCCTAAGCATGGTAAGTTCGATAATATTTGGTTTGTTCCATTCAAATTGGTCAATATTCTGGATAATAATACATTTATATTGAAAAACCTATATAATATTGAGATCTTTGGAGGCCGAGTTAATGGGCGATTACTAAAACATTACTTTGTTTAATTGGCAAAGGGTGGTCCATCATGTAAAATATTTGTTTTTCATTTACATTTTGATTTGATAGTTTCGTTTGAATAAAGATGCCATGTCCAAACCAAAGGCATTGGGGTGTAGCTGAAATTTTAAGTTTTAGATTGAACAAACACAGATAGCATGGTTGGCAGACAAAAACAAAGGTAAGTTACAACAAGTGGGAGCAGATTTTGAAAAGTAAGGCACCTAGTTTACTGTTCTTAGCACCTCACACGTAAGTGTTATCCATGGTTGGAGCCAATGTTAAAACCTAGGTCTGCACCTCTTCTCTTTCCCTCCTTTAGCCTATACATTTGTAAATCCTGATTTTTGCTTAGTTTATTTTTGATGGTTTAGTGAGTCATCTTGAGTTGTTCTCCCCTTCTATTCACTTTGCCCTATTTTTGTGATTTATTGGAAGGTTATTGCATATTCTAGTTTGTTTTAATAACACATTTCATCTTGAATTTATCATTACTAAGCTTATAGCAGGTTGACCAAGCCTTTTTGGTGCATAAAAACATTGATTGCAAGAACATACATGTTCTTGCAAATAGTAGGAAAGCACGTTGTTTAAATTATTTTAAACGTTTAGAAAAAATTTAAATATTTAAAAATTTTGTGTTAGTGCCTGCATGCGTATGCATGCTCATGTGCACTCAACTTCAGGAAAGGTTACCTCTGGGTTCATCATTTCATAGTTCGTGTTAAGATCGTGCAAGTTGCACCTTAAGTTCTCATCATCACAGGTTTATCGAGAATTATAATTGCAGGTGTTAAATTACATCAGAATAAAGTTCATGTTCATCTCATTTCTTGCAGTAGAGGTGTTCAACACAAAATAGTGTATCCTCGAGATCGTTGGAAGATGAACAGAAGAGAGCCACAGGGGCTCGAATTGTTCAAAGTTGTCCCGGAAATCAGAGATCTTTTTGATCAGGAAGAATGGTACGAATTTATTTGCGCCTTCAAGGGACATTACATAGGTGTGGCTATGTTATTTACATAATTTTTTTACGAGTTCCAAACCCAAATCAAGGGAACCTGCATCCATATTATAGAACATTTCATCAAAGAAACCTGTTTTCTTTCAGTTTACAGAGAAAGGTGGTTTAAGAACAGTAAATTACCCCCAGAACTTTGCAATAAATTCTTGGTGTCAGAGCACCAAAACCCTGATTGGATCCAGGGAATTCCCATCACATGGATAAAGGAGGAATGGTAGTCCAATGATACGTCATAGGTGAGGGTCAATTTTCAATTGTACATTGTTACCACCTTAGTTTTTTCATGTACCTAAGCGGGGATAAGGAATTAAATTTTCCTTTTTATTTACTCAAGAGTTTAACTAAGATGTCCAGAGGAGTTCAGATCCACCCCGAATATTCCCACAAGAGCTTGTATAATCAGGGTTTGATTAAAATTCTAGTGCTCTTTGAAATTGAGATGCCCTGAGATTACGTTTTACAATTTGTAGGTTTACATGAACAAGAATAGTAGCCTGGTCCACAAACTGAGGGTGAAAACGATGAAAATAATCCATAAGGGAGGGTTTCCCTTGAACCTGGTGGCTCATCAAAGGTTTCCCAACAAACAAAAAACAAGAAAATGGCCTCCAAAATGAAGGGTACCCAATCCAGAAGAAACAAATAAACCACCTTAGTGAAGGAGGAAAACCCTCAAATGCAGCTGAGATATTCCACTGCAAAACGAAGAGGAAATGAAGGTAGCATATTTTCTATTAAGAAAAAAAAGGAATGTGATACACCACAGGGCCCATTTTAGCCCAAACATTCTGAAGATGAACAAGTGATTCCCACCATGCAGTAGGGTAAAGTGCCCTAAACAAAAATGAGGGGGAAAATGAGATCTAAGCAACACAGTCCTAAAATTGTTAATGCAAAATTTGTTCCCATGTGTTAGCACCGTAATTTTTTCAATTAGAGTCAGTCCTAGATGAGTCATGGTTCATGTGTCGAAATGTGGGAGGTTAGGTACTGAGAAATCAATGAGTCAAAGTCAACAAGTGGCGGAGATGGCCCTTGGAGTCAGGAAGGGGCGTCATAATCAAACATGCGTGAATTGTAAAGGTCTTTTCCCAAAAGGTCGGGTCCTATCAAAAAGAGGGAATTTACGTGCTAGAGGTTGAGGCAAGTTGTTAGAGTAAGGGTCACATCGGCAGATATAATGAATATCATAACCTCATTATGAAGTTATAAAGGATAAGAAATCACGATGCTCATATCATGTATACTCTGCAACTCTTATCATCTATACTTTGCACACTCTGAAGTGTACCTGTCACGTGAGTGTGCTGGGAAAATATTCAACCTTCTTCAAAACTTCTTGTCGTCATGGCTTCAACGTCCTTTGTCATGATTCCATCCCTCTCTCGTTCAATTATAAATGCTAGTCACCCTATGTGCTTCAATTTAACCATCCGAGTTGATGCGTTGCCTGTGATTTTTCCTGCAAGTCCTGAGTTTTCTCGTTACGGGAAAGTCGATTTCCATTAGCTATGTCGCGAACCTAGTCAGTCAATATATTTGTGTTTTCTCCATATTAAATCATGGTTTGGAGCCTATTGGAGTTTTCCACAAGCTAATCTGTCGGGTGACATTTCCTCTCTCAGTCATCCTTTCATCCTCATAGTGTTTCCTTGTCACGCCTAAATTTTCTGTTGCGCTTCCCTACTACGACGAGCCTATCATTATCATTATCAAAGCATCGACAGGTTCCTACACCTAAATCCTTCTTAGCACCTGGCGCCCACGCAGTAAAATCCTAGAGTTATTCTTGCTTGTTGCAAAAAATTTTCACCACTGCCCCTCAGAGAGGTCTCTGCGAGGCTTACCAATCTCCACTTTTCGTGTGAAGAGGGCATCATCTTTCATTAATGCGCATGCGGAACAAATACACGTTTGCATCATGACAACGTGCCAAGACATAAGGAAGAAGGCGCAAGGTGGAAGAGTTTTGAGGCCCAAGACTCAAGACTTGATGTTAATCAAATAATATCCAAATGTTAGGGTATCTTTCGAACATGTCATATGTATGCACTATTGTGAGAAAATCCAAGGATACAATGTGAAACTAGTTGAACAATTCGCTCTTAGATTTAATGGGTTTCGCATGGTCATTGCAGGAATCACATTTTGGGTGACGAAGGAAACTCTGTCAATTGCAACAAATATCCCTCTGCACGGTGAAAGGTGTTATAAGGGCATTCCTTTGGACATGCTATGCTATGAATAATTCATCAAACCAAACTTCCTGAATCGGAAAATCGAAGCGGGTGTTCCAAGTCGGTATATACAGGAGCCTTTTCATAAACTCTTGAAGGTGATTAGAAATTATTTCACCTGTGAAATAAGGTCTGATGGAATATACCCACATCATGTTAGGCTGCTGATGCATTTCATGAGAAAGAGGTCTTTGAAATTACCTTTCTTCTTGCACCAAAGTCTAGGAGGAATGGCGGACAACTTCCAGGCCAAAGCGAACTAGCTGGAGAAGAACTTATCCCATATCTCATTAATCAAGTTGTTGGTAGTAGAGGAATTGAGACGGCTGGGAAAGGATTGGGACTCATTTTTATTCTCAACCAACATCCCTAGTTACCCCAAAGGATATCCCCCCTACCCACGGGGAAAAACATCTCGCAGTGTGGAGGCAGGAATATAGGGGGTTGTAGGAAAAGGAAAGACAGTAGATGGTTCATCACCCCAACAGCCAGTACCCCGAAAAAGAGGGAGGCCAAGGAAGAACAATGAGCCCGGGGAGGCCCAAGCTCCAAACAAAATGCGTGCTCAATTTGTTGTTGAGAAGTTGTACCAGGAGAACAGAGAATTGAGAAATTAGTTAGTGGAAAGGACTATCGAAACATCAATGTCAT
Source organism: Picea engelmannii (assembly GCA_009831015.1). Classification (NCBI taxonomy): domain Eukaryota; kingdom Viridiplantae; phylum Streptophyta; class Pinopsida; order Pinales; family Pinaceae; genus Picea; species Picea engelmannii. Next base: position 617,189 of record ML783906.1, on the reverse strand, counting down.
AGAGATGAGAAGGGAATGTGAATTGGCTCCAGAAAAATCTTAGAGAAGTGCAAGACATGATCATTCAGTTGCACGAGGAATAGAGGATGTTAGAGGAGAGAATCATGGAGCACTTCAAAGAATGTGGACCAACCATGGAAAAAATCCACGCAGCTCTGGCTAGTGCTCAAACGAAGCTGAAGGGGAACGTAGTCTTGCGAAGACAAGTAAAGAATATGAAAATGTGCAAATATTCTCTCCGGAAGACGCTTAGAGTATCAATATTGCATATGAGGCCAGAAAAATAATTGACCCGACCCTGTTTTTGTAGTTTTGAATGTGGCAAGAAATTTATCTCTCCTCATGTCTTATTTCCTTCCGGGAAGCAAGGAATCTGACAGGTATCCGGGCGGTGGATATACATCACGTAGATGTTGTATACCCACCTGTTGAGAAGGACAAGTGTAGGTGGAACACACAACTGTTTTGAAGGACATGTGTGGTCCCCTGACCATCATCGCCATCTGGAAAGAATGAATGACAACCCACAGTCATCTTCCATACCAACTTGCCACATGCATACTATGACCAATGATTGTGTGATATAAATCAAAGCCCGTTACACTCGGTGGAAGAATTCTGATTGAAGTGCTTGATCATTCAGGCGACCCTTCAAAGGAGAAACATCGATGCATCACTTACTAATAATTGAATCTTGTTGATGACCGAACGATTATGGTAAATACGTCGATTATGACATGATTGGGTGCATTTGGGTTCCTATTTTTAGTTAGTCCTATTCGAAAGATCATCTGGCAGGGAATAACTAGAACCAAAATTCTAGGAGAAGTATTTTGGAGCATGGCAGCCCAAAGAGAACAACGTTTTCTATATATTGCATATTTTCAATGTAAGCAAGGTTGGTTGGAAAAGTAGTGAAGACAATAGAATGTTGAATGTAACTTTCTAACCCGATTGAAATATATAGTAAAGGTCCTAAGGCTTTGACGAAAAGATTCTAATGGTGGTGTTTTTATGTATTGTGATCTCTCCTATGTATGTACTTCTTGTTTTCTATATATCCATGTCTTTACTCTGTTCAAATTGGAGCGTTTAATAAGTCTAGAATTCATCACGTGGTGGTTTAGACTTCGCCATTTAAACTCATGTGTTTTCTTCTAAGTAATTTATAATTCATCTTCAATGGTGCCCTGAGTTGCTTTATGTACTTTTTATCTCGCCACACACAACGACATTTGAACTGAAATACCATTTCTTGCTTAGCCTTTATCCTCTCAAGTTTTAGTTACCAAGTCATTTATTTCTCTCTTTCTAGAATTTGACTCCATGGAACAAGGTTTTGTATTTCCTTTCCAACAGAACCAGAAACATTTCACGAACGCAATAAACCTAGCCGACAATTCAAAGCCATTATATATTAGAGACTAAGTCTTAGAGAGATCCCTCTCTAGGTTGAAAAGGCTAGTTTCTGGTCTTAAAGTTGGTATGTAGGTTACCTCTGTCATTCATTTTATTATCCAAATGAATTTACAAAGTGCTAACATCTTGGCTTCGTTTTCGGGGATGAAATTGAATAAAGATTTCCCTAGAAGAATGACTAAAGATGTAGTTTTGAACCCTGAGGGTAATAGTGGGTCAAACGTCTATATTGGTTGAAACCTTTACCCTGGCAACTCCAGTGAATGATACCAGTAGCATGGAGTAGTACGAATCATAAATCTTGGCTCCAAAGATAGTTTATACTAGAAACAATCCTGATCCGGAACCTGTAGCACCTATGTCGAATCCCAAAAAATGTTGGGCAGAGAAAAGAGACAGGTGCTAGACCCATTCTATTACCTAGAAAGAAACCTATCCTTACCCAAGGATGGTGTACAAATCATCGATGACCTTGATTTTGATACACTGTTCTAAATTAGAAACCTACTTGGTTGAGATAGTCTTCAATGAGAAGAGGTTTCAATATTTGATACCAAACAAAATCCCGTGATATGCTCTAATCCCCACTCAGATCATTCTGCCAGTTCCAAACCCTCCTAGAGTCATGGCCGCCATATTCTCCCCTCTTTCCCTACCATCCCAACTAGATGATTTACCCCATAACTATAATCAGAGGATCAAGCTATTTGATATCAAAGGAAACACCTTTGCCCAAAAGCACTTGGACTGGTTCAATGATTTTGTTGACCTAGAAGAGGTCGATCATGAGGATGTGAAAATGAGATTGTTCATGAAGATTCTTTTAGGGGAGGTCAGGAAGTGGTTTAAGTCCCTTCAATCAGCGACCATCCTCGATTTTGCAACATTTGAAACATCGTTTCTTTCCATATGGGGAGACAAAAAGAACCCTCTGCAACTACTAACTCAATGTAACAATATGAAAATATCACCATAGGAAATGGTGCAAGAGTTTTCGGCTATATACCTAAAGGTACACAACTCAATCCCCAAAGAATTCAAACCACCTCCCCGAGCCGTGTAGCTTCGATATGTCGATTCCTTTGACAACAATTTCCCCTTGCTGTTAAGAGAAAGAATATCTAATACTTTAGGCACTGTGATGAGTGACGCAATCGAAGTTGAAGTAAATATGATGGCGTCGGGAAAGATCAAACAAAATTTTGACAGAAATGGGAAGAAGCCCCAAGGAGACGTGCATCCCTCCATGTCTCGATTGTAAGACGAAAAGTTTGAATTGATGATGAAGACTATGGAGAATCTGATGGAAAGGATTTCCATGGAGAACAAGCTTGCTACCAGGGAGAAAAACAATTTCCATCTTAGAAATAAAAAGTTTAGAAGGGCTCCATTCCCTCATATCAAGCAGAGGGACCAGAGAGAGTAAGGTGATCAACAAATAAGACCTCCATTCCAAAACAACTATGCAAATGAATACTTTGATCAGATGATCGAAGACCAGATGCATTGTTGCGACGACCTCAATACACACATATTCTTAACAAAGGGAGAACACGATCAATTCATGGATGCAAATGATGGTTTTATGTTGGAGACTGATGACACGTTGTCTTCGGAAATAGAGGAGTCCAAGAAAGGATATCACAATGAAATCTTGCAGTTTCAAAAGAAATACAACCTCAGGAGTAGAAAGACATTTGCAGAGCCTCCACACACAAATCCCACAAAGGAACCTCAGGTGAATACTCCTTCCTCAATCCGACCAAATAAATACAATACAACAAGGGACGCGATGGATAATGGAAGGTCAAAGGAGGAATCCTTAAAGAAATCATCGGAGGCCAGTAAGGAAATGGGTGTCAAAGAGGTCGATAGAGCTTCTCCTCCCTTTAATTTTGAGAACAAAATGGACAAAATCAAAATGTTTGTTCGTTTTAATGAGCTAATAAAGAAGGGAGAGTATAAGGATCAGATAATTAAGAGGTTAAGGATGGGAGAGGCGCCCGACACCTTGAATGTCCAGGATGACCACCCTTCCATCTTATTTGATCCGCGTGTACAAGAAACTGGAAATACTAAGGACGTTCCTCCTTTCTATGTCAGTATGAAAATTCATGTTATGACTTTTCATAATGCCATGTTGGATTCAGGAACATCGCATAATCTCATGCCAAAGGTGGTCATGGATGAATTAGGCTTGGATGTCACCAGAACTTATAAATATCTCTTATTTTTCGACTCAAGAAAGGTGAAAATTTTGTGTCTAATAAAATATTTGGTCGTGTCATTATCTCAAATTCCATCGAAGAATCTGGTCATGGACATGGTGGTGGCCAACATCCCCCCAAAATTTGGCATGTTTTTATCCAGATTGTGGGCCGTGAAATTAAAGGCAACCCTGTGGATGGACATGTCTTATGCTACCATCCCTGTTTTCGGCCAAGAAAGAAGATTGTACATAGAGGTATTGCTAAAGTACATGGTGAGTAGTGAGACCCAACCGAACAATCATCCTATCTACTCAATCGACACCGAAATTGGCTCCTCTATTTTTTACAATGACTTAAGTTTTGAATGGGAGGAGCCGAGAATTGTCATGAATATCGGATATAAGGTCATGCGTTGAGCAGAGGAATATGCATATCAGAGAAACCAAGCAGAAAATGAAATGTGGAATATGAGCTTCGACGGATCTGTTGGCAAGGAGGAAGAGGGAGTAGATGTATGGATAAATCCTCCCAAATTGGGCTCAAAACTCTGCTCCTACAAACTCACTTTTGATTGTACAAATAACATGGCTGAGTATGAGGCACTAATTTTGGGTTAGAAAACTTTAAAATAATTGGGCGCTAAGAGGATAGAGGTGCATGGAGACTTTGAGCTCATAATAAATCAAGTGAAGGGTATATACCAATCCAAGCACCCCAGACTGAGAGCATATATAAATCTAGTGTTGGACCTCCTCGAAGAGTTCTCATAGTATAATTTTCCAGTGATCCCCAGGGGGAAAAATCAAATTGTGGATGCCCTGGCCACATCAACTTCAGTGTTTAAAATTAAATTTTTTCTCAACAAGAAGTATGATATTGAAGTAAAACATAGGCCCGCGGTACCCGATAAAATCAAATATTGGAAAGTGATTGAAGATGACAAATAGGTGGAGAGGTTCCTCCAAATGAGCGACGATTTCACTAACGTAAACATCGATGATGAGTGTTTTTAATAATAATATGAAGACACGGTTGCACTCAGTAACAATGACCCCTTCCAGAACCATATAGATGGAAGGGATATAGTGTAGCTATAAAACAACATCATCCCCAAAGGATTGGTTCCATTAGAAAAGTTGTTTGATGAAAATTATGTAGCTAGAAATCCCAGAAACACAACAAATGATGAATATATCAAGGATTGCAACATCGGGACTCAAGAGAATCCTAAGATAATCATATTTTCAAAGATACTCAGTCCGAAGATCAAGCAGAAATATATTAACCTCATGAAATATTTTCCTGACGTTTTTGCATGGAGTTATGAAGACTTGAAATTCTATGACAGTAGAGTAATTCATCATGTCATTCCCATCAAGGAAGATAAAAAACATTTCAAGTAAAAGATAAGACTGATTGAAAAAGAGGTAAAGAAACTATTTGATTCCAAAATTATTGTTTCTTTGATATTTTCAAAATGGGTGGACAACCTTGTTCCTGTAAGGAATAAGAGTGGTGAAATAAGGTTATACGTGGATTTTTCGTAACCTGAATAGAGTATCCATAAAAGAAAACTACTCATTTCCTAAGATGGAATACATCCTACAGAAGGTATTTGGATCCCATAAAATGTCGATGTTGGATTGTTTTTCCAGTTACAATCAGATCATGGTACACCCGGATGACCAGGAGAAAACAACCTTTACGACACCGTGGGGTACATTCATGTATGCAAAGATGCCTTTTGGTCTTATGATCATTGGAGCTACATTCCAAAGGGCTATGGATATAGCATTTTCTGAGGAGAAAGACAAGTTTATCGTGATCTACCTGGACAACATCACATTATTTTCTGGTGCAGAGGCATTTTTCCCCACCTCGTTTGGATTTCCCGTCGAGAGTTTGCTACAAGAGAAATATCCCAAACCAAATGATGCTTAGATGAGGATAAACCAATTGGTTCATGCACAACAAATGAGGGAACATGTTTTCAACCAATTACAGCTTCACAAAGACAGGATGAAGAAGATTTTCGACAAGGACTCTAAGAAGGATTATTTCAAGGTAAATGATCTGGTGTTGAAGTGGGACACGAGGAATGAAGACAAACGGAAGCATGGAAAGTTCAATCATATTTGGATGGGGCCATTCAGGATTGTCGCATATCACTGGAAAAATGCATATCTTCTACAAGAGATTAATGGAGAACTCACTAGTGGGGGACCTGTGAATGGAAGTTTCCTTAAACATTATCCGGTTTAGTATGGTATGTTTTAGTTTTCATGTCATTGTAAATATCTGGTTTTTGTGTTTTAAATGAAGACGTTTTGAGTCAGTAGTCAGCAGAAAATTGAAGCCCAGAGTGAAGGCCCTAAGTTTAAGCTGCGTCTGGTCGTGATTGTGTCAAGAAGGTCTAGGGTAAGTCTTTTCCATTTTTTTAGAGTATGAAAATGAAATAAATCCCAATGGTCGAGCACCTAGTCTGTTGTTCTTTGCCACCTCACCGGGAGGATAACATCCTTGTTGGAGCCAGTTGTTAGCACCGTCATTTTTTCAATTAGAGTCAGTCCTATATGAGTCATGTCTCATCTATCAAAATGTGGGAGGTCAGGTACTGAGCAATGAATGGGTTGAAGTCATCAAGTGGAAGAGTTGTCCCTTGGAGTCGGGAAGGGGCATCATAATCAAACATGTGTGAATTGTAAAGGTCTTTTCCCAAAAGGTCTGGTCCTATCAGAAAGAGGGAATTTACGTGCCAGAGGTCGAGGCAAGTTGTTAGAGTAAGGTTCATGTTGGAAAATATAACAACCATCATCACCTCATTATGAAGTCAGAAAGGATAAGAAATCACGACGCTCATATCACGTATACATTACAACTCTTATCATCTTTACTTTGCACACTCCGAAGTGTACATGTTGCTCAAGTGTGTTGCGCAAATATTCATCCTGCTTCAAAACTTATCGTCACCATGAATTCATCATCCTATGTCATGATTCCATCCCTCTCCCATTCAATTATAAATGCCATTCACCTTGCATTCTTCTCTTTTACCATCCTAGTTTATCCGTTGTCTGTGATTTTTCCTGCAAATCCTGAGTTTTCTCTCTACGGGAAAGACGATTTCCATCAGCTATGTCGTGAACCTGGTCAGTCAAGATTGTCACGTTTTCTCCATCTTAAATCATGGTTTAGAGCCTGTTGGATTTTTCCACAATCTAGTATGTCAAGCAATAGTTCCTCTCATGGTCATCCTTTCATCGTAAGAGTTTTTCCTTGTCATGCCTGAATTTTCTGTCACGCTTCCCTACTACAACGAGCCTATCATTATCATTATTGTAGCATCGACCTGTTCCTATGCCTAAAACCTTCATAGCACCTGGTGCTTGCACAGTAAAATCCTAGAGTTATTCTTTCTTGTCACAAAAAATTTCCACCACTTCCCCTCTGACAGGTCTCTGCGAGGCTTACCAATATCCATTTTTCATGTGAAGAGGGAATCATATTTCATTACCGCGCACGCAGAACAAATACATGTTTTCATCATGACAACATCCCAAGACATAAGGAAGAAGGCGCGAGGTGGAAGAGATGTGAGGCTCGAGCCTCAAGACTTGACGATAATCAACGAACATCCAAATTTCATGGAATATTTTGAACAGGTTGGATGTTTGCACTATTGCGAGAAAATCCAAGGATACAGTGTGAAACTGGTTGAAAAGTTCACTCTCATATTTAATGGGTTTCGTTTGGTCCTTGCAGGAATCACATTCGGGGTGATGGAGGAAACTCCGTCATTCACGACAGAGATCCCTATGTGTAGTTAAAGGTGGTCTAAGGGAATTCCTTTGGACATTTTATGCTATGAATAATTCATCAAACAAAACTGCATGAATGGGAAATCGGAGTGGGTGTTCCGAGTTGGTATCTATGGGAGCCTTTTCAGAAACTCCTGAAGGTAATTAGAAAGTATTTCACCTATGAAAGAAGGTATGACAGAATATACCCACATCACTTCAGGCTGTTTATGCATTTCACAAGAAATAGGTCTTTGAAATTACCTTTCTTCTTGCACCAAAGTCTAGGAGGAATGGCAGACAACGTCCAGGCCGAAGCGAACTAGCCGAAGAAGAAATTATCCCATATCTGATTAATCAAGTTGTTGGTAGTCTAGGAATTGAGACGGTTGTGCAAGGCATGGGACTCGTTTATGTTCTCAGCCGGCAACCCCAAGGACCCCAAAGGATATCCCCCCCTACCCACGGGGGAAGCAACATCTCACAGCGTAGAGGCATGAATAGAGGGGGTTGCAGGAAAAGGAAAGACAGTATAAGGTTTGTCACCCCAAGAGCCAGTACCAAGGAAAAGATGTAGGCCAAGGAAGAACAAGGAACCTGGGGAGGCCCAAGCTCCAAACGAACCGCATGCCTAACCTGTTGCTGATAATTTACTCATGCATGAAGTTCATCTAGAACCTGTCGAGGGTTCAATATGGGAAAGTTTTGATAGACGGAGAAGGTCAGGCACTTAAAGCATAGATGTTCGGGAGTCGTCAAAACAACTAAATCAAGAGCATATCACTATTTCTGAGTTGTACCAGGAGAAAAAAGAATTGGGAAAGTAGTTAGCAGAAAGGACTTTCGAAACATCAATGTCGCAGAGCCGAGAAGGGAATGTGAATTGGCTCAAGAAACAACTCAGATAAGCGCAAGACGTGATCATTTAGTTTTGCGAGGAACATAGGATGTTAGAGGAGAGAATCACAGAGCACTTTAAATAATGTGGACCAGCCATGGAAAACATCTGCGCAGATCTGGCCAGTGGTAAAATGAAGATGAAGGGGAATGTGGTCTTGCGAAGACAGGTAAAGAATCTGAAAAGGTGCAACTGGTCTCTCGGGAATACACTTAGAGTATCAAGACTACATATGAGGCTAGAAACATAATTGACCCGACCCCATTTTTGTCTTTTTAAACGTGGAACAAAATTTGTCTCTCCTGGTTTCTTGTTTCCTGTTGAGAAGCAAGGAATCTAATGGGTATCCACACAGTGGATATACATTGCACATATGTTGTAAACCCACTTGTCGAGAAGGAGAAGTGTAGGAAGAATGCACAACAGTTTTGAATGCCATGCGAGGTCCCCTGACCGTCATCGTCAACTGGAAAGAACGAATGACAACCCACACTAATATGTCATACCAACTCACCACATGAATACAATGGCCAATTATTACGTGGCAGCAATCAAATCCCATTACACTAGGTGGCATAATTATGACATAAGTGCTCGATCATTCGGGTGACCCTTCAAAGGAGAAATGTCGATGCATCACTTCCTAATGATTGAATCTCGTTGATGACTGAACGATCATGGTAAAGACGTTGGTTATGACATGATTGGGTGCAATTGGGTTCCTATTCTTAGTAAGTCCCATTCGAAAGATCATCTGGCAGGGAATAACCATAACCAAAATTCTAGGAGTAGTAGTTTGGAGCATGGCAGCCCAAGGGGCACATATTTTTCTATATATTGCATCTTTTCAATGTAAATCAGGTTGGTTGTGTAATGTCCCCGACCACCCATATTGGGCCACAATACACGAGAGTATGCTTTTGTTCTCTCTGCAGAACATATTGTAACATACCCAGCATCCAAATTGAGCTATGTCACCTAATTTTTTTGAACTGCATGCAATTAAAACATATACACAGGAGACTCATGTGGAAATTTATATATAAACGTAAAAATACAAATACATTTCGTAAATGCACGGATTCATACTGAAATAACAGTAAACATATACATGCAATACCCATAAATATAAATATAGTTATAAACACACATAGGCTAAACCCATAAAAATGAACACGTAAATAACAATGCAACATGTAAATTTATCACACAGTTGACACTTATCTTCGTAAGAATATCACCAACTGTGTGAAGACATTCCACAAACCTCCCAGTCTTAGACCACACTGCTCATCACTCTCAGCAGTGGGTCACCCCCAAGCTGGGACTAAACTCCACCCAGGTAAAGGGATTCCTAACCAGGCTAATGGTTCATAGACAACAAGAAATACTTCGTCATAGGTGCCAACTCAAACTAATAGCCTACATTCCCTCATTCCCCACATGCATGTCCCACCCTAGGAATTTTTCCCCTTCTCTGCTCAATAGTCTTTGGGTTGCCCCACTTCCTTTCTGGGCTTCAGCAACAGGCTAGACAGGAAGTCTCAGAGCCCTGTAGTTGTAGTTTGTCACCTTCAGGAAATAAATTCCTAGCAATTCTCTCACCTAGAGGGGAATTTCGCACAAGCCTGACAACTTGGCTCTTCAGTCCATCTCCCAAGGTAACCAGATACACAAACATAATGGCTATGGATACAGGTTCAGGTACAGTCATGAAGGTATGAAGGATAGCTCAATGGGTGTGTGAATTCTCATGGTTGATTGATTGGATGACTGAATGATGGAAGCAATGATGAGAAGAATGATGGAATATTCTGAAAACGAACTAAGTCCCAACAATATGTATGCATGTCCCCAACTTGACACTTGTCATGTTGGGAGCTACTTTGGCCCACTTGTCCCCAACTTTAGAACTTAGGATAAAATAATTATCCATAATTTATGTTTTAATAAATATTAATATAATATTCCTTTTTGGCTTAATCTCCCTAGCTTGGCCCTTTTCCTTAACTTTTATCCTGCCCTTTCCCTAACTAGTGGAGTTTAGTCCTCCATACTCTTTTATCATGGTTAGTCTGTGCACAACGATGTATTTTATATTAATGATGAGACATATACAAAAATAGGTGCACTGGCCTTTAACATCTAGGCTCTCCGGCCTAATCATCACAAAACTAGCTCACCGGCCTATAAAACATAGCATATACACAAAGGCTCACTGGCCTCAATATCGCACACACTTAAGATGTTGCGTGCAGTATCCTAGAATGTTCACACTTCATCATTTTACTGCATAGTACATGCATGTACTATGCCATGAAAGGTGCATACAAAAATGATATCAAAACAACTCACCAGCTTACGTGCATTTGTATTTACATTTACAGTTGGGTTTGGCCTAGGGATATTACAGGTTGGAAACGTAGTGTAGACAGTGGATTATTGAATGTAAATTTCGAACCTAATTGAAATATAATGAAAAGGTCTTGAGGCTTTGACAAAAATATTCTAACGGTGGTAGTTTGATGTATTGTGATCTCTCCTATGTATGTACTTTTTGTTTTATGTATATCCATGTCTTTACTCTGTTTAAATTGGAATGTTCAATAATTCTAGAAATCATCACATGGTGCTTTAGACTTCGCCTTTTAAACTCCTGTGTTTTCTTCTAAGTAATTTAGAATTCATCTTCAATGGTGCTCTGAGTTGCTTTATGTACTTTTTCTCTCACCAGACACAACGACATTTGAACTGAAAGACTATTTCTTGCTTAGCCTTTATCCTCTCAAGTTTTAGTTACAAAGTCATTTATTTCTCTCGATTTATGGAATTTGACTCCATGGCCCAAGGTTGTGTATTTCCTTGCCAACAGAACTAGAAACATTTCATGAACGCAATAAACCTAGCCGACAATTCAAATCCATTATCCGTTAGAGACTAAGTCTCAGAGAGAGCCCTCTCTAGGTCAAAAAGTCTAGTTTTCAGTCTTAAAGTTGGTCTGTAGGTTACCAATGTCATTCGTTTTCTCAGCTAAACGAATTTACAAAGTGATAACACCATGGAAACCTTACTTAAGGATTCCCCTGAAGCTAAAAAAAATAGAGAGAGGAAAGGGAATAAAGTCCCTGGAATTCCCAGTAATCCCAACAAAAAAACAATAATTACTAATTAGTTAAGACTGAATTCCAAGGCACTTTTTAACCCATCATTCAAAGACCCCCAACCAATTGTAATTGAAGATGAGAAAAACTATGGATTTTCCAACATAGAAGAAATGGCAATCCATACACTGAATAAAATGACAGTGGATAAAGAAAATTTGAAATTCAGTAAGGGAGAAACTTCAAGGGTCAAAACATAATACCCTGTAGATTCAGGTTTACAAAAAGATGCAGGGGACTTTGGTTGAGATCTCGAGCATGACTCTGATGGAATTTCCCCAAATGTAGGGTTACTCTCCAAGAAAATTTTATATGACACCAAACTAGAGATCAAAGCCAACATATCATAGAATCAGGGGTCTATGAAAGAAGCACATGGCATGGGGTATGAAGTAATAAACAGGTATGAAATGAGGTCCAGAAAAATCAAAATGGTAGATGATCACAATAAAGCTGCCATGGATGAAGAGAAAGGGATAAAAGGGAGAAGTAAGAAGCAGGTTTTAATTAAGACAAATGTGGAGGATGATGAAGGTACAAATGACAACCACTGGGTGAAAACATTGAAACAACAAATTCAAACTTTGCAATAACAAAATCAAGAGACAGAGAAGCAACATTCTAAGATGCAAAAGAAGTACCGGAAACTACAAAGAAAGCATCAGAAAACTTTCTTCTTCTTGAAGGAGATCATATGAATAATATTGTTGTTGTTGTTAAAGAAGAAGAGTCTAAGGATAATGCCAACTAATTAGGCTATCTCCCAATTAGGCTCCAGCTGGAGTGAACACGGGTACTCATGCACAGTTCTAGTCAATCTCATCTGTCAAAGTTTTTTTTTGTTAAGGATTTTTTTACTCTAGCACAAACAACCGTTATATTTTGCACATTTAGAAGTCTAGTTGTTCTAGGTTCAAGACATTACTGTCAAAGTATAATAAGTGGTAATTTTTTTTATATGAACCACTTTTTTTTTAATATTAAGTTAAAGAATGTAATGACTATATTCCCAATTGAATACACTTGAGTCAAAAAGTTGTTTTTAGGTTGTTATGTAGAATTAAACTTGAGTTTTCAAGATGGTCAAAACCCTTTGTAACAATGATAAATAAACAGATTTTGTAATGAAGAAAGGTTCAGTTTTTAGTGAAATATTCAAGCATCAGAATTGGCTAGACCTGAAACTTATGATTGTACATCTCTCTACCTGGTGAATATATATCTTGATGACAATTTGTCTTTTCTTGCTCAATTATTTATGTGTTTTAGTCTTATCTTGGATGCAAATTTGCAATGTGTGCAATGTACATTTCCTTCTTCCTTTCAGCGATTGTTTCAATTCATCTTTTTGTTTTCATGCAACCTTTTAATCAACTATTGCTTTAGTAAAAGGATCAATTATTTTGCAACTTGTTGGATGATTTGTATCTGGATATTTGTTTAGGTCTTGAAATATTATTTTGAGTCTTAAATATCACACAGCGGGTAACTCATTGTATTTATTGTTGTTGTTTCCTTTGTTTATCTTTCCATATCCTTACATGTTCATCAAAATACATACCATTAGTTAAGGGGAACTTGCAGTCATATTGTTTTTCCAATCCAACAAGGTTTCTAATATGGAAAAACCTATCCTTTAGCTGACCATCAAACCTAATTAATAAAAAGAAACCATTCCAAAACTTGAGGTGACCTAAATATTCCCTTTAGCATTCAGGTGTAGACCTTAGGACCAACACATTCAATAATAGAGAAAATATCCTAAAATAAGACTAGAGTCCAAGAATCGAACTAAAGTCCTAAGTGAGTGAGAATTTGCTAATTATGGAAAGTCACTAAATAGCTAAAGTGAGTTAACTCCAAGTATTGGATGGGTAATGTGCACTTCCCTAAGAGAATAATATTCTTACTAAAGTGCTCTCTATAGCCATGGAATAGGAAATATATCCTAAAATTAATGGAAAATGGAAAACATGAGTATGTAACTAAGTATGTAGTTGAGCATGTACCCCAACACCCCCCCTAAAACACAACTTGGGTGTGCACAATGATGATTCCTGACAAGATGAAGCCATGTTAGGTACTCATGTACAAGTATAGATGCATAATAATTGAACAAAAGTGAGGTAAAGAGGGAACAACCACCCCCCCCCCC
>ML783906.1:578307-593826 GCA_009831015.1 Picea engelmannii | reverse complement strand
TCTGGTGGATTTATGTGTATAATTGAGTGAATTGGTGACTCATATGAGAATTCATTGTTGAGTAAGAATTTATGAAAAGACCCAACAATTAGATTGAGAAAAAATATGTTGTGGCACCAATAAGCACACTCAAATGTTGGTACATCTACTAAACAAAAGTTACAATAGACAAGCAAAGTCTAACTACTATACAATCTCCCTTGGACTAGAGAAACAATCCCTTTGTTAAGTGTGGGAAATGAAGGGCTTCAGGCGTGCACCATTCACCCAACCTTGTTGAAGGATACAATCCAGTTTCACTAGCTTGATTGCACCATATTGTCAAATTTCAGCGACTAGGAATGGACCTAAGCAATGCATGTGCAACTTGCTAGGATGTTTATGATAATGGATGTCATAGAGGAGTACCTTATCCCCTTGTGAAAACCTATTGGACTTAATGTGTCTATCATGCCAAGATTTATTCCTATATTTTTCCACTGACTCATGAAAATCGGCTAAGAATATTTCTTCCTCAAGTTCTTGCAAGTCTTGAATCCTTTGCGCAATTGATTCATCATTTGTCATATGTGTTGCATGTGCTATATAGAGACTAGGGGTGATAAACTCTGCAGGTACACAAAATTCCTTACCATAAACCAACTGAAATGGGTTATACTTGTGCAGCTTCTTTGTGGTAGTCTTATAAACCCATAATATTGTTGGAACTCTATCATCCCAGTCCTCCCTATTTGCACAACACACCTTTGTCAGTCATGTTTCCAAAATCTTGTTGAATGCCTCCATTATCCCATTAGCTTTTGGATGATAAGGAATTCTCTTACGGTGTTGGATGAGGAATTTTGTCATCAATGTTTCGATTGTGTTGTTGACGAAGTGACTATATTGATCACTATTTAGGCTCCTAGGACATCCAAATCGGGCAATAATGTTCTCAAATATGAATCTAGAAGCAATATTTGTTGAAAACTCTTGAACTTCCACTACTTCATCCCAACGCGTGACATAGTTTGTTGCGGTGATGATATATTTGGCCTTTGAATGCTTGGTGGGATGATTAATTGGTCCAACAAAGTTGACAACCCACTTGTCAAAGGCTTCAGTGCTCTAACTTGTTGAAGAGGTAATTCATCTCTGCGTGATGGATTCCCTACTCGTTGGAAAATGTTGCAATATCTAGCATAATATTTAGCATCCTTGAATAACGTTGGCCACCATAGACCAGCTTTAAGTACCTTCTTTGATGTAAAGTTCCCTCCAACATGTCCTCCCGCAACTCCATTGTGGAATTCCCATAGGATATCTTTCCTCTCATGGGTTAGGACACACGTTCTGAGGATGTTATCTAGTCCCATGTTATAGATTTTCCTCGCAATCAGTTGGTAGTCTGCTGCTCAGACCACCATGTATCATTTCTAGGTTATAGAGTACGTTTCTGGGAAGGTCCCCAAGCTAAGGAAGGAATTAATGTATTCAATATACTCTAGGATGGATTCAGACTGGAACAGGTCCACATCATGGAATTAGTCATCCACTTCTCCTCCACTTTCCGCTCATTCCAGTCTGGATAGGTGGTCCAGACCTACATTACATATTCCATGATTGAAAATTACATTGAATGAAAACTCCTATAAGAGTAAGAGCCATCTACAAATCCTTCCCTCAAGGACCGGCTTATTAACTAGGTACTTCAATGTAGAATGGTTAGGAAAAAACTTAAAATGAAAGCCTAGTAAATAGTGTCTAATTTTTTTCAATGCATAAATCATAGCTAGACATTCCCTTTCAGTTGTTGTGTAGTTTTGTTCATATTGAGAAATTTTTCTGCTAGAAAAGTAGATAGGGTGGTCCATATTACCTTCTCTTGGTTGCACCAAAATGTCTCATAGGGAGATACCTGATGCATCCACATGTACATGGAATTCAATCTCCTAGTTGGGGTATATCAAACACCTTGTCACATTCAACTATCCACTGAAATGCTTTGGAATTATTGAGTAGTTTCTCCAGTGGTGCGGTGATACTTGCATATCTTAGGATGAACCTATGGTAGTATCCTGTATGCCCAAGTGTTGAATGAAACTGTTTATCACTTGTAGGTGGCAGAATGTTCAAGATAACCACAACTTTATCTAGGTCCACCATGACTCCTTCCTGAAAAACAATGTGGCCTAGAAGGTTGTCATGCGGTATGGATAAAATACACTTCCCCAGGTTTAGATATATCTTTAATTCTTGACATCTATCAAACATCAATTGTAGTAGCCCTACATGCTCCTTCAAAAAAATATATACAGTCAAATCTTCCATGTATACTTCTAGAAACTTGTGTATGAAGTCATGAAATGTTTCTATAAAGATCTTGGAGAAGACTCCTGGGGAATTCTTTAAAACAAAAGGAATCACATTATACGCAAATGATCCCCTCTCAGTTATGAATGTTTTATTCTTCTTGTCTTCTTTTGAAATTCTAATTTGGTGATACCTCGAAAATCCATATGTAAATAAATTATTTCCCTGAAGAGTGTCGGAAATGGATTTTGAACACATGCATAATTCAAAATCCTATAGTCGACACAAACCCAAATGTATTTTGTATCCTTATTGCTCTATATTATTATGGGGCTAACCCACTCTGCTTCTTCAACATGAAATATCAGTCCTGCCGCAAGCATTTTGTACACTTCCTTATTGACCTTGTATTTTACCTTGGGATTGAGATGATATGGTCTATGATTCACAGGTTTTGATTCAATTTTTATCCTGATCTTCATCTCCCCCATGGCTCATTTTATTCCTTTCAGTTCTGATAATGTTTTTTGGAATAAGTCTTCATATTCTTGCAACAGACTCTAGACTTGATTCATGGTTTTCTCATCCCAGTAATCTCCTATGGAACCTATCTTATGATGCTCTTCGCTCCCTATATTAACTTTCTGCAACCTCATGGGATGGTTATAGGAGCTACAAGTATGATTGGGTATAGTTTCCTAGATTTCTCTAGTACCTTAAATTTCTTTGATATTTAGGTTTCTAAGTTCTTCTAATTCATTGGATTCTTCCAGGAATTTATCAATTTTACAACAAGCTAAAGCTATTTTGATAGGGTTGTGGCCTATATTGGATTGAAGAAAATGGGTACGATTAGAACATACTACTGGGCTTGATATTTGTTTACACATGTCAGTAAATAGCATCTCCCGAATTCTTTGAAGGACTAAGTGAAGCTCAGGGGACTTGCTAGCGAAAGAGAATTCTCTGCAAAACCAGTCTTTTAAGGTTCACCAACAACTTTCTTGTCTTCTAGTCTCTTCAAGTGTGTACCAGGATTTTGGGATCGTTCATAGAAAGTGGAAAAATAGTTGAACCCATAGCCGAGAGGGTACTTCCGCAACTCGCCATTTCTTTAAGCATTTCTTAACATGCACTCTAGGGTCAAACTTCCCATCAAATAGTTGTGTACCTTGAAAATCCGTGCTCATATCTTATTTCAATTGATCGCTACTAAGGAATCTGCATCAAATAGCTTTTTTTTCATCCTCCCAATCCAAAATCAAGGCTTTGTGAGTGGCCCACCATCTAGTTGGGGTATCCTTCAAGGATATATCTAAAACCAAGATTATTTCATCTAGCGCAACTTTTCCTTCTATGTCAGTGAGAAAGTTGTTCAAGTTTGAAGTACCATCAAATGTTGGGTGATTCCTTATCTCGGTTCCGATCCATCTTGTTTCCCTAATAGTTGTGTAGTGTCTTGAGAATATTTCATATGAACCTTGATTCCAACTATTAAAATCTAGTTATGAGTCCTCATCAACTAATTGTATGCTCCTCCAACTTACAAATCCATCTGTAGTGGGGTTAATATAATCCATCCTCATCCCAGTTTTTATGGTGTATAACTAGTCAAGAACTTTTGACTCCATGTTATCATCCACTAGCTCAATATATCTAGGACCCAAGTATGGATATAAGGGATGTAATACCTTTATTCCATCCACCTCAAACATCATGGTGTCCCTCTTTAATTCGATGGAAAAATAATTGTCATATTCCCAGTCAATTCCTAATAATGCAGGGTAGGGGCTTTGTCTCCCATGATTTCAATCAATTTGAAATATGCTTTCGTTTTAACTCCCGAAACATCTACCTCCACATTTTCTATCCTCCCTACTGGGAAAATGCAATATTCATTTTTCATTCTTAGTTGGATGGGGGGAATACACTAACCAAGGTTTCCATAAATCCTCCCAAGTATTTTTGGGTAAGATATTGACATTTGATCCCAACTCTAGCATGACATCTTTAATCTCAAAGTCATCTAACTAGGCTTCCAACCTAAATTCATTTCCATTTAACACTTTCCTTCTTTGCATTCTCTATGTATTCTTCTCAGGGATGTTGGTGGTTACAATGGTTTATGGTGTTCCCTCAACTCCGAGGACTATGTACAAGGTGTTATGCAACTTATCAGTAAGTCAGTCATCTCCCAGGATCTCAACGAATAATTGGAACTAGAGGTTAATTACATTTTGGGATTCCTCATGGTGTATTCTAGAGTTTATAGGACTCATGAGAGCAGGTGGTGAGGCCAAAGATTGAGTAATATTGGGTTTAAGGATGACTTTAGGAGGATTTTCCACTATTTCTAGAGAAAATATACCTTTAAATATTTCTATTGCATATTTGAAAAATATTTTTTGTTTCAAAGGGTCATACCCGTCATCCTTGGGGGAGGCTTTCTGAATCTTGGGATGACTATCCACATATGTCCTATTTTTTTCTCCTCTACGAGTGATGATGTTTATTTTGGGTATATTCCCTTCGAATTCCCTCCTAAGTTTTGAGCCTATTAAGTTATGTCCTTTTTGATGAACTTGGTCCTCCCACTTTGTGATCAGGTCTGGAAAATATTTGGTTGCGTGAACATTAGTTCTTAAGTGTGAACATGATGTTCATCATGGATGAGGATAGTCTCTAGCAAGGTGTCCTTTTTCATCACAATTGTAACATCGACCTACTAATATTCCTCCATTTCTCTCTCCTCTAAATCCACCTCCACCCTCACCCACCCGACCTCTTCCTGGTCCTTGGGGTGTTTCGTTTACCTTGAATGTAGTATGAGCTAGTCTAATGATCTACATTGGTTTGTAGCATGCATTGTAGATGTGTAGAATTCAAAATTTATTGTATTAGGTGCAGGTGTGTACTTCTGTAGGATGGGGAATGCCTTTGTGCATTCTCATGAGTCTAACAGATTTCACAATAATTGGTTTTATAGGTTGTTTGGGTGCTTGGAAAAGCATGGTATTAAACCAGTGCCTGGAATGGTGGAGCTACAGATACTTGCACAACAAATTCCATTAGTACTATAGGAGGGGGGGGAATCAGGTTCTGTGGAGGTCATATTCCCCTCATTCGCGGACACTTATTTTCCAAATGCCCCTCTATAAAGCACCATATGCACCAAACTTGAGGTAGTCCTGGTCTAGGTAGAGTTAATTTCTGGATATTCTCCATGAGTATTGATATTTGTCCCTAGATTTGCGGAAGTTTTAGGTCTATCGGAGGTATGGTTACCCTTAGACTCCCTGAGTATCCTACCATGGATTCAATCTTCATTGATTGTTCCAAATAATCTTTCAAGGTGGATATCCTCTGTTGGGTCATGGGGATTCACGTCAAGGGTATGGATGTACCATTCCCTCTGTTAGTATTCATGAATTGGATGAGCTAATATCCCAATAGCTTCCTTAAAATTATGATTATACTCCCATGCGGAATCACCTTCTCTCTATTGAATCTCCTGCAACTCAAAGAGAGCTTGCTACTCTGACTGAGGTATCTTCAATTCGACGATGAATTTTGGATACACCTGGTCAAGGGTAAAGGCTTGTCTTTGCAACCCAGGCTTAATATCCTTCATGTACCACTTGAGGGCATGACCCCTCAAAGTAGTATGGAATTCCAAGAACTTCTTCACAACGAAAGTCACGTTGGACCTCCAGATGGCCTTGCATAGAAACCAATGTTGTTCTATATCCTCGTCTCCTTTACCCCAAAATTATGGGTATCGGGTGATCGATCCTCCTGTGTGTCCAACCATTCTAGGTATTATTGTTCCTACCAAAATGAATCCTAATGGCCCTAGTTTTGATCTGCTAGGAGACCCTAATATCCTCCCACCATTCACACTTTTGTATATTGACAGATTGATTGAATTTGATGGAATAGAAATTGCATGATTATGTGGTACAAAGATTACCAAGGTTATAGAGGGCGCCTGGGGGATGGGTGACTTTGGGATAGTTCCACTAAATTTTGGGCAATTTTCTTTGATCTGGGGAGTCTCTTCTCTTGCTTTGGATAAGCCTACTCAACCTCATTCCCGACTCCTCCTGAGATCGAGGTCAAATCTTCTATGTCTTTCGCAAGTTACATACCTTCTTAGTCTTCCCTTAATTCTACACACTCCTATTCTCATCCACCCACCTCGGGACTTATTTCTCTTTGTGCTTCTCTTTCCTACAATATTAGAATAGCTATTATTCCTTGTCTTTGCAACTTCCACAACTCTTCCATCTTTCTTACATCCATTTTTCCTGCTCTAATTTCTTCCTCCAACACCTCAAACTGCTTCATACTTTCTTTACCTTTTCCCACCACCATTTTTCAAATATGCGGCTCTCCTCAGTGCTCACTCACTTGTTGTTCTCTTCTCTTGTTGATCCCCCATCTATCAAAGAACATGTTCCCCTTCTTAGGTCATGAACCTACCCCAATATCGACCCACCCTAGGCGTAGGTGTTTAGGCTACCATTTCAATTGAGGGAATAATTAGCATCCCCTCTTCCATAAAGAATACTTAGATCCACATGGGAAGTTCCCTTGGAAGTCTTCCACACACAACTTTCTTGATTATCACTTATGCTCATGAAAATATTGATGATTCTCCACTAAAAATGCAATTATATAACCCTCGAGAGTCGTGTCAACCCAGAAATCCATTGCTTGAGTAATCTGGTGATCAAAATGATGGAGCTCTCCTAGCTTCTCTGTATCCTAATTAAATATTTTCTTTACATTTTCTTTTCACTTTGGAGATTCCTGTAGCTAATCTACCCAATGGAACAACTCTTCGGGTAATTTAACCTAGAATATATCATACCGGTCGTTCGATCTTTCCGAGTAGAAGACAAAATCTCTTGCAGTGTTTAAGTTCAATTTTTGTAATTCCACTTCCTTCCATATGAATGCATCACACTTGCATTCCCACCACTGCTAAACATCAAATCTATGGATCCGAGGAAGCATCCTCCTTATAGGTTCCCTTTAAAGAAAAATTATCAGCAACGAAACCATATTTTTGGTGCAAAGTTTTCAGACCATGGTCCTCTTTAGGTTACCAACAAAAGGGTATCGATGTAGTCTAGTGCGCTGGAATTTTAATCTTTCTGGAAGGGAAGAAGTCTCACCCGAAGCGTGACCAAGACATGAAGATTAGGGAATGGTAAGAAGAATTCTTAGTTAGATATACAGGTTATCAAGATTAATACCATTCTTTCACAAAATAGATTAACCATAATATATTCTTTAACACCTCAAAACCCAGGACACAAGAACATAGTTGTGCAAAACATCATAAAGAAATACAGAAACATCATGCATAATAGACATAACACAATATCATTCCATGAAAACAGAAACCATCAAAACCAGTTCTCACTACCCAACCCGATTACAATCCTCTTTTTCATTATATATTACAATCCTTTCTTGTTGATTGAGAACCCGCGAGCTCTCTCTTATTCTTGATTATGTTTCAACTAATCCTCCCAAAACTGATTGTACGCTGGCCTCTAACCATTTTCTATCCCATCTCCTTTCTATTGCGTTCTCTTTCTCTCGGCCTTATTTTCCTTCCTTTGCTTGGTTGTCTAGATATGTGGTAGCTTGCACAACTTCTATTTATCAAAATGAAGGTCCCAACAATGAGCAGGGACAACTCGATAGAGATTGTCCTATTCTGATATCTCCTTAGTGTTCCCACTGTAGAAACAACACCCATGCCATCAAGGATTTCCCTGATTTGATCGTGAAATGGGAATATCGTGTAAGGAAGAAAGGCACCAACTTGATAAATTTTGAGCCCAGATCTGTCAGTGAAAAAAAGGCACTGAAATTTAATATTATTACTCGAGGAGGAAGAAGGATTGGTGTTGATGTTGATAATGCAAATCAAATTAATAACTACAAGGTAGTATTGAAAGATGTTAAATATCACCCCATGGTACATAAAAAATTCTTTCAAGATGTTGCAAAGATGTTCCAATGGATTTCTAATCCTACAACACCAAGGCTAGAATAACTATGCCTTGCACTGCAACCCAACCATGTGGAAACTTTTGTTGTGTATAAGGATCCTTCACCGAGACCTTAGAAGGCTATTGACTTTGGCTCAGATTATTTTCTGACATTTTGGATGATGAACGACTCACCAAGGAGTTGTGAAAAATGCTAAAGGATATTATGGAGGATCAAGGGAGTCTAGAGGAATCGGTTGTCGTTCATCTTATAGATTGAAATAAAGTTATAATATAAAGGAGGAAGCTGAGATATGGAAGAGAACTTAAACTAAATTCTCATATCGACGACTATGAAATTAGTGATGTTATGCTAGATTTGGGATCTGACGTCAACATAATACCAAAGAAAACCTAGGAATCCATGGGTAAGACCAAGCTTTTTTATTCACCTATTCAATTTCACATGGCCAATAAATATTGTTTCTATTATGTGGGGACTCTACAAAATGTAGAAGTGCACTTATTCGGCGTTAAAACATTAGCATACTTTGAGATCATATAAATCAAGGGAAAAAGGATCCATACCCAACTCTATTGGGCATAGACTGGGATTGTGAGACTTTCGTTATCATAGAACTTAAGAAGGAAATCATGACTTTTGAAGCAGATGGTATGAAAGTAACCCAACCATTAGACCCTTACCAAGGCCCTTGATATATGGATTTGGTCAAGGAAATATAGAACCAGATACCTTGGATCACATTTACACTCTGACTACAGGGAAGCAGGAAGACTACATTAAATCTACTGCATATGGCTCGGTAATTCGGTGGAGTATTCAATCTACATGGGAAGATTCAGAGGTAGAATTTGATAACTGGCAATAGGGAAGATATGATAAATTCTCAAAGTTTTTCACGACTATCAGAGCTTCTAGGTGGATTGGATAAGAGGTTAGAGACTACCATGTTTACGATGGCACTTCAAAATTACATAGCTTTCTTGGTGAGTTGGAGGATCAAGTTGTGCCAGAGAAAAGAACTCATGTACTTGATGTTGCATTAAGATCATCTTCAACTAGATGGTGGGCCACCCACAAGAGTTATTTATCTTCCTGGGCCAAAGCGAAGTGTGCCATCCAACATTGACGCATTCCCCCTTCACAGGTTACTCAACCAAATTAGGAGTAGGAAAAAAATATTCAGACCCCAACTTTGGTACCATACAATGGGTTTTCTAATCCACGAGAGCATGTTGTGAATTTTATTTAGGTATGGGAATTTGTGCAACTTCCTTCCCAATTTTGGTTACATCAGTTTATTCACTCATTGGTACAGGTTCCAACTTCTTGGTATGCACATGAGGAGGTTCGACACCAAACAACTTGTTGGGAAATCCTTGAAATCCAGTTCTGAAAAGATTTCTTATCTTAGGTAAGTCCTCTGAAATCACTCTATCTTTGCAATAGATTAAGAAAAATATTCTTACTGTTGAAGTTAAATCTATACATCCTTCCAGTGTTTTTCATGAACATGAATACCTTCTTCATCATAAAATTTACCCATCCCTTGTGAAAATACCTATGACTTGTAGTAAAATTGATGAACACCTAAGAGACCCTAAAGGCCTAGAATATCTTAAGCATTCAACATTTAAATAATCATAAGGAATTAGAGATTTGTATGAAATTAATTCATATGATGTTACTTGTTCTTATTCTAAACCCATGAAGTTGTGAAAAATAAACATAGGGTGTGAGGAACACCCTAGATAGCTTTCATAGGAGATTACTAGGACGATCAAATTATGACAAAGATACATGATATACTATGGGAATATGAGGACCTATTATGTACAAGATTTTTAGATCTAAAACTTGTTAAGGGAGATTTAGGGGATATGAGGATAGAGTTAAATCTTGAATCAAGACCAGTTAAACATAGGCCATACCATCTAAACCCTATATTCAAGGAGAAAGTAAAGAAGGAGATTGATCAGATGCTGGAAGTTGGGTTGATTTTCCCTGTTGATAAGGATGAATAGATCGGTCTTATCATCATCCAAACCAAGAAAGGTATGGAGGATATATGAGCTTGTGATGGAGGATATATGAGCTTGTGTGGACTATAGAAGCTTGAACACTACTTATGTACATGACCCCTTTCCTACCCCCTTTGGCGATGAGGTACTATATAAAGTATAGGGAAACAAAGCATACTCCTTTATAGATGGGTTTACTGGATATCACCAGGTTCAAATCACCAAAAAGGACAAGAAAAATACTACTTTCACTACCGAGTGGGGATCATTTTCCTATAATGTTATGCCTTTTGGGCTTAAGAATTCCCTGGAAGTGTTGTCTTAGATAGTGATCGCAGCATTCTGCAACTTCATTCATAAGTTTCTTGAGGTATACCTGTATGATTGGACTATGTACATATTACTCAAGGAGCACATCAGGATATTATAGTTGATGTTGGACCGCTGCAGACAACTACAAATTTCCCTTAATATGAGAAAAATGTATTTTTGGTGTATCGTTTGGGAATCTACTAGGACATATAGTTTGTAGGGAAGGAGTTTTAGTCGATCTTGCAAAAGTTCAAGTAATTCTTAATATTCCTTCTCCTACTACCATTAAACAGTTGCAGACTACTTTGGGCCATACCATATACTACCGTAGGTTCATTAGGAATTACGCAAGTATAACATCCCCTTTGGAACAACTACTAAATAAATATGAAGAATTTCACTGGACTCAATACTGTGATAAAGCATTCAAACTACTAAAATAAAAGTTGAGCACTGCACCCATTTTAACTTATCCTAAATGGAAAATTGAGTTCCATGTGCACATTGATGCCTCTACGATTGTGTTGGGTTCTATCCTAGAAAAACTAGGGGAAGGAAATATCAATCAAACTATCTACTTTTCCAACAAAAAACTTTCCCAAGCTGAGCAACACTATACTACAACTTAAAGGGAAGGTTTGGAAATGGTTTATGCTTTAAAAAAGTTTAGAAATTATTTGTTAGGTAGTCATTTTAAGTTTTTTACTTATCATTCTTCTTTGAAGTATTTGGTTAATAAACCTGTGTTAGAAGGTAGAATTGTACATGTTCATTGTCAATCCTGGTAAACTAAATGTGGGGTCATGTCATTTGTCTATACTAGATTCAAGAGAAAGTGGAAGAGTTGTAGATGATCAGCTCCCTGATGCAAATATTTTTCGTAGTGAGGCTATTCTTGATTATCCATCAGACATTGCATTATTTTTAACAATTGGTACTATGTCGAAGGGCTATTCCTCAACTCATAAAAGGCACCTAGTGGTTTGTGCAGCAGACTATCAACTAGTTGTGGGCCAATTGTACAAATTAGGACTGGATAGCATCTTGCGGTGGTGTGTTCTAGACGATGAAAGACCTAATAATCTATAGGAATGTAACAATGGAGTTGCAGGAGGACATGTCGGTGGAAAGGATACTTCCAGGAAGATCATACAAGAAGGGTTATGGTGGCCTACAGTGTTTAAATATGCTAAGGAATATGTGCAAGCTTGTGATGTATGTCATAGAGTGCGGAAGCCCTCTCATCATGATGATTTGCCTCTACACCTAGTCTGATCACTGCAAGCATTTGAAAAATGGGTTGTCCATTTCATCGGTCTGATAAACCCCCCTGCCAAGCATTCCAAGGTAAGATACATAATTACAACAACTAATTAACTAAATCGATGGGATGAACTAGAGGATGTTAAGGATTTCTCTATGACCACAACACCATGGTTTATTTTTTATAATATTATTACCTAGTTTGGTTGTCCTTGGAGCTTGAAAAGTGATCAAGGAGCCCACTTTATCAATGGAAATATCACGACCCGTACAAGAGAATTTTTAATTCATCATCATAAGAACAGTCCCGACCATCCGCAAGCTTACAGAATAGTGGAAGCATTTAATAAAATATTGGTGATGGGGCTGACTAAAGTCTCTTGCACAAATCAGGATGACTGGGATGAGAAAGTGCCAACTCTGTTATAGGATTACCAGACTACCAAGAAGCAATTAAATAGGTATAATCCATTTCAACTAGTATATGATAGAGAATTAAGTATTCCATTTGAGTTTCTCACCCCACTTTTATTCATTTTTCAACCTACTAGGATGATAGATGCTAACTCACTTGTTGAGTGGATTGAGGAACTAACGGTACTGGAGGAAGCTAGGTTCTTAGTAGATTTTCATCAGGCCGTGGAGAAATCCCAACAAAAGGCCTAACATGATTGACATATAAAGAATAAATCATTTGTGTAAGGTGACATATTTCTATTATATGACAATAAGTATCATAAGCATCTGAGTAATCTACAAATGCACTGGCTTGGCCCTTTCATTGTTATGAAAATATGTGACATTGGAGCTATTAAATCAGTGCAACTCGATGGAATTATTTGACTTGGATGGGTGAATGGGGCACGCCTGGAATCCACTAGTTAATAGGCTTGTTCATAACAGGTCAAAATGTATCTGATGGCTTCCAGGGGTCAGGGAAGCTTGGTAGGAAAAAGGGTGCACTCAGCCTGTATGACCTATATGGCACTCACCGGGGAGGTCATGGCGCTTATATTGATCCCATGAACAATGCACAGGTTTGTTTTTATTTCTACCTCATCGATGGTAAGGTAATGAAAAATTATACAAAGAATGAGTGTATGCTCGACACAATCGCAGTGGCCAAATTCACCAAAAATGGTGCACCACTGAACTGGTGCCAATAACTATTAACATAGATGTTGTAAGCCTGTTTATATGTCCACGAGTGGACCACATACTTCATCTATGGCTATTTTCTCGTCTCTTTTGTGATGTGGAAATGGTAGCCACCCCAGGTTTGATGACTCGCCAACAATTATGATCCTTGAATCGCCAAGTTATTTGATTCTTGGCATGCACAAAACTTGGTCAGCAATGTTGCCAATCAAAATATTTATTTTTCACAGTGGAACAATGAGATGATTACCGTGACTTAGAGGCTTTGGATTCCATAGGTGATCCTCAACAAGAATACTAACCAAATTTGGTTTCTTATAAACTGTGACCTCACATTTGTGCAACCATTAGGAGTTTTCGAAGAGTTGTTTCACATGAATCCACTTTTGTTATATCTATATGTAGCAGTATATGACAAGGAGGTCAGGGGATGTTCAGCGATCATCAGGGGAGAGACATTGCCTCCTACACCCTTCCATTTATTCCACGATGGTCCAATCCAACAGAGACATTGGATGTAGGCCCTAGTGCAAGCAATAGAAACCAAATTCCCTCCATCTCAAAGGAAGAGGCAGATGAAGGAGAAGAGGAAGCATTACTAAGAGGCACAATTCAGATTCCATTTTCATTTATTCTTGACGATGCCACGATATAAGGTAAGCAATTCTGGGAGATCCTAACTTTTGTTTTTCCTCAGAAGAAGTTCCATACCAAATCCCCATCCCAATCCCTCGGTGATCCTATTATAATTGAGGCCACCCCACTTTCCTCCATCCCACCTCCATCCCACACCACTCCACTTTCATTGCATACCACCCCACTTCAGATGCGCACTACAATTTCCACCCCATTAACTTCACCATCCATAGCCACCATCATACATATTCTTTATGACCCTCCAATGCAGCTCCAATCTACCACTATCAACAAGGAAGCCACCACCCCACGGAATGGTGGGACCACCACCGTCGCACATATTCCCCTAGTATCCCCAATCCATAACAAGTTTCACAAAGTTTCGCCACACTCTATTGACCATTCTTCCACAACTATCGGTGCCACTAGTCCATTCCCATATGCTTCTTCTTAGATCCCGAAAGTCCAAGTCCCCCTGTACATAACCCTAGAAATTGTCTCCCATCCAAAACCATAGACAGGGCATGAAACACATATTCTGATGGATGGGGACCCTCCATAGGACTAGTTAGATGCCCATGATGACACTCAATCTATGCATAGCACTACTTCTGTCAAGGATAAAATTGCACCTCTTCCACAAGACCCTAAAAAATGGCGAGCTATCTTGGATATATGCTTGGAGAAAACATAGGTTCTTGCAACACTTTCGTTGGAAGTCACAGATGGGATTGCATGAAGCCTCGAAGCTCACTTTCCTACCCCAGATGGTGTTGGTAACCCAAATTTTCTAAGATTTATATCGCAAGTGGTCATTCACTTGATTCGTAACCACCCTTGGATTCCATTTCCACTAGTGGAGAGTTGTCCACATTGGCTACACCACAAATCTTGCACCTTGTTCATGCTTCCACCGACCAGTTGGAGCAGAGGATCACAATAGTCGAGCATACCAATCAATTCCTCATGCAGTAACCAAAATATTTCAGAGAGGTTTTCAATGAAGCCACTACAACTAAAGCATCTGAGAAGAACTTGCAGGTACAGGTTGAATCCACTGTTGAAATAGTTGCATACAAGTTTGTTCAAGTTTGGCCTTCTTTTCGATAGGTCATTCCTGAGTTTCCAGAAGATGTTACTCTAGTTGCACCATCTGATAGAGTAGACCTCATTGTTGGTGAATGGTCCCAGTTGGATTCCAAGATAGATACTCTGAAACAAGAGGTAGTTGTGTTCAAATTAAAGGAAAAGGAGAAACTCGAAGAGCTACTCTAGAAGCTTACACATGCAGTCGAGGAGGGAACCACTGTCAAGTCCTCACTTCATGCCCGAACCGAGGAATTTCGTCAACTCTTCGATATGGTCACAAAATTGGTTGTCTTGTTGGACCAACATAGTAATTATGTCGAAGAGTTGCATGCTAGTACTAAGCAAATGCATGCAAAAGAACGGGCCATTGTTGACCCTATCGAGAAAGCGACTAATTTTGTTGACCTACAACATCGTTACTAACTTAACAAGAACTCTACAAAATTCTCATTTTGGGGGGAGTCAAGTTTTTTACCCCATTTTTTAAAATGGTTCTACTGGTAGCACCCCCCCTCCCTTTTTAGGTGGTTTTTTGATATTTTGAATTTTTTGATCCATAATGTTTCCACTTTTTTTTTAAATGTTTTTTTTCATCTAGTTTCAAATTGTACAAATTTTTTTCTCAACAGTGTTTTTTCATCTATTTTCTATTTTTTCTAAAATAAAATTTGTTCAATGGTGTTTTTAATCATGTTTCCATGCTTCATCCAATGTTAAA
>ML783906.1:462340-567426 GCA_009831015.1 Picea engelmannii | reverse complement strand
CCCCCATAACATTCGACGCCAACACTCTCTCATGTTATGGTGGGTCTTACTTTGCGACTATTGCAGTTATTTTTGTCATTTGCCGAAGACCTCTGAACTTGGTAGGGCCATCAATGCCCACATCATCGTCGATGCTTATTACAATGATCATTGCCTGTTATTCAGAGTATGTTCCTTTGCAGAATTGTCTTTTGCCTTTATCATTACCGCCCCCGAGGGCGCTGCAGTTGTCTACACCAACACTTCCGTCATCGTTTTTCAGAGTTACATCACACTAGCATGGGGCATGCCTGCCTCATTTGTACACAGTTGTATATTTTTTCTGCACGTCTCTCAGAAGGTCAAGATACCGGTTCCTTTTTTCTCCAACGGATCGCTCCGAACGGTCCCACTATTTCTTTCCCTTACAAAACATTCTCAGTAGAAGAAACATTGACGGATTTCAGCTATACGTATGCTCCTAACCTCATCCATCAGGGGGCATATGTTATCACTGAAATTTCGTCTGCACATGGCGACAAGAACTCCGCATCATCAAAACAGCAATGAAGTCATTCATGGCACTGAATTAATTTCAAAGCACTCCAGAAGGGCCAAAAACTATACAAAGTAACCAAAACTTGAAAGGCACTTTACAGCAGTGTGGTGCGCGCGCGCATGCGTAGGACAAAAACGTGTTATTCGCGCATGCGCGCTCGACGCGTGGCTGTCAACACAAAAACCCGCGCATATGCTAAAATGGCGCATTAATTGAATAGGTCGGCTTCCCAACTGCCTACGGAACGGCTCCCAATTTGATTTGACCCTCAAATCAGAGCCGGATCCGCTAAGTCGGCGAGTTAATGACCTGAAGAAACCCTAAAAGGGTCCATGTTCACACTTGGAGAAGGTTACGTGACCGCCCGAGGAGTTGCTATAAAAAGCCATGAGGATACAATGTTTTGGCAGGGAATTCTAAGCAACGTTATGTTGTTCAGATGGTTTAAGGGCTCATCCTTTATCAACAACCCATCAGCTGCATCACCGAGAGTTCTTTCACTGCTATGCTCAGTTCTTCTCATTTGTAAGGAAAGCAAACTGTGTGAGGGCCCCAAAGAGCCTTCCGTTGGAGGGAGAAGGAACCTCTGGTCCCTTCCTTCAGCGTGCTCCGGTTTCATTAATACACCTACCTGAAACCATTGGTGACACCTGTGTTTTGTGTTTGATGTTTGTTGTTTCTTTTTCGCAGTTTTATTTGTTTTCAGTTGATATTAGATTGTAGTTTGTTTTGTTTCTTTAACCCCATGCTCCACAGCTGTTCTTCCCTACTAAACCCAACAGGGTATGCAAGTGCTCTCTATGTGCTCACCTGGTGACCATTTGAACGTGAACACCTAGTTTAATACTTTTGACAATATGATCTCTCCACATTCACTAGTGTCCTCATTAACTCACTCTATCTTACATAAGTCTCAGTTACGCTTCAAGTGAGACCTCCTTCCCTTATAGAAGGTTGAATATGCCAATGATACTAGACTATAACGGTACCTTTGTTGGTAACTTCTGAGGACATTGATCTCCAATTTTGCGCTAACACATCACACAACCCGAATTCTCGAGTTTCATCCAATTATTCTTTAGTGAGGACATGGCTTAGACACCATGTGCACTGTCATCCCTAGAGGTGCCACAAAGTTTCCCAATGAAACGAGTCACGTTATTGTCCATGATAGGGGCTATTCACTCTTTGAGTCCACTCATTATGAAGTTCGATGTTGCATAGGTGAGGTCTCATCTTCCCTATCATGTAGCCTTGTAAATTAATGTTGTGTATGTGAAACACATTATTGGAAGAATTGTCGTTGATGAAGGTGCTTAAACTTTCTTTATGTCCTTATCTTGCTGGAAAGAAATTGGATCTTCTGAGTTTACCATGTCTCGAACTCATTTAACCACATTCGATGGATGATCATTTGCACTGCATGGCATCATTTCTTTTTTTTCCATATAGTTAGGGGGAAAGGTCATTTCATTGGAGGTGGAAGTAGTCAATGCTCCACTCAAGTATAAAATTTTGTTAGGAAAGAGTTAGACCTATGTGATGATGATTGTTGTCTCATCGTTTTTTTAAGGTTTTTTCTTCCCTCACAAAGGGAAAATAGTAATGATATACCAAATGTCATTCTACCACTCTGAATCCAAGGATAATCTAGGATATATGGTCTCGTTGATCGAAAAATCTCAGATAGAAATTGAGCTAATTGGTTTTGGAATGTACCCTTTGCTTATGGGAACCTTTAATTTCTCAGTACCAGTTTCGTACATTCGCACTACCCTATTTGGCTACCAAAAGATGAACCCCTCAGTCCCTATTACAATTTGAATATATGTGGGTGTTACCCTCATCGCCTAAATTGGTGGAAGGTCTTGTGCATGCCGGTATGGCCATGTCACTATCTACAACAAGTATCTATTATCAATAAATGTAGAAAGATACTAGAGACTTTGATCCTACTCCTTCATGGATAAAGGAAGAGGATCAATTTCAAGAGACCATTTGGGCCCAAAAAAATTTCAACTTCTATTGATTTTCTTGACATTGTCTTTCCTTATGATGAATCCATTATAGAGGAAACGATAGGGCCAAAATAACCATGGGATAATCTGCATCATTGATCCTACTTCCTTCCATAACTCAATCGATTTGAAGCTAGGGAATTTCAATCAACAGTGAGTGGAGGTGTCGATCAATATGTGAACACCTTGGAAAAGAATATTTTTTATGCTGAGGAGAACATATTTAATATATTGGAAACTATTATGATTAACATCTCCAAAACCCCTAGTATCATAGAAATCATTTTATTAGTGAAGAATATTCTTCCAAAGAGATTCATCTGTATACCTCTTTATTTAAAGAGTTATGTGATTTTTTTTCCTTTTCCTACAAGGAAATGTCAGGAATCGACCCCCGCATTGTTGAACATGAGATTCATACCTACAAAAATTCCAAGCTCATTTGACAAAATTTAGGACCAGTAAATCCTAGGAAGGAGACAACTATACATGTTGAAGTAGAATGGCTTCTTAAGGAAGGATTTATTTACCTAGATCCTCTTACTGAATAGGTGTCAAACCTCGTTCCAGTAGATATAAAGCAAGGAACCATACATGTTTGTATGTATTTTTGCAATTTGAAAAAATCTTTTCCAAAGGATAATTTCCCCACACCTTCCGTTGACCATATTATCAATGAGTGTGCGAGAAGAAAAATCCTTTCCTTTATGGATGGATTTTATAGTTAAAATCATATTCAGATCCATCCCGAGGATTAACATAATAAAACTTTAATATATCCTTGGGGGAATTTTTCATATAGGAAGATGCCTTTTGTCCTACAACATTTTAGAGCTATGTTCCAGCTAGCCATCTCCTTTTCTTTCCAAAATTTGAGGCACATTGTTGAAGCACATCTAGATGACCTCGTTGCTCACTCTCGCAATAGGGTATATCATCTAGTGCATTTTATACTTATCTTCAAAATATGCCATTACTATTGTATTCAGTTAAATCCAAACAAGTGTATATTCTACATCATTTTAGGGTGTCAGTTTGGTTTTATAGTATCCAACAAAGGGATCGTGGTTGATCCATTCCATGTGGAGGCAATAGTTCAGTTGCCTCACCTACATAATATTCATCAGTTACAGAGTATCCAACAAAACGCCAATTTCCTTCGATGCTTCATAACAAACTATGTCGACATCACTAATGGATTTATGTGCTTGTTGAAAAAGGGGCCCATTTCATTTGGGACGAGTCCATTTGATCCTTTGATGTTCTTAAGAATGTGCTTATGTCTTCCACTGTGGTTAGTCCTCCGGGATATAGTAGGGATTTATTGTTCTATATCGTGGAAACACAATCCATAGTCGACATGGTATTGGTTAAGGAAGATGATATCACACAAGAGCATGTCATCTATTATCTTAGTAGCGGTTTGATTGGGCTTGAGCTAAATTACTAACACATTGAGAAGCTAGCCTTGGAAGTTGTTCACGATGTCTAGAGATTGTGACATTACATTTTACTATGGAAAACCATTATATTTTTTTATGTCAATCCATTTCATTACATACTCACACAATGTATAATTGGGGGAAAATACAATAAGTAGATTGTAATTTTACAATAATTTGACTTGGACTTTGTGTCTGCCAAGTCCAAGAAGTCATTTTTTTGTCGAGTTTATGCTGGAATTTCTCCAGGAGGATGAGGAAACCATAATTACAGACTCATTTCCATATGAGAATATATTCCTTATCGCTTCCAGTGATCCTTGGCATGTATATATTCTAATATATCTCCATACTCTTATTTTCATCATTCACGGGATGATCAATGTTGAATTCACCATCAGGTAAAGAATTACCTCATTGTCAGTGACACTTTATATCTTCTTGGGGTCGATTCAATTCTCCATCACTTCTTGACCCACGAAGAAGTGGTGTTTTTGCTTAATTATTTTCATAGTGGAGTATGTGGTGGTCATCTATATGGGTTGGCTACAAACCAAAAAAAATTGTGCGTTGGGTACTTTTGGCTAACGATATTTAAAGATTGTGTCGAGGCGATCAAAAGGTGTCAGCCTTGTGAGATTTCTTACAGGAAAATTCACGCACATCCTACTCTGTTATTTCCCATTGTCGTCGTTTGTCTGTTTACAGAGTGGGGAATTGATTTCACCACATGACACCCTCCTTCATCTACGGGGAATTTCTATATCATCATGATCATCAACTACATTATGAAGTGGGTGGAGGCCATGCCTAATTTTGCGAATGACGGTGAGAAAGAAACTTTTTTTCTATTCAATCAGGTTATCACCAAGTTCTAAGTTCCAAGAGAGATTGTCATTGACCTTGGAAGTCACTTTCAGAACTAAATTATGTTATATTTAGCATATAAATTGGGACTCAAGAAGGAGAATTCATATTTGTACTATCTACAAGTGAATGGTCAGGTAGAGGCCATAAACAAGTCTCTCAAGACCATACTTTAGCGCACTATCAATACGAGTAAATCTAATTGGAATTTTATGCTTTACACGACATTATCAAAATACCAAAACTCGGTTAACATTGTCACATGTTTCTCTCCTTTCTAACTCATTCATGGCATGGAAGCGGTCATACCTATTGAAAGTGAAATTCCTTCATTAAAGATCACAATTGAGATTCTTCTTGACACAACATATATAGAAGCGCATCTCATTCATTTAGAGTAGTTAGATGAGAAGTATTTTGATGTTGATACAGTGAATGAGACTCACAAAAAGTTTTTCAAGTCTCATTATGACAAGTCTCTCCACCCAAGGGTTTTGTCTGAGGGTGACCCTGTTCTAGTTTATGACTAGGACAAGGACATGTTAGGGGTATGAAAGTTTTATATGATGTGGCATGGTCCTTACATTGTGAGGCATTCCCTTCAGAATGGATCTTATGAATTTTATTATTACAAAGGAAATGTGCTTCCATAGCCAATAAATGGGCTCTACCTCAAGAGGTATTACACTTGAGCCTCATTGCTTAGGCATTTACTTATTGTAATTATTGTACATTAATAGTATATTTAGTTTTTTTCTCATTTTACATTAATAATGTTTAATATTGATTGGAATATGTCTTTGGAATTTGTTTTCCATGTTGGGTTTGCGGATGGCACAAGTCGTCACAATCAAAACCTCACTTCCACCATGTTGGTGATTTATTCTCCTTTGTACCAAGTGCTTGTATTTGGAGGCGCTTTTATGGGGCCAACAACAAATAATGTGTCCGCGTATAATGACATGATTGAACTCCTAAGAGATTCTATTGTGCATGGTATCTTAAATTTAGAAGTTCACATGGACTCCCAGTTGGTGATGTCACAGCTAAATGGTCAATATAATGTGCATGACCTACATTTCTCTGACTATTATTTCGGGTACGTCTCCTGGAACGACAATTTAATTATATTACTTATATTCATGTTTCTAGGAGTGAAAATTATGTGTATTTGCATACGCTAACTATGTATTAGATTGAAATTTTCACACATTTAAAGTAGGAAGAACACATAGAATTTTATATAATTCATTTATACCAAGGAAAAAAGGGATGTGTATTTATCATTTCCATGTCCTTTAAGTAAAAAAATATGGATTATAAGTTACAAAATATGGGACTTTATCCCTAAATGTACATCTATATATATGTCGATACAAAACCATCACATACAATCTACGCTAAGGGCCCTGACCCCACATGTGTGTTTCTATAGCACACTACGATGTTGGCCAGGCATAAAAATAGTCCTAGCTAGGCCCATGCTATACCTATTACTTGTCATTGCATATGCTTTGACAAATCCTCGATCTGAATCATCGGAATATGATGGGTGAGGTGGTCCATATTCTTCTAAACATTCTGTAAATTCCTCTTCATCTGGTAGCATCCCTTAGGGGATATGCTTTATTGCACACCTTGTGTCGATGATGTGGGTACCCCTCTAGATGTCTCGATTCGATATCTGCACATTCACAATATTTTTTTATCTTGAATCCATGCTAAAAATACTTTTCGATTACCTATTGAGAATAATAAAACAAATAAAATTTAAAGAGTTTCTTACCAACCTCACCCAGATTTTCACCAAGAGGCACGGGTATATATGAATCTCTAGAAACACTTATCCCTTGATAGGCATAGTCATCAATCACAATTATCTAACATGGCCACCAGTCATAAAATGAATCATCATGTGCATTTATTTTTTTCCTAGCTCCATGTGTTATATCAAGGTGGGACATCACAATAAGCATGGTTCCCTAAGTCTATGTGGTGCCATAAAGACTCGTGGACTCATAGTGGGTACTCTTTTGAAGAATAAAGAGCACATAATGTTTTCATAGCCAAAGTTCTTCATCTTTCCATTTTTTCACTCTGTAAGTTGAGTCTTCATGCTCTACAGTAAAGACATACTCCAATCATATACCACTGGACATAAGCACTCAACCGCATAAAAAATCTATAGCCTCAATTCCTAGAGAAAAGAGCCAAATACAATGATCCTGGTAATAGTTTGTAGGATGACCTTCCTATTCAGATCCTTTATGTTATGAATCAGAACTTGACTCCTAACTCGTTGTGTCCCACGGGTACAATAATATGCTATTTAGTCCTCAATGGTGATACCAAATACCCCTGGGTTCTGATTTTGAATACATCACCTCATATAGATAAACCTTTGATGAAGTAAATATCATCCACCTCTATGGCTAGAGACTGACCATCCATCATGAAGACATTCACGTCAGGGTTCCAATAATCGATCTAGAAGTCTAGTAGTCTTTCTTGTCCCTGGATATTGGGTAACTCGTAGAACTTTATCAACATGCACTATCATAGGACTTATAATTCCTATGGATTTTCCATTATTTCTTGATAAATGTCTTCTTGTTCTCTCTCGCTCCACTCAAATACCATTTTGGAGCTTTTCTGAACCAAAAAGAAAAGTTAATTATCTTTTTTTTTCAAGGTTTATGTAACTATGCACCCCTACGATTTATGACAATTGTGTATATACGTGACTCCCATTAAGAAGAGGTATGTATGTGGCAAGGTATACATGCCTCATGCCAAAGTAGGGTGCGTATGAACCCACCCCTTTTGTAAATTAAAAATGCCAAGAAATGAATCGCAGAAAAAGAAAAACTTTTTGATAGAAATTAAGAGGAATGAGACCTTGTTTACTTGGTTCTTATGGAAAGGGATTCTGACAACTGTAGTTCCAGTTATCATCTCCCAAATTTTGGAATATTTTCCCACTCAAATTTCCTAATTAGGTAAAAAATAAAATAAATTGTTTTTTGAGTTAATTGTTTCCTATTATAAACAATTTTCTACCCAATTTTCAAAAATTTTAAATATTTTTAGTTTAAAAACACCTAATGAACCAAAATTATTGAACGCGATAACTTTTTGAGTTTATTTTTTGCAGGGAATATTTTTAGAATGGCGTTTTTGTATTCATTGGTCTAATTTTTTTTACTCATTAAGGTAATGTTTATGTCACTAGCATATAGGGTATAATCTTTGCCACCTTGCATTTTTCATTATCATTGACATATTATACACTTGCATTGGCGAAACCCCACTTAATGGCAACACAAACCTTTCCAGTTGAATTTAAGTGTCGTCTAGTTCATGGTAGAGACTATCGTCATGGGCATCCTAGATAGCACCTGATTTTCCTTTTGTTTCCCATGCTAAAGTTTTTCCTTAGGCTCAATATTTGTGTTAGTCCCACCATGACATTATAGTGAAACCTCGTATTATTCTCAATATTATTTTGGCTATTTACCCGTGGGTCTCCCATAATTATGTGTTAATTTGTAATATTGCATTACATTTTGTTGCTTGCACTTTTGAGACTAATGTCTATTTCAACCTGTTTTGGCTCAACCATTTTTTTATGCATTCTCATTAATTTATATCCTTGCCAGTTTTTCCTTTGAAATTTGACACCTATAACCTAGGAGGAAACATTACCCCAAGTGTCCATATCCTACACATGCTTCATTGCATTGAGCATAGGTATGTTCCTTATGCTTGAAACTATTTTTCTTTCTCGCTACACTCGTTTCCTCCATGCATTTTAACATTATTTTATTCTTTTTCAGTATTTCCAATATAAAAAGAAAAAAAAAATCAAATAATAAAAAAGTGCATCATAATTAGTCTTCTTTACCATTATTGGTAGTATTCAAGTCGCTTCTAAACAAAGCCCAAAATATTGAGTCTAGTTTGAACAATTTGGGTTAGTATGACTTTAGGAAACTAAACCATTTACACAATTTTTACTCCTCCAACTGGTTATTCTTCCAGACACTATGGAGAGTTTGGTTTTGCCTCCTGCATCATAGATGTATGTCAATATTCATTTTCAGTCCATGTTTCCTAAGTCACATTTTTTTTCATGTTTTTGTTTAGAGGAAGTTTAATCTTGTGTTAGCCATTCTGCATAATTCTTGACTTCATAAGTCGGCCCTCTCGTATGTCAAGTACGTCTCAGAATCAAAAGTGTATTTTTCCTATGTTTGTGCTAGTATGGAGGGTTCCCATTGACTTCCTACTTGCAGGTTAATCTCTTATCATCTACGCAAAATTGCTCTGAGAGTTTGACTTAGAGTTGCACCCTAGCCCTATTTACATCATTGATAGGTGACCTTGTGCTTGGGAGATGAATTTCCATCATTGGTCACTGACTGAGTGGTTTCCATTTTTTCGTTGGCAAGAACATTGTTCAGACATTGGGATTTGTGCAGTACCTTGGATTCCATTTGTCCCCATTGGTGGTTTCCTCATCTTTGTTGGTAGTCTTCATTATTTGTTTTTATCCACAGGGTCTCTTTCGTGCATTATTTACATCTGGTGCATGTAAGAGATGTACTTCATGGTGGTCCTTTTAATATTTCATTCAAGTCCTTCCAAATATTTGTCCTTCTACTACTCCTTATGTTGGTTAGTGGGGGATGCCTTAATTAACTCCTTCCAACAAATCTCTTCTTATCAACTTTAGCATATCTTGCTCTGGGACAAGGATATAGAGTCATTATTAGTACCTTGGGCCTTGCAGTCATCAGTGGTAGGTGTTGGTGCATGGTTATAAGACCCTAGGCTCATTTTACTCAACCAACAAAACCCTTCAGATACCGTCCCTTTCAGAATCACCAACATGCATTTCAAGTCTCACTCGAGGTATCTACTAGGGTTGTAGGAACCAAGTTTCTCCAGGGACAAAGGGATGTGAGGATATCATCATATTCATTACTATTTATCCACACTGTGCACAATATATTTGTTCATACCCTTTGATTAGTTAACAAACTCTATTGTGAAAAACCCTTATAACATAGATTGCAACATAATTAACCCACTGTAACATTCATTATTGTTGTGCATCAATCAATTAGTAAACATATATATACTAATTGTGCATAAACACAACATCCATGAATAATCACATCAACACAAAACATAGAGACGCGGATTTTAACGTGGTTCAGCCATTCCTTGGGATACATCCACAAATACTGGCCTCTTTATTAATATTCATGTAGTAATCTCCTTAGGCCTACGCACTACGCTTACAATAGATATAACATATCATACTATCCATACCTTCCTAGCTACTCTACAGTGCTCGCCTCTCTCTTTGCAAAACCTCTCTCACTCATATGCAACCTAATCTCTTACTTGCATCATCATAATATCTCTTTTTTAGCAGAAACCCATTCTTTCCCAACCTATTACATATTTATACATATAGTTAGGGCTTAGGACCCTAATAGTTTATCCCAAACCCTAACATGTCTTAGTTGTTTTTTTTTGTTTTTTTTTCCAACATGTTAATTTTCCTTATTTTACTTGCATGCTACTTTTCCTTTCCTAATTGTTGTTCTTCCTACTTTTTTATGAACTATGATTTCTTCTTTGACCCTGCAAATTGCTCCTTTTTCTACTCTTCCACACACTCTTCGAAACTCAGTTATTCAAACTTCCTATCCAAAACGCCCCCAACACCCACCTGTGGCTCGTCCCGAGCCACTTAAGCTTGTTGCATCATTCCTTTCCATGCCTCCATGAAATTTTGGAGGTTTTCTCTTGTTGTACAAACTTCCTTCTTTACCTCATATTCTTTCTCCAAAATCTCCTCTACTACCTACCCAGTCAAGGTCATGAGATTCTCCTTGTTATATTTTGTTTCTTTCTTCTCCATTCCTTGCACAGCTTCCAATGCCCCTATGACTATGAGTTATTTGTCCTGCATGGGTGTTAGGGTCCTAACCTGCACATAGATAGAACAATATATTTGGATGTCATAAAAGTCAATATTAATAAGGCCTTTGAATAAAATAGAATAATGCAGATGTAAGAAGACCTAATAGAAGCTTCCACTTCTAGAAGGATCTTCCTCTAGATGCTTCTTTTTAGTATAAATAGGATTCGAGGGTATGAGAACCCTATCTTGGATATTATTGTAATAGAGATCTTCTCAACTGGAGGTTGCCCCCTCGAAGAGGCCCGGGAACATTTCTTTCAGATTCAAAGTGCTATTTCTGTTGTTATTATTATATCATTTCAGTGTTATTGTGGTGAATGTTCTGGTTATATTGTTGTTATTCTGCCATTACTAGCATTTTATTTCTATTTTGCATACATTTTATATCTGGTATATTACAAGTGGTATCAGAGCACTTTCCTTGGCAGAAAGTGTGGGTTAAATTTTTTTCAGGGTAGAGATGTATTCCGACGTCTTTAAGCCACAGAGATCTGTCGTTAAGTGCATAAACCCGCGGTTGAGGGATTCATACACGCAGGAAATACAAGTGGTACTTAAGCGGACATCTGTTGGCCACCCTTGTAACCCCTGTTGGTACCCCTTCGAGTGGTAGCGCATCAGACAACACCTGTGTACGGATCGGCCTAGATTACCTGAAGCCCTCTTTAGAGAAATCGATCGGTCTCCTAAATGCTATAGTGTCACCAAGAACAACACTCGGGAAGATACTCTCTAGTACTTGGGTAGTCGGGTAGTACGGCTAAGGGTACGGTCTATCCTCCTTAGTTAGTTCCCTGAGATATTGGGTCGATTACTATTGTTGGACCCCGCACGTATGTCAGAGAGCTATAGCATAGGGAAAACCCTTGTCTGTAGAACCCTTGAATACCTAACCCTTGGGGACAGAAACATAAACAAATTAAAACAGACAAGATCTATTGTCGCGCAACTGTGTTCGGGTTGCCAAGTAAATACACATTTCTTTCTAGTTAATCATTTGGTTATTTCCTCTCTGTAGTATTTTTTCACCATTATTTCATCCATATTCCATTGGATTCATCTCTTCGCCCTTATCACATTCATCCATATCATTTTTTCGGCAAAAATGTTTTACCCCACCCGCCCCTTTTCAGGTCCCCCATCCTCATGGCCCATACTCATAGCCAAGACTTGGAAGCTCGCTTCAACACCTTGCAATCTGATCTCATTGAGACCCAACAAGAAGTGAAACAACTCAGTGCCAATATTTATGCCATCAATACAACCATGCAGTCCTCAATGGGCGAAATCAAGAAAGACCTCACCACCCAGCTTGAATCAGTCTTTTTGGCACTCTGCACCAAACTACATATCTTTACAGATAACCCTTCCTCTTCCTACCCCCATGTACTGAATGTGACCATTCCTCTCATTCCCATACCTTGCAGAACCATCACTTTCAATGTGACCTACGCCTTCCACAAGTGGATGTGACCAAATTTGATGGCTTGGACCCCACTGGTTGGGTAACCCAAATGGAACATTACTTCTCTTTATACAGCATTACAGATGACTTGGCCAAACTAAGGTATGGTTTTCTCCATCTAGATCAAGAACGTTGGCAATGGAGAAAAAATTCTCGTCAACGGTATATTTCTTGGACACAATTTGTGGCAGAGCTTTATGAACGCTTTGACACTGACACCAACCATTTGGGCTGTTTTACAAAGCTGAAATAATTAGGAACAGTGGAAGACTTTATATCTGCCTTTGAGTGCCTGGCTTTTAGAACAGAGGGCATGTCTGATGCCTTTTTCCGAGAGTGTTTTATCAACGGCCTGAGGGATGAAATTCAGGCCCATGTCCTCATGGCTCAGCCTGAGAGTTGGGTGGAGGCTACCAAAAGAGCTAAAGAAGCACAACAAGTTGTATATTCTCAAAACCACAAACCCTCCTTCATCCCTCGCCCTAAACTAGTAAATCCCACTACCCCCTCTGCTCCACTAAAGATCCAAAAATTGACCTGGGCTGAAATGGCTGAACGCCAACTCAAAGGCCTTTGTTATAACTGTGATGACAAATATTTCCCAGGCCACAAGTGTAAAGAAAAAAAACTTTTTATGGCCATCTTCGAGGATATTTCAGAGGAAGATGAAGAAACCCCCTCTATGTCTGTATCACCTAAATCCACTGACATAACCCCTCCCTCGGACCCTCCCAAAGTAGAACCATTCATTTCCCTCAATGATCTCACTGGCTTCTCCACTCCCCAAACCCTCAATCTAATCGGTTACATCAAGCATCGGAAGGTCATCATTCTGGTTGATAGTGGCAGCACCCATAATTTTATTCATCGCCGCATTGCCCAAGAAACTCATTGCTACATCCATGCCATCAATAATTTCCAAATCATGATTGCCAATGGTGGGTCCATGAAATGTGGAGGGCGTTGTGAAAATGTGCATCTCCAAATTGGTGACTACCAACTGAAGTCCCATATGTTTGCTATCGACATGGGGGGTTGTGACATTGTGCTGGGTGCAGACTGGATAAGGAATTTGGGTCCCATTCTCATGGATTTTAAAGACTTAACCATGCAATTCGACCAGGAGGGTCACCAATATAAGTTCCAAGGCATCACCTCCGGCTCACCTGAGATCATTAGTTCCCATTGCATGGAAAAGCTGCCCAAAAAGGGTCATTCTGGTGTTATCGCCCAACTCCATGCCATACAAGCAACAGAGAAACCCTCGATACCACAATACCTCCAAGCCATCATTTCTAAACATCAATTGGTCTTTTCCACTCCCCAAGGCCTCCCTCCCTCCCGTGGTGTTCATGATCATTCCATTCCCCTTGTACCAGGAAGCCTTCCTCCCAATATCCGTCTGTATCGTCACTCAT
Organism: Picea engelmannii; assembly: GCA_009831015.1. Classification (NCBI taxonomy): domain Eukaryota; kingdom Viridiplantae; phylum Streptophyta; class Pinopsida; order Pinales; family Pinaceae; genus Picea; species Picea engelmannii. Next base: position 553,680 of record ML783906.1, on the reverse strand, counting down.
TTTCCCAAAAAAATGAAATTGAGAAAATGGTCCAGGAACTCCTCAATGCAGGCGTTATCCTCCCTAGTACGAGCCCCTATTCATCTCTTGTGGTCATGGTCCTGAAGAAAGAAGGTTATTGGTGAATGTGTCCTGACTTTCGTGCCCTCAACAAACTTACCATCAAAGACAAATTCCCCATTCATGTCATTGATGACCTCCTGGATGAATTGAGTGGCGCCTAATTCTTCACTAAAATGGATCTTTGTTCGAGCTACCACCAGATACGTATGAAAGAGGCATATATTCCCAAGACTACCTTTAGAAATCATGAGGGCCACTATGATTTTTTGTTCATGCGCTTTGGCTTGTGTAATGCCCACTCCACCTTCCAAAGCCTCATGAATCATGTATTCTGTCCTTTTCTCCGCCATTTTGTATTAGTTTTCTTTGATGATATCCTCATCTATATCAAAACCTGGATGGACCATCTTGCTCATGTGGATCGAGTTCTCCATCTACTCTCTCAGCACCAACTTTTCCTAAAACATTCTAAATGTGATTTTGGCGCCTCAGAAGTAGAATACTTGGGTCATCTGGTTGGAAAATATGGCATCAGGGTGGATCCTAAAAAGATTTAATCTATGCAAGACTGGCCTCACCCAAAGACTCTTAAGAGCTTGTGTGGATTTCTCATCTTAACAAGGTATTATCGCAAGTTTGTTAAGAATTACGTGAAGATTGCAGCACCTCTCAATGCTCTCCTAAAAACGAACTCTTTCACTTGGACTTCAGCCGCTGCTCAAGCTTTTCAAACCTTGAAGATGGCCATGTGCACCACTCCAGTCCTCACCCTTCCTGATTTCACAAAGACCTTTGTGTTGGAATGTGATGCCTCAGGGAAAGGAATTGGTGTTGTCCTTATGCAAGAGGGTAGACCTTTGGCCTTTATCAGCAAGCAACTATCTGAAATAAATCTGGGCAAATCCATCTATGAAAAGGAAATGTTGGCTATTTTGCATGCTGTGGATCTATGGCAACCTTATCTATTGGGGCAATGGTTCCAAATTAAAATCGACCATCAAAGCCTCAAGTATTTTTTGGAACAACGCATTTCCTCCCCGGAACAACAAAAATGGGTGACTAAACTCTTTGGATATTATTATGAGATCATTTATAAGAAAGGCAAAGACAATGTGGTTGCGGATGCACTTTCCCGAAAATATGAAGATGAAGGATCCCTTTTTCCTCTTTCATTCATTGTACCAGATTGGCTCCAAGTCGTTCGCCAGGAATGGCTACAAGATCCCAAAAGTTCGCAGTTGATCCAGCAATTGTAGTCCAATGCTCCAGCTTCCCCAGGGTACTCTTGGCTCCATGAGGAACTTCGATACAAAGGCATTTTGTATTTAAGTAAACGATCAAAGCTTAAATCCACGGTACTTTCTGATCTTCATGCTACACCCACAACAGGGCACTTCGGGTTCACTAAAACCTATGACAGGGTCAAACGTTCCTTTTTCTGGGATGGTATGAAACAGGACATTCGTAATTTTGTAGTTGACTGTGACGTGTGTCAATGCAACAAGGGAGAAACAGTCAAATCATCGGACACACTACAACCGCTACCGATTCCACCTGCTATTTGGAAGGATATCTCTATGGATTTTATTACCGGCTTACCCAAACCGAGAAATAAATCTATCATCACGGTGGTTGTTGATCGCCTTTCCAAGTGTGCTCATTTATGTGCCCTTCAACACCCATTTACAACATCCACGGTGGCTCAAATATTCATGGATCAGGTCTTCAAGCTTCATGGCATGCCGCACTCTATTGTTTTTGATCGCGATCCAACTTTCACAAGCAATTTTTGGCAAGAACTGTTCAATATACAAGGCATAGAATTGCATCTCAACACATCTTATCATCCCCAGACTGATGGCCAAATGGAAGTTGTCAACAATTGTTTGGAAACATATTTGAGGTGTTTTTTCTCGCAAAAGAAAAATCAATGGGCTCAATGGTTACCCCTAGCTGAATGGTGGTACAACACTTCATACCATACAACTACATGCATGACTCCTTTCGAAGCAGTATATGAACAGAAGCCACCTTCAGTTATCTCATACTTACTGGGTGCCTCGAAGGTCCAGGCAGTTGACCTAACACTTACATCTCGAGAGGCTATTCTTCGTACCCTCAAAGAGAATTTGGTCATGGAACAGAATCGCATGAAGCAACAAGCAGAACAAGGTCACTCTGAACGTCAATTTGCAGAAGGGGATCAGGTGTTTCTTCGACTGCAACCTTACAAGAAAACTTCCCTCAAGGCCAAGCATTGTCAGGAGATAGTGCCAAAATTTTATGGTCCTTATACCGTGCTCAATCATGTGGGACAAGTCACCTATCAGTTAGCTTTTCCCATCCATTCGAAGCTACATCCTGTTTTTCATGTTTCATGCTTAAAGAAGGTGATTGTAGCTAAGTGCCAAATTCAAACCAACCTTCCAGAGTTAGCTGAATAAGGATCCATTTGGCTACAACTAGAAGCAGTTTTGGATCAGCGTGAGCATCGCCTACGTCAGAGAACCATCAAGGAAGTGCTAGTCCAGTGGAAAGATACAACTCCAGCAGATGCCACTTGGGAACCAGCTACCATTCTGCAGCAATTTCCTCATCTCAAGCCTTGAGGACAAGGCTATTTTTAAGGGGGTGGACATGTTAGGGTCTTAACCCGCACATATATAGAACAATATATTTGGATGTAATAAAGGTCAATATTAATAAGGCCTTTCAATAAAATAGAATAAGGTGGATGTAAGAAGACCTAATAGAAGCTTCCGCTTCTAGAAGGATCTTCCTCTAGATGCTTCTTTTTAGTATAAATAGGAGTCGAGGGTATGAGAACCCTAGCTTGGATATTATTGTAATAGAGCTCTTCTCAACTGGAGGCCCATGAACATTTCTTTCAGATTCAAAGTGTTATTTTTGTTGTTATTCTTATATCATTAAAGTGTTATTGTGGTGAATGTTCTGGTTATATTGTTGTTATTCTGCCATTACTAGCATTTTATTTATGTTATGCATACATTTTATATTTGGTATATTACAATGGGTACCACTAATTGTGTGAGAGTCTTCTTCTCATCCCTTAGATATTCTATATCATTGTATGACTTCCTATTTGCTAGGATGGCCACCATGCGCTCAGATGGTGGTAGTGTGTTTATATTCTTCGTGGCCTTTTGTGCCTTCTCTTGTGCATTCCTTAATCTTTCCTAAATTACCTTCATCATTGGATCCTTCATTAGCTTTTACCAAATATGGGTGCTTTATTTTCCTAACTTCACGAACTCCTCATCCAAACTCTTAATGTTTTCCACTGAGGTTGTGATTGTTCTTTATCTTTGTTCCTTTTCCTCAGGTGGTATCCCTGGTGTAGCATGCACTTCCAACTCCCCAATTCTAGTGTGGAATCCTTGAATGACTTCACTGATTTTGGATACATGTTCCCCTAGTGTTTCTTCTATCACCATCAACACCTATGGAATTTCCTTATATAGTTTCTGGACAACCCTATGTATCCTCTCATCCTATTTCTCGGCCTCATACTTCTCCTTCAATATACTCATTTCATTTTTCTTGGCCTCGTCCTTATACTACACAAATTTCGTGTAATCTTTTTGCAGTTCTTCATTACCTTCCATTACCTTAGCCAAGTCCTTTGACATTGACTATGCAAAGAGTTGTATTTCCTACACAATACCTTTATGTAAGCCTTATAGTGCTCCTATGGGAATCTATGATATGAATAAGTCTAGGTGACTTAGTACTCGTGCTTGCTCCTATATCTCTAGTGTGGTTAACTCAATTTCATCTAGCGGGATCTGCAAAACCCAACGCATTTTTTTTTATCTTTGACAAGTAATAAGTGGTGGACATTGCTTCCCCAATCGTGCTTGTTGTTGGTCCTTCACCTGATATTCACTTTGGTTCTCTCCTTATTGCCTCCCAGTGATGTTACAATGTTGTTACATGTTCTTGCACCTTCTGGTGTAGTTCTTCTTATTTCTGCATCATTTTTTGAGCGACCTCCTCTACGACATCCCTCACTTGGTAGCCAATCCTATCAATATCATCGTTCGTCAAAGTGTAGATATTTGGTTCTTTATGGGATTTCATCTTCTTTTTTGTAGATGTTTCTTTCCCTTGACCCTTTTCTTTCCTCTTTCCCCCTACATTAAGTAATATCTCCTACACGTTGCCTATTCCATCTCCTTTTCCATTCCCTTGACCATTTCCTTGGTATTCTTCTTCATTGTTAGGCTTCTTCATCTTTGTTTTGTTCATAGGAATGTTCCAGTCTAGTTCCCAATCCTGAATAATCAGTTTGATGTCTCCCTTTGTGATTGTGTACTTCATGTGGACCCATTCATCTCTTGGGTCTTTCTTTTCCTATATATAGATTTGATGAAGGTCTTCCCAAAATAGCACAATCGGCACATACGCCTCCACCAACTGTGGTGAAATGCATGGTGTACTCTGGATACACCCCATAATCCTTTTGTTGTACATAAATAATTCAATGTTGGTGTTTATTTGTCTTCTCTTATTTGTTGTGAACCAGAATTTATGGTAATTAGTGGCTAAACATGGCTTGCGTCTTACGCCCAAAAAATATACATATTCTATTTCATTCCACATTGTGAACACAATCAGAATCAACAACTAGAAATAATGAAATTTCATTCCTTTTTCTTGTGTTTCCACGCAATCAATGAGGAACTAGTTAAGTAAGAATGGTTCCCATCTCATCGATACCCCTTCGACACACTTCTCAGTTGTAATTGTCACACCTGGGAGAACTTGGTCCTTCCTTCATTTTCTAAGCAACTTTCATGCCAATGATTGCATCACAATTCTTATTGTTGAGTCACAGATACTTGGTACATCCAACCCGTGCACCCCTTTGACTGTGTGAAATTTTTCTCTCATGGCCTCTGAAAGAGCCATGCCACTCTTCTTCTTTGCAAATAGTGAGGTTGGATCTTCCCCCCTTGTCATTAAGCCTATGATTCAAGCAATGATATATGTATATATAGATATTGTTCTATCCATCCATAAGTAACCACCATGCACACAGGTTAGCAGCATATTAACACATGCATTCACTTTGTGGCTCCTACCGAAGTGTGGCATGTCAAACAGATTCAATATGCCAACCCATTCTAACCCTATGGCCCATACCTTTGGAACATGTGTAGGATGGTTCGTCATTGGGTCTATTCTTTGTTCCAAGTATTCACCAAATTCAAGTTCAAGGAACTTCATTGTGTCTATAAGATCATGGTCCGCATACTTGATCTGTGGCACCTTACCTAACATATATTCATCAATAATGACCCCATATGGGATGTCAATCATAACCAATGGATACTTGGAATCCTTCTTCAACATCACTAATATGGAATCATCCTTCCTCAGTAGAATGTAATCCCTAGTAAACCTTGTCTCTGATGATGATGCTCTGAGAGTCTCCTCCACCTCTGGTGCTACTATTTCTACTCCCATTTGGGATTTATTTTGTATGGATGTTGCTTCCTTTAGTGGTGCCATCTTTGTAATCCGATTACTAGTGACAACTTCTTCGACTCTGTGGTTTTTCTCAGCTCTACAACAAAACTCTTAGCTCTCTCCTATTCGCATGCAACTTCAACTAACAATGACCACTAATTGTCAACCCTCTATGTTTTGTGTGCCACTTCACTATTTTTCCCTTTACCTTCCTGCTCGTATTAATTGTTTAGTCCCTTAATATTGTTCATTGAATACTTACTTTAAAGTTGCATTAATTCCAAATCCTTCGCTATATTTTTTCCTTGATTTTCTGGGCTGTCACGTTCTCCACCGGATTTTTCCATTTATGAATATCTATCTCCATGCAGTACTGTCATTAGAGATTTTAAACCAACATTTCCTCCCTTTAATGTTGTTTTAACGGCCTTTATTCGTCCTCATTCGCACAATTTTTTTGTATCACCCGTTTGTTCACTGCTCAAATTTCTCTTATGCATAATTTACTTACTTGTCGCAATTTCTTCCATGTTCACAACACTCACTTCTTCTCCTCATTTACTTTTGTTGTAACTTACTTAATTTTTTCATGTTTTTCCCCTATTTTTCTTTTTCTTTTCCCCCTATTTTTCTTTCTTTTTCTTTTTCTTTTTCCTACTATAATACATTACTATAGTACAAAGGTTCTTTCACGGGTCAAACTAGTGCATGGATGGTTGGTCGTACCTATATAGTTTCAATCGTCTCCCATTTAGCATTCCTCCCAGGACTTCTCCATTCGGGGTTTCCAACTGTGCAACACCTCCTTTTTTTACATAATTTATCACGTATGGAGCTAACCAATGCATTCAAAACTTTCTCAGATGTTGCATAAACTTGTTATCATATAACAATACTAAATCTCCCTCTTCAAATATTTTCTTGTTTTATATGCCTATCATGCCATGATTTTTCTCTTTCCTTTTGGACTTGTTGATGGAATCCTATGACAAATCGGTCTTCCTCGAATTGTAACAACTATGATAGTCTTTCCGATATTGCGCTAAAATCCTCCAGAGTAGTAATCGTTGCAACGCAAAGGCTTGGAACAACAACTTCCATCAGAATTACTGCTTCTTTCCCATATACCAAACTAAAGGGTGTCTGTCCTATCAAATATTTACTTGTAGTCATATATACCCATAATACTATAGATATCCTTAAGTCCCAATCATCCCTTCCTACATTGCAAATATTTGTTAATGCATTTTCTAAAATATTATTGAAGGATTATATTGTCCCACTTGCTTGGGGATGATTTGGCATGCTCCTCTCATGGTGAATTTTAAAATCCTCATTCAATGTTGAAATCATCTTATTCAGGAAGTGCATCCCTTGATCACCCATTAAAATGTGCGGGCACACAAATATTGTCACTACATTACAAAATAGAAAGAACGCAACAATTTCTACGCTACAGTATGTGATTGGTGTTGCTTCGACCCATCTGGTCAAATACATTGGCGCAATGATTATATACCTATCTCTTGATCTCCTGGCCAATGGATTGATTGGTGCAATGAAATATATTTCCCATTTTTTTAAACCTACAGTGTAACCTGTGGATGCAAAGGCATCTCATCTATTCTGGATGGCTTTCAAACCCTTTTAAAAACATCACATGCCTGGCAATATTCCTTAGCATCCTGTGAAGTGTGGGCCACCAAAGCCTTGTGAAAAAAATATTCTCCACATTCTCCTTACATGTGTAGTGTCCTCTTGCAATACCTTCATGTGATTTTGATAGTATCATTGGCCTTTCATGCTCTAACACACACCATATCAATATCCCATTTGCACCTAACTTGTATAAATTCCCTGCAATTAGTTGATAGTCCACTTCCTTAACCACTAAATGTTTCTTTTGTGAAAATGTCATGTCTGATGGAGCCATTCCTTTACTTAATAATCACACAATGTATGCAAAGTAGTTATCCACCATTTGAACTACAAATATATGTTCATATGGTAAACTATCATCTATGTTCCCTACATCCTCGTCCAATATAATGTGTGATAAGTTATCTCGTCCTGCATTCAATTTACCTATCTTAACTATGACTTGAATCAAATTCGTACTCTTGGAAAAATAGAAACCATTTGAAAATTCTCCCCGACAACATTGGCTTGTTCCCTAAGTATCTTGGTGCAGAATGGTACATATACATCTTGAAATGAGAACCCAACAAATAGTGCCTAAACTTCTACAGTGCATACACCATTGCCAACCCTTCTCACTTCAAGTAGGACAACTTCCTACTTGCAAATGTAATTGGATCTTCTAACTCTCCTTCTCCAGGTTGGGATAATATTCCACCCAAATCTATGGATGATACATCCACATGACCATGAAATTCCATCTTTCAATAAGGGAATATCAAAATTGGCGTAGTCACTAAATTCTACTTTAATGTATCCAAACCTTTCTGGAAGTTCTCATTCCATTGTAATTTAGCTTCTTTCTTCAAAACATTCTCCATTAGTGTTGTAATCTGTGCATATCCCTTAATGAATTTCTTGTAGTGTATTTTATGGCCCAGGGTTTCTCTTAACTATATTACTGATGTGGTTGTAAGTCCAAAATCATTGCAATCTTGGAAGGATCCACTAGTAATCCTTTCTTGCATACCACATGGCCCAAAAAAATTCCAAAAGGCACACAGACAACACATGTAATGTTCCTGACTTGGCTAGTCTAGGAAATGTTGTTAATGTGTGTGTAGGATCAATGGCTTACAACATATAAATGATCATACAAATAATGAATGCGACAAAGGACTGCAAGGTTTGTATTATGATATCTCTATGGATTACAAAATGGCCAAATGTGGCTGAATAAACTGACAATACTCAACTAGATCAATAGACAAAGGATCTTATCCAGAATACAAATAAGCAGCTAAAAGATAATACCGGGAATATGGGAGCACTACAAAATCAATGGATGCACTGGGACTATGGCAGCTTTGATGGTAACTGTTGAAAGTCTGCAAAGTTTTCCCTGGGATCTATACTTCTCGGAATGTCTTGGAAACTGTCCCAAATGATACACCCTACTCTAGTCCTCATTACTGGTATTTGTCGGACCCCTCTGTTGATGAATCTGGACCCTAGATGGATACCCTTGGGGGAATGCGTCCCTCCTCTTCTGGAAAAATGCGTCCTAGTGATTCCACCATCGGAATCGGACGAGATATGTATCAAAATGACCACCTTGGTATACTGGGAAATGAATCAGAAGGGTTTCCCTGAATCTAGTCTGATGCTCACTCTAGAACCCCAAATGTGCTTGCCAAAAGTGTCGCACATCCAAGTCTGGAAAATGCATCCCAGATGATTCCTTCGTTGGAATCTAATGAGGAACCAGGAAAAATATGTGCCTTGCCCTCCTCTCAAATGGGTCGTAGGGAAATCTCGAAATTCTCCATGGATGGGATAAGTCGACTAAAAACCCTCTTAGAAGCTACGCCCTCACTCTGGATGAATGTGCCCTAGCTGTTGAACACTATTTAATTGTTGTTGAAGAATGATGGAAGACCTGAATGATCTTCCCAGTGACTAGGGTGTGTTTGTCAACATTGAAATCAGCCACTGGTGTCTTCCTCCCAGAATCCACTGAACTATCTCTCCTGAGATGCGCCTCTTCTCCTCAATGACAAGTCATAATCTGCATAATCATGAATTAGGTCACTGACCCTTCCTTTATAGCTTTCCAAAAATCTAAATCATGTTGAAACCCTAATTCACTGTTGACTTCCAAAACCCTAAATCACTGCTAAAACCCTAATTCACTGTTGACTTCTATTTTTAGCTCATAATGACTTAAAATCACTTTTAACCCTTTTTAGCTCAATGTCACTTTCTGAATATAACACCTATGATTGGAGTGACCCCTAGTAACCCTATTTACCCCTCTTTGGCCCTGGATATAGTCTAATGGGGTGGTTTATACCATTAAGCCTCCTCTCTGGAGCTCCTATTTGGAAAGGGACATTACAGTCCTCCCTTCCCGAAATTGCTTGTCCTCGAGCAGTACCAATCCAGGGTGTTGCAACACCTACTCGCTCTCCCAAGTAGCATCCTCTACTAGAATCCCTCTCCATCTGATCAAACACTCTTTGATGACCTTGCTCCTCAATTTCCTCTCCCGAAACTCCAAAACCTCCTCCGGAACTAACTCCAACTGTCCCTCCTCATCCAACAGGGGAAGCTCCTCAGATGTGCTAATGAATTGTCCCATTACCTTTTTAGGCAAGACACGTGGAATACGTTATGAATATTTCTCCCCTCTGGAAGCTCTATCTCATAAGTAACCTCTCCTACTTCACACATGATCTTGTAAGGACCATAAAATCTTGGCTTGAGCTTCTCAACCCCACTCTTCTTCAGAGATGACTATCTGTAGGGTTGGAGTCTCAATAAAACCAAATCTCCAACCTCAAATTTGTGCTCTATCATGTGCATGTCCACACTTATCTTCTATCGGTTTTGCATCATGTGTAGGTTTTCTTTCAACAACTTGAGAATCTCCTGACTCTCTATGATCCAATCCTTGTCCTTGGGAGGTATTCTCTCCCCGAATACCAAGTCTACCAAAGTGGGAGCATCATATCTATACAATGCTCGGAAAGGTGTCATACCAATGGACATCTGGAAGGTGGTGTTGTAGAAATATTCTCCTAAATGTAACCACTTTACCCACATTCTTTGTTGTCCTCCTACATAGTTCCTTAAATACCCTTCAACCAACTTGTTGGTAATATCAGTCTTCCCATCTGTCTAAGGGTGATAGCTGGTGCTAGGTGTCAACTCTTTCCCCACCAACTGAAACAACTCTCTCCAAAATGTCCCTATGAACTGACTGTCCCTGTCACTGACGATGTTCTTCGACAATCCATGATGTCTGAAGACCTCCTTGAAGAAAAGATCAGCTACCTAAACTGTGTTGTACTCTGTTAGTATGGCATATAAGTGAGAAAAATTAGCCAATATGTCGACCACTAGATAGATATAGTCCTTACCCTAGACCTTGGGTAGACCTGTGATGAATTCCATAGATATACTCTCCCATTTCTTCTTTGGAATGGGGAGTGGCTGAAGTATCCCTCCTGGAAGAGAATGCTCTGACTTTTTCTGCTGGCAAGTCACAGACTCATTGACATGTTTCATAACATCCTGTTTGAGGCCCCTCCATGAGAACCTCTCTCTGATCTGTCTTTAGGTTTTGAAAAACCCTTGATGGCCTGCTAGAGGTGAATCATGAACTACGGTGAGGATCTTCTTCTTGAGCCCTGAATTTGGCACCAAGTATACTCTATCCTTGTAAAATATGACATTGTTAATGACCCTATACCAGTCATCCTATATCTTCCCATCCGTCACCTCACAAGTGAACTTGTTCTTGGAATATTCCACTAACAAGTGGGATTTCCAATTTGTTGAAATCTCTGTCAAAGAACATGTCGCAGGTCTCCTTGATAGTGGATCGGCCACAATGTTCTTCTTCCCCTTGATATACTCTATGTCAAAGTCGAATTCATGTACCTTCATCACCTGTTTCTGTTGGCACTCACCGAGGTCCTTCTGCTCAAGGAAATACTTCAAACTGTTGTGATCGGTCTTGACCACGAATTTGCTATGCACCAAATATTGTCTGAACTTGGTCAAGGAATGCATGATTTCCAACATTTCCTTGTCATAAATGGAGTACAACCTATCAGGTTGACTAAGCTTCCAGATCTCAAATACAATGGGGTGTCCTCCCTACATCAAAACTTCACCGATCCCTTCGCCGGATGCGTCACACTCTAATACAAATGGCAAGGTGAAGTATGGTAGTGCCAACACTGGACAAGTGCCCATGACTTCCTTCATGTGATCAAAGGATTTCTGTGATTTCTCAGTCCATATGAAGGCCCCATGCCTAGTAAGATATGTCAATGGTGCTCCAATCTAAGAAAAACCCTAGACGAATCGCCTGTAATAGCTGCATAGCTTGAAGAAGCTCCTCAATTATGTCACGTTCCTAGGCGTTGACCAATCCAGAATGGCCCCGATCTTCTCTTGGTGCACCTGTACCCCCTGTGCACTAATGATGTGGCCTAAGTAAAGTAGCTCTGTCATACCAAACTCTCACTTGGACTCTTTGGCATATAATGAATGTGCATCCATGATGCTCAATACCTCATCCAGGTGCCTCATATGCTCTTTCCATGACTGGTTATAGATCAAGATGTCGTTGAAGAAAACCAAGACTGATTTCCTTAACCGATCCCTGAATATATGGTTCATGAAATACTGGAATGTAACGGGTGCATTGGTTATCCCAATTGGCATAACCAGGAACTCGAAGTGTCCAAAATGACATCGAAATGTCGTCTTCTCTATGTCCTGGTCTCGTATGATGATTTGATGATATCTAGAGCATAGATCAATTTTTGAGAAGAAAACTGCCCCATGTAGTTCATCCATCAACTCATCAATGTGTGGGATAGGGTACTAGTTCTTGATGGTTTTCTTGTTCAAGGCTCAGTAATCAATGCACATCCTCATGGTGTCATCCTTCTTCATAACTAAGAAAACTGAAGAAGCAAATGGGTTGCTTCTCGGTCTGATGTGTCCCATCGCCAACAACTCCTTGATTTCCTTATCTATCTCATCCTTGAACCTCCTAGGATGACGATAGGGGGGGGGTGATCATATATTTAACGCCCTCCGCCAACTCAATGATGTGCTCAAACCCCCTGTCAGGTGTTATCCCTAGTGGAATTTCCTCAAAGACCTGTTGATGTCATCCCAATAAATTCTTGATCTCCATATGGTATTGTTTTCAACCTTCTGAATCCTTCTGAGTAGTGATCAAACATTCTGCGGCATATTCTATCTCCCCATGTCTGAATATCCTCTCCACCCTCTTGGTTGAAACTATCCTAGGTGATCCTCTCGACATACCTCTTAGAACAAGCTTCTTTCCATCCTGATCTCTGAATCCCATTTCCAAGGTTTGGTAGTTGGTAGTGATGTTTCCCAAGGTAATCATCCATTGAACTCCTAACACCACATCTATGTCTGATAGGTCAACCACATAAAATGTGTCTCTCACTGTGTAGTTTCCTAAATTCATCTCTAAGTTTGGAACTCTATCTAGACACTCCACTGTGTGGCCATCTGTTTCAGCAACATCAAACCCCTCAAACTCCTCTGTCTAAAGTGGTTGTCTTGATCCTAGTGAAGCATCAATGAATTTGTGGGTGGCCCCACCATCTATCAGGTCAATTTCTCATTGCCCCTAAATAATCCCTCTGATACGGAGGGTATCATACCTAGGAACACTAGAAAGGGTCACTATGACTCCTCCCTTTGTTGGTTTCCTCCTGTTAGCCTGCTTTGGTGGTTGTGGGACTACTGGAGGATGGGCTCCTACCGGTGTCAGTGATCTACGAGGAGGCTGCTCCTCTATCGGTGTTGAATCCTCCTTTGAACCAGTGGATCCACTATCCTTCCCCTCCTCCTCACTGTCCACATTGTCTATTGCTACCTTAATATAATAAATCTCTCCATTGCCCATGCACCTCTGGCCTGGGACCCAAGGATCTCTACAGCTGAAGTAAAAATTCTTCCTCATAAGGTCTCCCCTAGTATCATCATCCAACTTCTCCTTTCCCTTCCATTCTCTATGGAATGGCTTCCTATCTCGATCCCTCTGAGGCACAAATGGTTTGCAGAAATTTTTCGTCTTTGGCACTGAGTCTACTAGATCTCGAGTGTGAAGAATGGAATCCTGCAAAGTGGGAGGCCTGTATGCCTTCACCCATCCTCTCAAAGGATCTCTGAGTCCTTCTTTGAATAGCATGATCAACCCGAGCTCTGATATATCTGTCACTACCATGGCTACCCGTTGAAACTCTATGATGAATGCCTCTGATGTGCCAGTTTGTCTCAACTAGGCTAGATCCCTGAAGTGTATCTCAGGATCCTTCCTTTCAAACCTATTCATGAGCCTATCTATAAACTCCCTATAGGAGGTCATGCGACTGTGAACCAATGTCACCAGTCCATGATACCACCAATCGTGTGCCTCACCCTCCAAGTGTAAGGTCGCGAAATTGATGGCCTCTGTCTCGGTCATCTGGTTGAGATTGTAATACATGTCTAGCTTCTGTACCCAAGCTCTGGTGGTGTATTTGGATGATCCGTCGAAATAAGGGATGGTGAGTTTCCAAACTTTTCGGATGAAATCAAGGTTATGCCCCTGTTGTTGTTGTGGTCCTCCCCTCTGCGACTCTCTGGGGCGGTTCCTGAGTCTGATTCCACAGTACTAGAATAAGGTCATGTCCTGATGGAAGTCATGACCCAATGCTACCTACTCCCTCCTATACTCTGCAATGTCATCTACATGAGTGGGTGGCCTCTGTGATATCGGTAACGGTGCAACTACCGGGGGTTCCCTCTGGAAACTAGGAAACAAGGGTCTGGGAATCCTACTCGCAGAGGTGTATGTGCAAGAGGGTGACTGGGGTCTATTGTCTGCTCCTGAGTTCCCCTGTGCTACATGCGGGACTTGTGTGTCTGGGGTGCCCACTCTAGCCAATCTATAAACCACATGTTTTAAGGACTGAGACATGGTTCGTTGACTAGCTAACATATCATTGATAACCTACATGAAAGTTGTCTTTGGATCTACGGGGGCCTTGCCACTGCCCTCTGGTCACTCATATCTGTCTCCTAGCATCCTCTCTACCTCACGCTCAGCCTCATGCTCTGCCCTTCTCTCTTCTTATATGTGTGCCTCTTCCTCTTCCTCTGATCTAGGAGGAAAAGGGGGGAAATCAGGCCTATGCCTTCTTTCCTTATGCCTGTCGTAAGTGACATATTCATCACCTATGTGTTCATGGCCCTCTGGGTCTTCTGCTGCACTCATTGTCTTTAGTCACAGGTTGGCAGGACTAAAGATCTGATACCACTGTAATTTTCTTGACTTGGCTAGTCTAGGAAAGGTTGCTAATGTGTGTGTAGGATCAGTGGTTTACAACATATAAATGATCATACAAATAATGAATGCGACAAAGGACTGCAAGGTTTGTATTATGATATCTCTGTGGATTACAAAATGGCTGAATGCGGCTAAATAAACTGACAATACTCAACTAGATCAATAGACAAAGGATCTTAGCCAGAATACAAATAAGAAACTAAAAGATAATACCTGGAATATGGGAGCACTACGGAATCAATGGATGTGCTAGGACTATGGAAGCTCTGACGGTAACTGCTGGAAGTATGGAAAGTTCACACTAGGAGCTATACTTCTTAGAATGTCCTAGAAACTATCCCAAATGATGTGCCCTTCTCTATTCCTCAGTAATGGTATCTGTCGGACCCCTCTGCTGATGAATCTAGACCCCAGATGGATACCCCTGGGGGAATGTGCCCCTCTTCTACTGGAAAAATGTGTCTTAGTGATTCCACCATCATAATCGGATGAGATATATCTCAAAACGACCTCCTTGGTCTACTAGGAAATGGGTCAGAAGGGTTTCCCTGAATCTGGTCTGATGCTCTCTCTGGAACCCCAAATGTGCCCGCTAAAAGTGTCGCACGTCCAAGTCTAGAAAATGAGTCCCAGTTGATTCCTCTGTTAGAATCTGATGAGGAACCAGGAAAAATATGCGCCTTTCCCTCCTCTCAAATGGGACGGAGGGAAATCTTGAAATTCTCCCTGGATGGGATAAGTCGACTAAAAACCCTCTCAGAAGTTATGCCCTCACTCTGGATGAATGTGCCCTTGTTGTTGAACATTGTTTAACTACTTCTGAAGAATGATGGAAGACCTGAATGATCTTCCTAGTGACTAGGGTGTGTCTCTCAACACTGAAATCAACCACTGGTTTCTTCCTCCTAGAATCAACTGAACTATCTCTCCTGAGATGCGCCTCTTCTCCTCAATGACAAGTCATAATCTACATAATCATGAATTAGGTCGTTGAACCTTCCTTTATAGATTTCCAAAACCCTAAATCATGTTGAAACCCTAATTCACTGTTGACTTCCAAAACCCTAAATCACTGCTAAAACCCTAATTCACTGTTGACTTCCAAAACCCTAAATCACTGCTAAAACCCTAATTCACTGTTGACTTCTATTTTTATCTCACAATGAATTAAAAGTGCTTTTAATCCTTTTTAGCTCAATGTCACTTTTCGAATATAACACATGCGACTAGAGTGACCTCTAGTAACCCTATTTACCCCTCTTTGGCCCTGGTTGTATTCTAACGGGGCGGTTTAGACCATTAAGCCTCCTCTCTGGAGCTCCTATTTGGAAAGGAACATTACAACACATTTCTTCAAGTTTAATTAAATCTGACATTGTATGCACCTATCCAACATTAATCTTAGTACTTCTATGTGATTCTTCAAGAGTCTAAACATATTCCAATAATCTAAATAAACTTCAAGGAAATTATGAATAAATCTTTAAAGGTTGTGACCACTACTCTTGAAAAAATTGCAGGTGAATTCTTCAGCCCAAAAGGCATCACTGTGTATGCATAACTTCCCCACTCTTTTGCAAAAGTAGTATTGTGTTGTCTTCCTACACAATATTTATGTGATGATATTCTGAGAATCCATTTGTCAAAGAGTAGGCCTCCTATTCCCGTACATTCTCTAGTACTTCATCTGTAAAAGGTGTCAGAAATGGATCATGCAAACATGCATCATTTAGTTTTCATAGGTCTACACAAATTATGACTCCTCCTATTTTCTTGTCTTGTACTACCATTGGACTTATCCATTCTGATTCCACCATTGGTTCAATGGTTCCTGATTCTAACATTATTTCTATCTCTTCCGTCACCTTCTCTTTATACTTTAGATCTAGTCTATAGGGTCTCTATCTTACCATCTTGGAAGCTGGTTTCAAAGGGATATTCATTTCTCCTATCTCACTAGCTATCCCTTTCATTTCTACAAATGTGGTTGGGAATAGATCTTGACACTCACACAGTAAGTTTGTAATTTTTTCTACAATTTCATCATTTCAGTAGTCTTCTATCTGTGCAAACTTTGGATTCTCTTTTGTCCTAATATTTACCTTATGTTTCCTTATTGGATATGCATACATAGAAGATTCAAGATTTGGACCTTCCACTGTGTGTTTCCCTTAAGTTTCAGGTATTTGTATCTTGGATCCTCCTCATCCTGATCTTCTTGAACCACACTATAAATTCCAGTAATTCATGGACTGTCATAGAAGTTATATGCACACTACATAGAGGTAGTACACCCATCGCCCCTTCTTCTAGAAAAATCTTGTTTCTAATGGTTTGGAAAGTTGCATCTATCAATGGAGACTCATCTTCAAAAGTAAATTATACCTTAAACCTTTGAGTTAGCTCATCCCAATCCTCAGTTTTTTTGTGCATATCTAGTTCCAAGTACTAGTTCTTAGGGATCGGTTCCAATGTATGTATGAACCTATGCGTCCATTCCTTCTTCAATGTTGAACTCCATATATTTTTTCATTGCACAATATGATATGTTGGGTCACCTACTCCTGCATATTTTTGCACAATATACTCAACCTTGGCACCAAATCTAACTTGCATCAATATTATACACTCCTACTGATATTTTATTTAGTCTTTATATGTAGCCCACCATATGTCTAGAGTGGCTTATCAATTATCAATTATCAATTATCCATCCCAATGATCATATCGTGCGGGAACATTGTTTGGTGGATACTCCATGTATCATTTTATTCCAATGTTCCAATCCTTCCTATGTGTAATACCCCAAGGACAATCCCCTATTAAATTGTAATGATGTTTAATGATGTTATAGGCTGATGAGCCAAGTTTTTATAAAATGGAAGGATTATGTGTTTATTAGGATGGAGAACCTGGATGCTAAGGCCACTGAGCTTGATTTTATATATGTAATATGCATATCATTAATAAAAATACATCATTGTGTGTAGATCGACCCCAAAGAAAGATTTATGGGGTACTAATCTCCACTAGGAAGGGAAAGGAAAGGGGGTTGAGAGGATAGGAAGTAGGGGATAATCTTGGGGGCATAACCAAGGGAATATTATAATGTATTTCCTAAATTATTAAAGTTTGGAAATAAACCCTGTTGTCCTAAGTTCCTTTGGGGAGAGGAATGAAATCAAAGTGGAGGAACGATTTCTTGGAGAGCCAAGTGTCACCCAAGACGCATGAAAATTTATGTGGGAAATTCCATCGTTGTGGGGGTTCACAAGCCATTATTTCCATCTCTCCTCATGATTTCACTCTCACAATTGTGACCATTCTATCCATCCTTTGTTCCATTAACTCACGCACTGAGCAGGATGCAGTCAGCCAATTTCTCCATTGTTGAACCCTTTGCCATTGTGAACCTCTATAATTTTGTTGAGTCGTCCTTTTCCTTACCTGATTTTTTCTACTATGGTTACCTAGTGGAATTAAGAGATGGTTTGAAGAGGAGGGTTGTTAGGCCTGTGGGTTGAAGAAGCAGGTTTTCAAGCCTGTGAGAAACTCTCTTCGGGTCAGAGAGGTTGTTGGGGAAGTGATTTCTCCTAGAGGGAGTCCAACAACAACTACAGAGATCTAATAATTCATCATCCAGCCTCTTGTTGAAGCTATGGAAGGGAAGTGGAGCATTCGATGGATTACGGAATAATGAAGGTGTATATTCCTGAGGTAAGGCATGCATGTGGGGAATGAGAGTCTATGAGCAGTGGGCGTAACTAGGCTCCTTATAGAGAATCCTTCCTATTGCATTGTGTATCTTTCCATAGTCTCAACCTAGCCTAGGATTTCCTTTACCCTGGGTGGATTTTATTCCCAGCTCAGGGGTGACTCACTGCTAAGAGTGATGAGCAACATGATATAAGGATGGGAGGTTCATGGAATTTATGCACACAGTCATTGGTCTTATCAAAAAAATATAAGTACCATTTTTGTGTTTAATTGTATGTTGTGTATCGTACATGTGTTATAATGTTATCATAATTTCCTGTATAATTTGCATGTATGTGCTTATTGTCACTTCCACATGAATATGTGTATGAACATAATGTCTATCTCTGTTTAAATTTGTATTAGATGTATATATATCTTTATGAGATCAAACAGACCATGCATAGCCCAGTGGATTAAGACTGGGGCGTGTTATAGTCTGGATTCAGAACAATTTGGTTATGTACTAGTAGTGTTGTCCCCAGCCTGGGTGGCTGGGGGACGCTATAATTTTGTATCAGAGCATTAGAGAAGAATTTTTAGCTGGCATGATATCCCCGACCTAGGTGGTCCGGGGATGCCACAATTTTGTATCAGAGCCCATGGTTTCAACACTGAGCCTGGATGGGCCACAAATGTGGAATTTGAAGTAAAAAATCCCTAGGGATTTGATGTATAGAGTGCCAGAGCGGTGTTGAGAAATATCCCAGATGGTATTGTAAAGATCAAGAGGTATAGTATTTTTATAAACTATTGAAACAATGGTATTGGGACACAAAGTGTAATTTTGGGCTGTTGGATCTGTTCAGAAGGAGACAGATCCCTCACAACCATCAGATCCAAAGTTTCAGCAGTCTGGGCGTTGTGTAGTGTTTCAACAGGAAAATCCTCTGAGGTCCCCAAGTGATTCTCAGTCGTAGATCATTCGGATGAAGGAGAGCCATTGGATTTCCCAAGTGTTTAGAAAGTTCAACGTTTGAGGAAATCTGTTGGAGTTTTGAAAATGTGTATATGTGAAAAATCGTTGAAGTCTCAAAAATACAGGAAGTAGTCATCAACAGTTGACAGTTTGGGAATTTTGTAAGTGAACAGATGAGACGAGATCTACCAAAATTTTGAAGTCAAACTCCTATAGAGAAGACTGCAAACTCCTCATGACCTAGCTATGATGCAGCCTGCGAGAATCAGGCATTCTCGCACCCTAGCTATAATGAAGCCTGTGAAATTCCTTTTTTATAGGGTTTTTACAAAGGAAAATGCAACTGCTTTTCCCAGGAAAAGTTCTTCTCCCTTCCTTCTTTAGGAACTCGGGCCACTGACCCCTCTGAAGGAAAAAGATAGTTTTACATCATTAACGGTCATAGGGATGATGAAAATAATGTGTAACAGAGAGCCCCCCAAAGTATGAAGTTAGAACAGAGTGATAGCTAAAATACTTTGTCGAGTGTGTGTAAGGAACAAGGAATAGTCGGTCGGAAACCTGCCAACAAACAAGGAAAAATAGTACAAAAATATATCATCACTGAGGTAGGCATTCTCATACTCAGAATACAAATGACTCAGAGCATAAATGTCGGCATTCGAAGATCCATGTCAAGTAAGACAGGTCATGGCCACCAAACATACATTGTGGATCCATGCCATTATGACTCAAATCTGAACATAGCCACCAAAAATACACTATGGATCTATGTGTTAAAGTTTCAAATTTGAACATAGCCACCAGACATACAATGTGGATCTATGCAATGGTACACTGAATATACTCCAACGCAACCTGGATCTGTCAAAAAATATCCAGGGTCTTCATCTCCACCACTCTATAGTACGAATCTAACCATGTGAATACATGTGCTGAAGTCGAACATGGTAGAAACCACTTGATTACCGGTCATTAGTGTATATCGTTAACAAGTGAGATGGAAATCACCATTAATGTCAATGACTCCCAAGGTACTCTGGTACAATCCAACGAATGTGAATCAATGAGTCGAGGTAGAACACTTGATGGAATCTCCCGATCAGGGGTCGATAATGAAAACCCACTGTCGAAAGCGAGGAAACCTTCCATTGAGGCATGCAAGTTCCAAAGTACCAACTAGTTTCTAAGTCTAATTCCTGGATAATGAGTTGAAGTCGACAGGAAAAGCCTCGTCATAGGAGGGCCTTAATGTATCCCCCATCAATGACACAAAACAAGTAACAATATTTGATGTAGATCAGAGTAACAAGTGATTCAGGACTAACTCAGGGATGGTCGATGCAATAGAAGGCTTAAGGACTGCAGAAATGGCTGATGCAATAGAAGGATTTCTGGGTTGAACTTATTTTTTGAACATATTGATGACACGACAATTGTCTTGGAAACACTGACTCAACAACAGGGATTACAGACCAATTTGTAATCTTATAAAGGAGTATGATCAGGAGACAAGTGGATTTTCCAACCTATACACAAGGCAAGTGAAAGGGTGTCATGTTCAAAAGCGACTCTTCCATGGAATATAGGTTTAGACATATTTCTTTCCCAATTTTTCCCCCCACCATTTATGGCGAGTACCTCTTTATTTTTACGCAAGCTTGAGGAGGATAACATATGCTTGTCAATTTAAGCTCATCCTTCAGACGAGTCCCTCAGAATATGTTTAACAAACCCTAGGAAGGAGTGGTTCGGTCCCATATAGGCCTTTCAATGTTTGTTTTATGAATCCAAAGAAAGAAAACTCAGGGGTTTTTCATGTTTATAGAGTCTAAAAAACACTTAAAGAGAACTCTCTCAGTTCCTTTTTCATAAAGTAGTCTGATGAGACCGAAAAAGAGATAAAATATCGCTCAACAGATGTTTTCTTCAAATACTTTAATGAGAGTGAAAAGAACAAGGTCGCTCGGCAATCTTTTCATGTTTAGAGAGTCTGAAAAGAGATTAAAGGGAACTCCAGTGGGTTCCTTTTTCGTATAACCTTTACAAGTCCGAAAAAGTGATAAAAGTATACTTGGTTATATTCTCATGTATTTACGAGCACGAGAAAGAACAAATACTAAGCTCGGTAACTTATTCTCATGTATTTATGAGCATGAGAAAGAACAAAAACTAAGCTCGAGATTGTTTTCATTTTTACGCAAGCTTTAAAACAAAACAAAACTATGCTTGGAATTGGTTTCATTTTTACACAAGCTTGAACCAGAGGAAACTATGCTTGGACCTGGTTTCAGTTTTACACAAGCTCAAACCTGAGGAAACTATGCTTGAGGTAACTGGTTTCATTTTTACACAAGCTTGAATCATAGAAAACTATGCTTGGACTTCCCAACGCATAGCACATGGATGGTTGGTACTTAGCCCCTAGCTTAAGAAGCTAGTGGCTCAACTTCAGCATGAAGTCCAGAAGCTGAGGCAAATTTCCCCCAAGCTTCGTTTCATCCAACTACAAAGGAGAATGAAATGAAGCTTCAAATACTAGACAAAGGACTTGACTCAAATAGAGAGGGGGAAAAACTATTTCATTTTTTTACGAGCTTGGCAGAGAAACAAGAACTATGCTCATAACCTTTGTTTCATTTTTTAATGAGGTTTCCAAAAAGACGAAAAAACTATCCTTGTAAGTGGTTTCATTTTTTAACGAGCTTGAAATAAAAAAACCATGCTCAAAGACCTATGTTTCATTTTTTAACGAGGTTGCCTCAGAGATGCAAAAACTATCCTCGGAAGTGGTTTCATTTTTTAATGAGCTTGAAATCAAAAAACCATGCTCAAAGACTTGTATTTCATTTTCTAATGAGGTTGCCTCAGAGAAGCAAAAACTATCCTCGGCTGGTTTCACTTCTCGATCATGGATTCCAAGAGGACAATGCTCCAGAATGACACCATGTCAAGGGACAAAACTTGATCATGTCTTCTAAGAGGTCTTCACTGGAAGGAAGAAACACACTCTGGAAGGACACCATGTTGAGGGTCGTGACAGGAGTAAAGAGATCAGTCTCTAACAACCCTATCGAAGAGATAACCATATCAACTACTAGATCTAAGTCATTAGAATTTGAAACCATGGTTGACAACACCACATAATTGACCTATGGCGGGGGCGATACCATCTGAATATAAGAACCATTAGGGAGGCAATCTAGTCGGGGTCAATGAATGAAAGTTGATCAACAGTCACAATTCTTCCATCGTGAGGGAAAGATATCACACAAAAAAGAGTGGACACAATAGCTTCCATGGCATAGACATAATCCTGCCCAAGGAGTAAAGAAAAATCCAAGGGGTCTTGGACTACCATGATGTCAATAAAGACAGTTTTCCCTCCCAAAGTTACAGGAAACTGAGGAAGGGTCCCTAAAGGTTGACTAGTTCTTCTGTTAAAAGATAACACATTCTCTGTAACCGACGCAAGTGGAGGACAACCCAAAGCTTGCCAAGCAAAAGAGGACAAAATACTAACGGATGCACCTTCATCTATCAATGTCTGAGGAAAATCTCGACCACAAACCTATACAGTAATCTGGAAAGGAATGTGAGAGGGAAGACAAGGTCTAGTTAGCACACCCCAATCAAAATTGATGGCCTCATAACTTGGAGGGGGTTCCATGGGAGAAGGAGGAATATCCCCCGGCATGGTAGATTCTGTATCAACGAGAAAAACATGGGCAGTATCGGGTTTACTCTCGAGTGGGAGAGTAGGATCGACCACTTGGGTTGCATTCTCCAAGGGGATAATGGGATCAACACTTGGAAAAGGATCGACCGCTTGGGTTTGACTCTCTAAGAGGAGAACGGGATCAACTGACGATGGGATCGGATCGACCACTTGGTCTACTGGTTCAACCAAAGACGTGACCAGATTGACCACTTGATCAACCGGGTTGACCGACGGGGGAACTGGATTGATCATTCCATCAACTACAGGTGGGTTGAGAGGAAGATTGCGATAAGAGGTTGGAAGTTGAGGCTGTGAAACCGTCAAGTCTTCCAGGAATTTTGAGGCTTCATCCATATGAGGGAAAATGTGAGTTAGATGACTCCTTTGCATAACATGCATGGGAACTTGACTCTACTTTTATTCTTCCCAATGGTATCGTGACTAGTTGACGGGAGATCATCAGCATGTTGTTCAGAGGCTGACGATATGGGTTGGCGAGGATGTGTAGACCATGCTTCTATAACCTTGGATAGACCAGGGAAATACTTAAGAAGATGGCTACCCTTACAAAGTCTGCAAGGGTACTTGGGTTTACGAGTTGTTTGGGTGATCTTGACATCATCAACACTCCCAGCACGATTAATAGTAACTAGTTGTTTTCCAACATGTTTTACAGTGGTTGGAGGCTTTGACCCTTGTTTATCTTTCTTCTTCTTCTTATTCACCGGGTTACTAGCTTCATACCTTTCACTCGACGAAGAAGATGAAACGGAAGGCGACCTTGCAAGCAAAGAAGGCGAAGAAGACCTTACTGGTGAAGAAGGTTAAGGATCAACATGAGGTTGATGCTCTTGGGGGGAAGTTCTTTCGAACGAAGCACTTACTGCATTCGGGATTACCTGAGTGGAAAACAACCATACCAGTAATCCAATTGTGATACCTGGAAGGCTCAAAGTAGCGATGTGAGGAGGACCAATGTTTCCATAAGAAGGAAAAACAAAAGGTTCCCTTGGAGCAGAGGTTCCTTCATTGGTCATTTCAGGGACTGACACTATTAAAAAAAAAATCCAATCTAGAGTCTACTAGGGAGAACAAACAACACACGCTAAAAAACTAGTAAGCAAGCAAGAAAACAAAACCTTCTCACAATGAGCACACTAGTTGGTGATGAAATCCAATGTCATGATAACAATGTAAGAAGGGGATGAGATAGAGTGGGTGGAAAAGTTATGTTGACGACCTGCTTAATGGACTTACACCCTAGTGCAAGCTCCCACACATAATCGTGGGTATACCCTCCAAGGAGCCCGAGTGAGTTTTGCCAATGTCGATTCCAGGTACCGTGAAGACTTGCCCCTCCACATTCACCTTATGTAAATACCCTAAAGAGATAGTCCACTAAGGTTACCAAACACTACAATGATGCCTGGGGAAACAGTCGATAGTTCGATCCACGCGCAAGGGCAGGGTATCTAGCCCGAAATCAACTTGAAAGGCTTCCACTCATCATTGTGGGTATGCCTCTCAAGCGACTCCCATAATACACGCAACCTCTACACCAAGACCAACAAAGCAGGGTGAGTAACTCTGCTAGTCTCAATGCGGCCTCGTGATTGACCCTCGTGTTAGAAGGGCTTCCTAGGACAAAATGTAATAAGTGGATTTAACTGCTCCCTAACTCAAGATTCTATGTTTGTTTGCAACTTTGGAAAGTTATCTTTCACACCTATTCCAAATCCCTACAACTAATCTAATGTAGGTTTGCTACCAGAAAGTATAAAAAATGTCTAATCAATTTTTATAAGTGCTTTATTTTATGGTTGTTGTTACTCAAGAGGAAAATAGCGTGGACAATACAGTGTTTTGACCGACTCGAAAATTATGCAAAGAGATGAAGATGCAATATTTTCATTTCGATGAAAGCTATGCTACGAGAAGGAGAAAACATTTATCATTCCCATATGCATGATGTCCCAAAATTTATTAAACTCATCAATATAAAGATTCTCAAGAAATGAGAAAAAGGTATTGTACACCAATGCATGATTCATGCCCCCCCCCGGCCATGAGGGGGAAACATTTTCGGAAATTAAGACCAAAAAATGCCAAGAATCATGCAATTTCGCTACTTCAAATGCAAGGATTCCCCCAATCTAATATAAAGCAATAAATTAAATATTTTTGTTTCAAAAATTTCACTAAAAGAAATAATGAACTTTCTTAAAACAAACAAACCCAAACTAAAAGTTTTCTTTTAAAGCGAACTATTCAGAAGAAATCTGATCTTTCCCTAAACAATTCTAAATAAAACACATGCTTTGTAATTGAAAGACACTCAAAGCAAGAGACTAATCCTTCAAAACCAAACAAAGCCAATGTGGCTAAAAGTAACTCAAAGAATGTCAAGCATATTGTAAAAAGATCAATATAGGCTCCAAAAGCTCAATCCAGTTGATCAAAGCAAAAATGGGTCATCAAAAGATGACAAGACCCAATCCAAAAAAATTTACAAACAAGTTCGTAGCCTAGTAGTAGAGTACATTGCGAGAATTAGGTATTCTCGCAAGCTAGACACTGGTAGGGTGCGATAATTTTGCACTGGATCTAACAGTAGGGTGTGAAAATCAATGGTTTTTGCAAGCTGTAGAGAGATACAGTGCGAGAATGTCTATAATCAAAGAAAATTTTGAAAAAGGACAGGGAATATAAGTGAACCTTTAGATCCAGAGAGTTTGGATGGATGTCCCACAGACTCAAAAACGAGAAAACAAGCAATCAAAGAAAGGGAAACTAGACTAACTAGGAAACAATCCGTTCCCCAGTGGAGTCGCCAATTTTTTTATTGGATAAATCGGTAGGTACAGACACTAGCTGATCTCCCTAGATCCACCTAGATCTAGAACAAAACACACTAGAACATGACGCTTTCCTTAAGTTTTAAATATTGAATTTACTAACTAAAGAGGGATGGGTGAAATACCATTTAAACGTCGCTTCCTCTCTCCATTACCATCCTAGCTCCGTTCCAACACGCATACAATGATGATCCTACAAAAGAATGCAACCAACCAAAGTGATAGTAATAGCATAAACTCAATATAAACCTATGTATGTGATCAAGGAATCATACAATAAAACACAACAAGCTTTATAGGAAAGAATCATATTGTTGTATCATATTAAATGTGAAAGAGAGATTACAACCATGGCCTTGATGTCGTAAGGTTCCTTCCAACTGTCCTTCGTTCCCCACACACTTCCAGTCCAAGAATTCTAAAAGCATAGATCTGATAATATTCACAATCTATCTTGACAAAGGCAAAACTCAAAGACACTCCAACCAAGCTAATAATTCCAAGCCAAATCCAACTTAGCCCTTCTCCATGAGAGCTCCTCTCCTTTTATAAGCTGGAGGGGATAAGGTGAGGAGGTTAGGATGATCCCACTAAATCATGAAAGCAAGTAAGATCCAAACCATTCGGATGCCACCTCACCATGGAAATTTCTCCTTCTAGAAGATTCGAGAAAACGCTTGTTTTTCCCATGTGTAAGCATTTTCGCACCCTACATATAGAGCAGACTGCAAACTCCTTGCGACCTAGCTATGATGCAGCCCTATGAGAATCATGCATTCTCACACCCTAGCTATAATGCAACCTGCGAACTTCCTTTTTTATAGGGTTTTTACAAAGGAAAATGCAACTTCTTTTCTCAGGAAAAGTTCTTCTCCCTTCCTTCTTCAGGAACTCGTCCCACGGACCCCTTCGAAGGAAACAGATAGGTTTACATCATTAACAGTCATAGGGATGACGAAAATAATGTTTAACAATGACGTAGACCTGTTCGTCAATTTTGATAAAGTGTCAAAGATAAGAAATTGTTGAAGTCCCAAAGCGTCAGGTATGCCATGGCTTGATGACGTCACCTAGGGTGACATGGACCTACCTAGGTCTTCCACGTGTCACTCATTTTTGTACATTTGATAGGTTCTTAGTACCGATTGGGAATTTACATGTGTCACTCGATGGTGGGGCCACGTGTCACCACTTTGATTGGTGACAGTTGTACTATGTGGAACCTGGGAGGTTAAGCAGTTTGCAGTTCGATGTTCGGGGAAAGTTGTTGGAAGAACATTCGGACCTTAGAAGTCTTGAAGTTCCATAGTTACATGTCTTGGTGACGTCACCTAGGGTGACATGGACACACAAGATGCATGCCACATTTCCATGTGTTTTGAGATTTTGAAAGGCTGATTGTGTAGTTAGAACTTGACAAGTGTCAACCCTCATATGGGGCCATGTTTCCACTTCTTGGAATCTTCCACATAGAAACCGAGTGTGCAGTACCAAGTGGACCCCAGGGGTGCGCCACTTCAGAATTTAGAAGAAATGAAGTGAAAGGAAGGAGATGTTAGCACTCTGTAAATTTCCAAGAGGTTGACACAGAAGAAATCCACAAAATGTAACTTTATCCAACCACTTTTGAAGCTGGGATCTAGCCCTTCCAACTTTAGAGAGGGATCTCTCTATATGATTTAGCTATGTTTCAAATTTTGAATATTAGTCTAGGTAAATAAATAGGTCGGTTTTGTTGTTATAATGTTTGTCGAATTGGTTGAGACAGTCTACACATCCATTGGGCTATGGGGTTTGTGTTTTAAATAAAATATGAAATCCGAACTAGAAACGCAAAGAAAAGCTTTCACAGGGAGAGATAATATAATCACTAGATTCTTTAGTAGCTTAAATGATGAACAACAGAAAAGATGAGAAATATTATTTCAACAAAGAAGCAATTAAGAATTTCTTTATTGAAAACACCAGAAGATAAAACACTAAAATATTTCGAGTCAGAAACAAGGTATACGAGATAAATCCTGCAACCTTCATTACTCTTAAAGATTAGATTCATAAAACAAAATGATGACAAAGAGAGAATAACATTCAACTAAGAGAGAAAAACATCACTAGTGAATACATGCAAGAATCCTATAAAAGTGCCTCCTTTTTATTAATGGAAGATCTCTTCAAAAATATTACAGTCTGATAGCGTCAGGGTGTGAAGATCAACAACCCTCAATACTTCGAAAGGTGAAGTATTTACAACTCAAATTACAAACGCTCCTGTCATTAATGATCAGGTCGTGCTAAATCTATTTTTAGCCTAACTAACTTAACAAATTTCCTAAATCTAGGAATTTCTTGATGATGTGGTGCACTTGCACGCTAATTTTGGGGTGGACCGTTGATGAAGCCTCTGCACGACTTCATCTGACTGGACTGGGACAAAACATCTGCTAATCAATCAGATCACAGAGCTCCTCCCATCTAAGATGACTGGGCACGCTGACTTTGAGCAGGCTTCGATACACTTCATCCATTTCTGTGTACTTGGCGAATGTAGGCTTTGTGAGGAAGATGTATTGAATCTCGTTTTGGATACTTATGTCCCACTGAAGGGCATCTAGGAATGCCTTGCCCTTGATGCTCCCTTGAATCCCTGCAAACTTTGAACTGTCCTTAGACACATCAGCCAATCTCTTCTTATAATCTGGGAGTGTCATCAATTTATCATTGATCACCTTCAGACCAGGAAGACCTTTCTTCTGGAGAGCCTCAATCTTAATGAAGAATCTTTGTACCCCCAGGTCCATGGCCTGAACCTTTTCTTCCTGTTGAAGCATTAATCCTCTCTTGGTCAAAACACTTTTGACCTCAAGGATGGTCTCTGTTCTATCTTCAATCTTCAGCTCTTCCAGCTCTTCCCTGGTCTTAGAATTGAGGAACATGATGATCTCGTTCGCCTGTGTTGGCATGTCTCCCAATTCTACTCTGATCTTCTCGATGGCCTATTTGCTTCTCAGTACCAACCTGTTCTGCTCAAACATTATCTGTATCATGGGCCATATCTCATTCATGGACTTAGTGATGTCTGTCCATACACACTCTTTAACCTCGACCAAAGTCTTTCCTGCAACTGTTTGCTTCCGGAGCTGTTGTAGCTCCTGCTTGAGCTGATCTGTCACCTGCTTTTCCTTGGAGAGGCTGGTCTGGAAGGAAGATTTGAGTTCCTGAAGGTTCTCAATCTCCTTTTTTATCCTGTTGATCTTTGTTTCCTGTAGGTTCATCTTTTCCATGGACTTAGCCAGGTCGGTTTTCTTCTCCTGGGATGTCAATGCACTCGCGGATGGGACTTCTGTCACTGATGTTGTGCTAACTCCTGAAATTGGAATAGAACTCAATGGAATGACTTCCATTGGCTTCAGTTTCTCTTTCTCTTTCAATAGCTTCTCCATCTCAACTTCCATTTCTTTGAGCTGTGCATTTTTCTCCATGAGCAGCTTGAGCATTTCGTCTTTCTCTCCTTCTTTTTCTGCTATCTCCTTCGCCTGCAAATCCTCTGTGGGTGGGAGCTTCAACTATTTCCTCAAGGATGCTATGTCAACATTCTTCTTCTTTATAATTTCCTCAGCTGCTTTCACATTTGAAGGATCGTAACCGATCTTGAGGACCAGCTCCTCCAAAGTCTTGATCCTATTGTCCTTTGCAAAGGACGATATCTTCTCCAGCTTGAGTTGTGTTTGAACATTGTTCAGGGACACCTGCAATTTGGACGTAGAAGTGGAAGCATGCACCAATGTATAGAAAACCATTTCCTCTGTCTTCTTGTGCAGATTCATCTGATCGGCCGGATGCACGTCCTTCGTCTGGAATTTGAAGGTGGCCCTTTTATAGTCAGTGATCACCTTGGGATCTGGTACCTGTGCCTGGAGGAATGCCATATGTATTATGCCCTTCTCGGTGTCAAATGTCGATAGAAACTTGTGTTGTGCAGTCGACGTCTGCTTCCATAATTGGGCGCAAGTACTGCTGGTTAGGATCTGGTTCTTTTTCTTGATCAGCTCATACTTCTCGAAGATACTCAGCTTCGGTCCCACCTTGCCCGGCTGGGTGGTCAATGAAGAATCTGTAGATTTTTTCGGCAATGTTGAGGTTATGCCTTTATGAAGGCTCGAACCAAAGGGTGGAACACCAACTTTGGTCACTGTGGTAGATGGGGCTTCCTTTTCCCCGGTCGGGCCAGGAACTGCAACAGTCTTAGGCCTCTTGGTATGTAGCTAGAATTCTTCAGAAGATACCTCAATGACAGGCAGAGATAAGTCTCGCCTCAGCCTTTTCTCTTTTGGGACCTGTGGCGTGGTCGTTTGTGACACAGTGGCCGGGGGATCCTGCTGTTGTACTTCGACCAATGTGTTGGGCTCCCAGGCCGTCTGATTTGCAAATTTTTCCACTTCAAGCCTAGCTTCATGAACATATGGGATGTTCTTATTCTTCACCCTCATCTCTGAGATGATCCCACATGGATCATAATTCCATGGGAAACTCATGAAGAACTTCATCTCCCTCAGCAACCTGTCTGCTTCTTCCCCAGTGCTGCGATTGTTACAGATGAAGGAGATAATCTACCCCTTGATTCTATGTTGTTGTTTTTTATTCAATGACACAAAGTGGATATCATCAGAATTTATAATCTACCTTATATATTCCAAAGAAAAAATCCTAATAGGCAGATACTTGGGCAGCTTATATGGTGCCAACTCGCACCCGTATACTCTGATCTCGGTGTAATCCTGGTATAAAAACCAATCACCCGTCTTTGTGTTATCCGAGAGGTGCAGGATCCTCTGAACTTCATCGTTTATTCGAGGCTCGGGCCTGCCACTTAGAATACTTATCACATGGTGGTAGAATTGATCAATGAACTCCTTGAAGCTATACTCTGTGGAGTTGTGCTTGAGCAAGGAGGTCCATGCTATGACTTCCTGAGGTCTACCATCTCCATCCATCTTCTGCATGGAAAAGACAAATTTATCTGCCTGGAAGAAGACGAACAAGTATACTAGTATCGATGAATATCTGAACATGCCTTCCGTGCCGAAATTCACGAACTGTTCGTGAATATTGTTTTCCAAGAATGTGTTGAAGTCAAACTGGGTGGTGGGATTTTCATCGGTAGAGAAGATGGATAGAAAACCCAGAATGGCTTCATCTACCCACTGATCAGAATAGTATCCTAACAAAGCACAAAGGGATGAGATGACCTGGTTTCCTTTAGTCGATAACATGGAGGATGGATAAGGAGGATTTGTGGAGGGGAATTGAGCGGATGTGGGAAGGAAAAGATCGAATATTTGAGCTCTTTGGGGGAAAGTCATTTTCTGGTAGAACTCTGTAAGGATTTCCAGGTTGAAGGGAGACGCAGAGTCGGCTCGGGGGATTTGCATCATCTGGTCTATGGAATCGGGCATGATGAGGAAAAGGATCTCTCTGGACGAGGAGACGATGGCTCTTTGTTAGGGAATATAGTGGGCTTAACACTTGAGAGCGAATTCGGGAAAATGGTGGATCTGAGGGAAGAGGTAGAGGGGTAAATTGGACTCCCAGAGTCCAATTTCATCACTCTGGTTGAGGAAAACTTCCCTGAGCCACGACTGAAGGTATGAGAAATTGAAATCGCATTTTTTATCTTCGATTAATCGGTCTTTGTCAACCAGTGGGATCCTGTCCAGGTCGACAAGAGGCGGGAGAAACGGATTCTCCTCTCCTTCTGCTTGTTTGGATTTTGGCACCATTTCTGCAACAGTACCTGCAATAAAACACAACGTTAGTGGGGGCGACTGACTGTGGATGAGGGCAACGGACTTTAATGGAGGAGTAAGTGGTGAATTTCTCTGGTGCGATGGGTGAATAGAAAAAGTAAGGGGAATAACGGTAGTTTTAAGTAAACGGGGGTCGATTGGGCGCAGGAGACAGGTCAGTTGGATAACGGATAGGTTATCTAGTAATAAATGGCCAATAGATCAATTTGAGGGTGAGATGGTGGGTGACGTGGCAGCTTCCGATTGGAGGTAAAATTCATAGTAAGGGGTTTTCCATGAGCGAGTGGGGGAAAAGACTGACAACAGTTATGGGACATGGCCATTTCGGGAAAGGTGGAAGGTGACGTCCAGAGGTGACGGAGGTCTGTCAGATAGTAGGAGATGATGGGACTCGGGGCCATTAAAATGATGCCACGTATAAAGAGGGGCCCGCCAGAGGGAAGTTTCCATTCTGGATCCCCCCCCCTTGGTTAAAAGCAGATCAGTCGTGGGGGTCCGAAAAAGACTTTGATCCATTGATCTGAGCGCCTGTTTCCTGGTCGTAGATCTTTGCACGCCTTTTATCACACATTTCGTACCCCCCCCTCCATTAAAGGTATAACGGACGGGGGGGTCCGAAATCCAATGTTGACCGTAGATCTACGCGCTTGATCACGGGCCGTCCAGATGCACGCGGGTCTTATCAACGATTCTGGACCCCCCCCCCGCGTTAAAGGTAGAACGGTCGGGGGGGTATGGAATGATCTATCCACCGTAGATCTGGGCACAATCATCTGGACCATTGATACATGATCGGAGCATAAGTGAGGGCGCGAACAAAACATGTGCTAAGAAAACTTTGGATAAATTCTTTTTCATGGGTTTTCTCCAAACTTTTCATGACTACACCACCATGGGGCTCGATCAAACGATCTTTAAAGCATATGAAACATGGTGCAACATTTACATCAAGTTGGTTTTATTAAAATGAAGCAATGAGGCAGCTAACCTATATTCTACCCTAGTTTCCTATGACAGTTAACCCAGATTAGACTGTTGGGTTAAGAATTTACTCTACCCTATGGCTATCTGACCAGGATTAGACAGTCTGGCCAGATTTATTCACTAATCTAACCTAGACACTTTGGCTAAGATTAAACTGTTTAGCCAAACTCATTCACTACCCTATCAACATCAATTTAAAAAGAACTTGGCCATGCTTGAAAGGTATGGACCAAGTTACTATTATTGCATGGGGCTTTCATTGAATTCTTTTATGCCCTCTTTTCTTTTCTTTTTCTTTCTTATTTTCTTTTCTTTTTCTTTTTTCTTTTCTTTTATTTTTCTTTTCTTTTTCAAATTATTTGCAGAATGAAAAATCATTTGTCAACAAAATACTAGAGACAGGTAATATCCCAGTCACTACTTGATCCTATAACTTATAGGGTGATAACATCGGCTCCACCTAGGGATGGTACTTTCCCTGTGAAGTGCCAAGAATCCTGGTTCCTGTCATTCTCAAAAAAAATTTCCTCATGTCCTTCGTTGATTGATTGGTTTTATTCTCAAAAATTGGAAGAACAGTGGTCAGCAGCTTAGGGCCTTCTCTTCGGGATTCAACCAACTAACTAATGTTATTCACTTAGAAAATGCAGGTGAAAAATAAAAATGGTATGTACAATGGTGAGTGGAACTCGAGCCTCTACTGAGGTGGCACATAATGCTTCAGCATTCTGCCATTTACAGGTCCTCCTGGTATATCTGTCCCATCAGCGTTGTTTAGCAAGAAAGCATTGTTCCCCCTAAATGCTTGAATCATGTATGGACCTCTCCACAGACTTTCAAATTTTCCATGTTTTCCCTTGTCTTCATTTCTGGCGTCCCATCTCAGCACCAAATCTCTGAGCTCAAAATCATCTTCCCTTGTTATTTTGTCAAAAATCTTCTTGATGCTTTCTTGGATTACCTGAGTCTTGTTGAAAACTTCTTCCCTGGACTGCTGCAAATGGATCATCTGGTATATCCTTCTCTGTGAGTCATTTAGCTCGGCTTGTACCTCTTGAAGCAACTTCATGACAGGGAATCCTAAGGAAGTGGGGAAAACTGCTTCAGTTCCATAGACCAGCTGGTATGGTGACATACCGATTGACCTCTTGGTGGTTAGTCTGTCATCCCACAAGGCAAACACCAACTTGTTATGCCACGATTTCTTGTTTTCCTGCAACGTTTTCTTGATGATATTTACCAAGGTTTTGTTTGAATATTTTTCCAGCCCATTACCCTGAGGGTAGTAAGCTGTGGAATGCCCCAGACCAATGTGATACTAGTTGCAGAAATCTATGAGCTTCTTCGACCGAAAAACAACTGCATTATCAGTTATCATCTTTCTAGGACAACCAAAGTGAGACAAGATATTATTTTCAAGGAATTTGATAATAACAGAGTCAGTGGCTTGCTTGCTTGGTACTGCCTTGATCCATTTGGTAAAATAATCGGTGGCAGTGAGAATCCACCTGTGCTGGCCTGAAGAAGGGGGGTGTATTTCTCCAATGAAGTCCAGTCCCCATTGCTGGAAAGGGGCTTCAACTGAGATCGGTTTCAGGGGGAGAGGAAGGAGTTTCCTTTTTCCTTCAAACATCTGACATTGATGACATGCAGTCACTTTACGATGTACATCAGCGAACAGGGTGGGCCAATAGAAACCAGCCCTGAGGATTTTGTTGGTTGTGACCTTCCAGTTCAGATGGCCACCACATTCTCCTGCATGAAATTCTTGTAACACGTTGTCAGCTTCATCTTTCAATAAACAATTTAACAGAATGCCTCCAGGATCTTTCCAATACAAATTGCCTTCTAGAATACAGAATTTTAAGGCTTTCAACTTTAAAAATCTAGCTTTAGTCTTAGTCAAACCAGGGGGAGCTTGTAAATTTTTCAAAACGAATATAAGGTCTGCGTACCATGGAGAGTTGAGAAATACCTCTCTTACGCTTGGAGTCGCCATCTCGCCCTGTTCATCTGCTGCAGCTAAAAAATTAATGTCAAGAGCATGGAAGTTAGATTCAACCATTAATTTAGCAAGGCCTTGACCTTTGATTAGTTTCGTAGGCTTAATCTCTATGTCGTATTCTAAAATGACAGCAATCCATTTTCCCCTTCTTCCATCCGGATTTTCCTGGGTCAGAATGTCTTTTACAACCATATTCGAAACATAGGCTATGGTGTGGGAATGGAGAATGTAGACTCTAAAGTCTTTTATGGCTTTCACCAAGGCAAAAGCTTGTTTCTCCATTATCTTGTAATTCAGAGCAACATCTCTTAACGCTTTGCTAAAGAAAGCTATGGGATGTTCATACCCTTCGCTATTCTTTTGTAGTAAGACCGTTGCTATAGTATGTTCGGAAGCGAAAGAAAAAAGATAGAAATCCTTAGTAAAATCAGGACTGATCAAGACAGGGGCCTCTGTGAGTGCTCGTTTGACTTGTTCGAAAGACTGTCTGGACTCGGAGTCCCATTTTATTTTCGCATCCTTTTTTAGCATATTTGTAATGTTTCTGAGGAGTTCTGCTAGATTGGGAATGAATCTTCGTAGAAAGTTTATTCTCCCAATAAAAGACTGTAATTCTTTGAGGTTTCGTGGGTGTTCTAATTTTTGTATGGCCTCGATTCTGCTGGGGTCAATTTTGATTCCGTCCTTGGATATGATGTGTCCTAGCAGTTTGCCTTCCTCTAGTCTGAAAAGGCTCTTCTTAGGATTTAACGAAATCCCAAACCTTCTACATTTTTTGAAGACTCGTCTGAGGTGTCGCAGGTGTTCGTCATCAGATCGAGAAAACACAGTTACATCATCCAAATAAACGAAAATAAACTTACACGACTCTTCCACAAAGGCAATGTCCATCGCTCTCTGGAATGTGGCTCCTGCGTTCATCAGACCAAAAGGCATTTTCACATACATGAAAGTTCCCCATGGTGTAGTGAAAGCGGTTTTTTCTTGGTCATCTGGGTGGACGAGGACCTGATTGTAACCCGAGAAACCGTCCAACAATGAAATCCGACTGGACCCAACCACCCTTTGCAGGATGTGGTCCATTTTTGGCAAGGGGTAATTAGCTTTCAGGGAGACCTTATTCAGATTTCGAAAATCTATGCAAAGTTTGATTTCCCCAGATTTCTTACACATAGGGACCAAATTAGAGACCCATTTGGAAAAATGCAGCGGGACTATGATTTTGGCATCGTACATTTTTTTGATTTCCTTTTCTATCAGAGGGAGTAATTTGGGATTTATCCTCCTAAGTTTCTGTCTGAACGGTTTTTTTTCTTCCTTTATTGGAATCCTGTGTTGTATGATGTTGGTGTCATAATCTTTCAAATCCTCATAACCCCAGGCAAAGACATCCGAATATTCTTTGAACAACTCAATGTATTTGAGTTTTTGTTCAGGGAGTAATGATTTAGACAATTTAACTATCATGGGTTTCTCCTCTGTCCCTATATTACAGTCTTCTACCTCTTGTCCATTGGCTTCAATTTTTGGTTTTTTGGCTACGTCGTTAAAATCAAACAAGTCCAACAAAGGAACTAAACCCCTAGGCAAAACATTTTCTTTCAAATGTAAAACATCGGCATCCATTTCATCATCGCCTAATTCTCCTGAATCTATGCTATTTACACTATCAATTTCAAAATTAGATCTATTTACATTTTCATCTTCATTCTCTAAATATATATTTGTACATTCAAAATCATTTTTACACTGCAAAAAATCTTCAATTTGATCATCATTACCAAACACTTTCCAGTACCTGATATTGTCGGGAACGGTTGGTCTGCATTTCACC
Organism: Picea engelmannii; assembly: GCA_009831015.1. Classification (NCBI taxonomy): domain Eukaryota; kingdom Viridiplantae; phylum Streptophyta; class Pinopsida; order Pinales; family Pinaceae; genus Picea; species Picea engelmannii. The sequence continues at coordinate 517,215 of ML783906.1, read as the reverse complement.
TCGACAGTGTATGGGTGGGTCGAACGGAAAGGAATCTTACATGTGGCTGCTAACGTAGCCAATCCATCCGCCATAATTTTTTGTCCCCTCGGCATTACCTGCAAGTCAACTTTAGTGAAACATCTAAGGGCATCAAGAAAAACATTCCTATAAGCTCTAAGATGTGGGTGTTTCGCGGCGTACTCACCTTTGATTTGCTTGATTATCAACTCAGAGTCTCCTCTTACCATAATCTGTTTAGCACCAACTCTTTTCAAAAGATTCAAACCGAGCATCAAGGCTTCATATTCGGCAATATTGTTAGTGCATTGGAAATTTAACTTGTAAGAATGGTTTTCTGAATACCTGTTTCTGTGATTATGCAGCCGGACAACTGCTCCAGCTCCTTCTTTGCTTACTGCTCCATCAAAATCCATTCTCCAGAAATCTGTTGGTAACTCTTCAGTTATCACGTTTTTCATCCTTGCTACCTCAATGGTTTCTTGGCCTTCATCTTGACTAGATGTATCTTCTGCCAGCTGAGTATCTAGTTCTCCCATGTCACCGTCATTGTACAAGATAAAAGAATCCAAGTCGGAATGCGTAGAGTAAAGATGATAGTTGTGCGGTTTTTCTTGGCTACTGACCATGTATTTCATCAACGTTTCTCTGTATATCCTTCTTTGTTGCCTGAAAACTGGGATAGTGGCGTAAGACATATCTAGCTGCAGGGTACCTCTCAGCTTAGCCCCCCAAGACCGGGATAGCAACATTCCATACTTCGGAGGGATGTCTGCAACTACCACATCCATTACCATGCTCTTCGCAAGAATCTGAACCAAGGTGATGCACAGGTCCTTGATCATACCAATACATCTAACTTTACTGGAGTCGAATGAGTGTAAATCCTTGTAAGGTCTGGTGACCTCCAGTCCCAGTTTCTCCATTACTGCTTTAGGCATCAGATTGTGGGAAGCACCTGAATCCAGCATAGCGTTATGCAAGATCAGGTCATGTATGTTTAGACCAATGTAAAAAGGAGCAACATCACCAGTATCGTCTCGACCATCCACTTCAGGTTTGAACAGAAGTTCAGGTTGATCATCGGTAAGGTTCACAGTGTCTGAATGATTTGTTGATCCAATGGTTAAGGCCTCCATGCCTATGTCAGGTTCAATGGTTAGTGCTTTAATTACCTATGAACGATAAACGTCTTTGTTCATCAACTCATAAAGTGGAATGGGGATTTTTACTTTGGCTAACTCTCCCTCAAGGCTGAAAGGTGTAGGAGCTCTGCCTTGGGTCATCAATTCTGGTTTGTCCACTACACTCTTCTGGCTAGAAGTACTTGGTGTATTAATAGGTGAAACCTCGGGTTGTGACGATCTTTTCAGAATAGTAAGGTTTTTCTTCTCAGGAACTTCGGCAGTGCCTTTTTTAGGAATCTTCTCGACAGATGGCTCAAAGCCTTTCTTGGTTTCGGCCACCTTCTTCATTTTAATCGTCTTTTTTGGGGAGCTCCATTCCATCTTTTTACTCTACAGATTATACTGTCGATGTACCTCCAAAATGGCATTTTCGAATTCCTGTTGTTCTGCGTCTTTAGCTTCTTCACTTACCTTTGTTTGGTTGAGAAGAAAAAGTTATTGCTCTTCTTGGGTAAGGAAAATAGCTTCGTTATCGTGAATTCCCATGAGATTTATGTGAGTATCCTCTAGTTCCTCAATCACTTCCTCCCCTTCATCAGCATAATTTTCTTGCAGGGGAGGTCTGATCTGTTGATCTGGACCCCTCTGCTCTCTTTGATCCCTAGGATCTCTCTGTCTAATTTGAGGAGGGTTTCTCCTAAAGTTAGGGTTCCAAACCTGAGGAGCTGGTGGGTTGTCTCTTGGAGGATTTATTTCAGACACAGTAAGTCTTTCCATCATTCTTTCCATTTCTCTGGCCAAAGAATCCAATTTGGAATCTGAGGTCGACGTGGAAGGTTCTTCTTTAATTGTAACTCTCCTCTCTGACCTCTGACGTGCCCTTTTTGCCAACAAATTGGCCTCCACACTTATTGCACTTTTCTGCATATCTTCTAGGGTGGTGGAATTTCTTTCCCTTGGTTGGTATGACATGTCAGCGTAGAAACCATCAAGGAATTTTATCAATGCCAAACCCTGTGGGGGTTTGATTTCAGCTGGGATTACGTTGTACAAGTTATTGAAACGAGTGCAGTAATCTTGTACTCTCTCACCTTGATTTCTTCTAATATTTTTGTATTCTGACAATATTTGGAGAGGGTTTTTCTTTACCTCCCATCTGTCTAGAAAACTCCTTTAATGGAATGCGGTAAGGTCAAGGACTGAGGCGGCACACAAACCTTTGTACCATTTTTTAGCTTCACCTGTCAAACTCTGGGAAAACAATCTCATTTGAACGTCAGTTTCATCTACTTCATGCAGATCATAATAATCATTCATTTTATCTATGTGTTGTTGTGCACTCAAAGGTCCTGTAGCATCGAACTGTGGAAGTCTCGTTTGATAGTCTTGGGGCATGGAATGAAGAGGCGCAACCAACACCAAGGGAGCATATCGAGCTGCCATGATGTGTGGAGGAGGTGGGATAACAGACTGGATGATCGGTGAGGTTGCGGCTGAGGACGAGGACGAGGAGGGACTGGGTAGCACCTAGTGAGTGGTTTGCGGTTTAGCGGTGGGAGATATAACTTCAGGGGTTCTGGGTTCCAACAGGGTTGGGTCAAGGATGATTCCAGTGACAAAACTATCGGACCATGTTCTAACCAGGATTTGTTGGGAAAAGGTGTCAAAGTCAGGGTTTTGAAAGGTAATGGGTTCTCCTGAAAAGGAAAAAGACTTATGAAAGGGTGTATGACTCACTGAGCCTTCAGCTATGGTATTTTTCCTAAGCAACTGTTATGGGTTATCTATCACTATCGCAGGTTCTGGGTCTGGATGAGATCGAGTATAAACTTTCTTGGGAGCCATATTTCTTTTTGATTTTTTATATATGTATTTTTAGTTTTATGAGTTCGAAAATAATATGTACAAATCTAAGCAACCTCTAAACATTACTTTCTTCTCAAAATTGCAATCTTTCAGGAACAAACTTTCTTTTAGGGAAAGAAAACATGAAGTTATAAATTTTAAATGTTCTTCCCCAGTATGGTCGCAACTATGTTAGCACTCTGTAAATTTCCAAGAGGTTGACACAGAAGAAATCCACAAAATTTAACTTTATCCAACCACTTTTGAAGCTGGGATCTAGCCCTTCCAACTTCAGAGAGGGATCTCTCTATATGATTTAGCTATGTTTCAAATTTTGAATATTAGGCTAGGTAAATAAATAGGTCGGTTTTGTTGTTATAATGTTTGTCGAATTGGTTGAGACAGTCTACACATCCATTGGGCTATGGGTTCTGTGTTTTAAATAAAATATGAAATCCGAACCAGAAACGCAAAGGAAATCTTTCATAGGGCGAGATAATATAATCATTGGATTCTTTAGTAGCTTAAATAATGAACAGCAGAAAATATGAGAAAGATTATTTCAACAAAGAAGCAGTTAAGAATTTCTTTATTGAAAACACCAGAAGATAAAACACTAAAATCTTTCGAGTCAGAAACAAGGTATACGAGATAAATCCTGCAACCTTCGTTACTCTTAAAGATTAGATTCAGAAAACAAAATGATGACAAAGAGAGAATAACATTCAACTAAGAGAGAAAAACATCACCAGTGAATACACGCAAGAATCCTGTAAAAGTGCATCCTTTTTATTAATGGAAGATCTCTTCAAAAATATTACAGTCTGATAGTGTCAGGGTGTGAAGATCAACAACCCTCAATACTTCGAGAGGTGAAGTATTTATAACTCAAATTACAAACGCTCCTGTCATTAATGATCAGGTCATGCTAAATCTATTTTTAGCCTAACTAACTTAAAAAATTTCCTAAATCTAGGAATTGCTTGATGATGTGGTGCACTTTCACGCTGATTTCGGGGTGGACCGTTGATGAATCCTCTGCACGACTTCATCTGACTGGACTGGGACAGCTCATCTGCTAATCGATCAGATCACAGAGTTCCTCCCATCTAAGATGACTGGGCACGCTGACTTTGAGTAGCCTTCGATACACTTCGTCCATTTCTGCGTACTTGGCGAATGTAGGCTTTGTGAGGAAGATGTATCGAATCTCGTGTTGGATACTTATGTCCCACTGAAGGGCATCTAGGAATGTATTGCCCGTGATGCTCCCTTGAATCCCTGCAAACTTTGAACTATCCTTAGACACATCAGCCAATCTCTTCTTATAATCTGGGAGTGTCATCAATTTATCATTGATCACCTTCAGACCAGGAAGACCTTTCTTCTGGAGAGCCTCAATCTTACTGAAGAATCTTTGTACACCCAGATCCATGGCCTGAACCTTTTCTTCCAGTTGAATCATTAATCCTCTCTTGGTCAAAACTCTTTTGACCTCAAGGATGGTCTATGTTCTGTCTTCAATCTTCAGCTCTTCCATCTCTTCCCTGGCCTTAGAATTGAGGAACTTGATTATCTCGTTCGCATGTGTTGGCATGTCTCCCAATTCTATAATGATCTTCTCGATGGCCTATTTGCTTCTCAATACCAACTCGTTCTGCTCAAACATTATCTATATCATGGGCCATATCTCGTTCATGGACTTAGTGATGTCTTTCCATACACTCTCTTTAACCTCGGCCAAAGTCTTTCCTGTCACTGTTTGCTTCCGGAGCTGCTGTAGCTCCTGCTTGAGCTGATTTGTCACCTACATTTCCTTGGAAAGGCTGGTCTGGAAGGAAGATTTGAGTTCCTGAAGGTTCTCAATCTCCTTTTTTAGCCAGCTTATTTGTGTTTCCTGCAGGTTCATCTTTTCCATGGACCTAGCCAGGTCGGTTGTCTTCTCCTGGGATGTCAATGGAGTTGTGGATGGGACTTCTATCACTGACGTTGTGATAACTCCTGAAATTGGAATAGTACTCAATGGAATGACTTCCATTGGCTTCAGTTTCTCTTTCTCTTTCAATAGCTTCTCCATCTCAGCTTCCATTTCTTTGAGCTGTGCATTTTGCTCCATGAGCAGCTTGAGCATTTCATATTTCTCTCCTTCTTTCTCTGCTATCTCCTTCGCCTGTGAATCCTCTGTGGGCAGGAGCTTCAACTATTTCCTCAAGGATGCTATGTCAGCATTCTTCTTCTTTAGCATTTCCTCGGCTTCTTTCATGTTTGAAGGATCGTAACTGATCTTGAGGACCAGATCCTCCAAATTCTTGATCCTATTGTCCTTTGCAATGGATGATATCTTCTCCAGCTTGAGTTGTGTTTGAACATTGTTCAGGGACATCTGCAATTTGGACGCAGAAGTGGAAGCATGCGCCAATGTATAGAAAACCATTTCCCCTATCTGCTTGTGCAGATCCATCTGATCGGTCGGATGCACGTCCTTCACCTAGAATTCGAAGGTGGCCCTTTTATAGTCAGTGATCACCTTGGGATCTGGTACCTGTGCCTGGAGGAATAACATATGAATTCTTCCCTTCTCAGTGTCGAATGTCGATAGCAACCTTTGTTGTGCAGTCTACGTCTACTTCCAGAATTGGGTGCAAGTACTGTTGGTCAGGGTCTGGTTCCTTTTCTTGATCAACTCATACTTCTCGAAGATACTCAGCTTCGGTCCCACCTTGCCCGGCTGGGTGGTCAATGGAGAATCTGTAGATTTTTTCGGCAATCTTGAGGTTGTGCCCTTATGAAGGCTCGAACCGAAGGGTGGAACACCAACTTTGGTCACTGTGGTAGACGAGGCTTCCTTTTCCCCGGTTGGGCCAGGAACTGAAACAGTCTTTGGCTTCTTGGTATGTTGCTGGAATTCTTCGGAAGATACCTCAGTGACAGGGGGAGATAAGTCTTGCCTCGGCCTTTTCTCTTTTTGGACCTGTGGCGTTGTCGTTTGTGACACAGTGGCCTAGGGATCCTGTTGTTGTACTTCGACCAATGTGTTGGGCTCCCAGGCCGTCTAATTTGCAAATTTTTCCACTTCAGGCCTAGCTTCGTGAACATATGGGATGTTATTGTTCTTCACCCTCATCTCTGAGATGATCCCACATGGATCATAATTCCATGGGAAATTCGTGAAGAAATTCATCTCCCTCACCAGCCTGTCTGCTTCTTCCCCAGCGCCATGATTGTTACAGATGAAGGAGCCAATCTGCCCCTTGATTCTAAGCTGCTGCTTTTTCTTCAATGACACATAGTGGATATCATCAGAATTTATAATTTGCCTTATATATTCCAAAGAAAAAATACTGACAGGCAGATACTTGGGCAGCTTATACGGTGCCAAATCGCACCCGTATACTCTGATCTCGGTGTAATCCTGGTATAAAAACCAATCACCCGTCTTTGTGTTATCCGAGAGGTGCAGGATCCTCTGAACTTCATTGTTTATTCGAGGCTCGGGCCTGCCACTTAGCATATTTACCACAGGGTGGTAGAATTGATCAATGAACTCCTTGAAGCTATACTCTGTGGAGTTGTGCTTGAGCAAGGAGGTCCATGCTATGACTGCCTGAGTTCTACCATCTCTATCCATCTTCTGCATGGAAAAGCCAAATTTATCTGCCTGGAAGAAGACGAACAAGTATTCTATTATCGATGAATATCTGAACATGCCTTCCATGCCGAAATTCACGAACTGTTCGTGAATATTGTTTGCCAAGAATATGTCGAAGTCAAACTGGGTGGTGGGATTTTCATCGGTAGAGAACATGGATAGAAAACCCAGAATGGGTTCATCTACCCACTGATCAGAATAGTATCCTAACAAATCACAAAGGGATGAGATGACCTGGTTTCCTTTAGTCAAGAACATGGAGGACGGATAAGGAGGATTTGTGGAGGGGAATTGAGCGGATGTGGGAAGGAAAAGCTCGAATATTTGAGCTCTTTGTGGGAAAGTCATTTTCTGGTAGAACTCTATAAGGATTTCCAGGTTGAAGTTAGACGCAGAGTCGGCTCAGGGGATTTGCATCATCTGGTGTGTGGACTCATGCGTGATGAGGAAAAGGATCTCTCCAGACGAGGAGACGACGACTCTTTGTTCGGGAATATAGTGGGCTTGACACTTGAGAGCGAATTCGAGAAAATGGTGAATCTGAGGGAAGAGGTAGAGGGGTAAATTGGACTCCCAGAGTCCAATTTCATCACTCTGGTCCAGGAAAACTTCCCTGAGCCACGACTGAAGGTCTGAAAAATCGAAATCGCATTTTGTATCTGCGATTAATCAGTCTTTGTCGACCAGTGGGATCCTGTCCAGGTCGAGAGGAGGCAGGAGAAACGAATTCTCCTCTCCTTCTGCTTGTTTGGATTTTGGCGCCATTTCAGTAACAGTACCTGCAATAAAACACAACGTTAGTGGGGGCGAATGACTGTGGATGAGGGAAAAAGACTGTAACGGAGGAGTAAGCGGTGAATTTCTCTGGTGCGATGGGTGAATAGAGAAAGTAAGTGGAATAACGGTAGTTTTAAGTAAACGGGGGCCGGTTGGGCGCGGGATACAGGTCAGCTGGATAACGGATAGGTTATCTAGTAATAAATGGCCAACGGATCATTTTGAGGGTGATATCACGGGTGACGGTGGCTGAGGGATACGGACGGGTGACGTGGCAGCTGTCAATTGGAGGTAAAAGTCATAGTAAGGGGCTTGCCACGAGCGAGTGGCAGAAAATACTGACAATAGTTATGGGACATGACCATTTCGGGAAAGGTGGAAGGTGACGTCCAGAGGTGACGAAGGTCTGTCAGATAGCAGGAGATGATGGGACTCAGGGCCATTAAAATGATGCCACGTATAAAGAGGGGCCCGCCAGAGGGAAGATTCCATTCCAGACCACCCCCCCTTGGTTAAAAGCAGATCAGTCGGGGGGGTCCGAAAAATACTTTGAGCCATTGATCTGAGCACCTGTTTCCTGGCCGCATATCTTTGCACGCCTTTTATCACGCATTTCAAACCCCCCCTCCATTAAAGATAGAACAAACAGGGGGGTCCGGAATCCAATGTTGACCGTAGATCTGCGTGCTCGATCCTGGGCCATCCATATGCGCGTGGGTCTTATCAGCGATTCTGGACCCCCCCCCCCCTCCGTTNTCTGGACCCCCCCCCCCTCCGTTAAAGGTAGAACGGTCGGGGGGGTCCAGAATGATCTGTCTGTCGTAGATCTGGGCGCGATCATCTGGACCATTGATACATGATCGAAGCATAAGTGAGGGCGCGGAAAAAACATGCGCTAAGAAAACTTTGGATAAATGTTTTTTCATGGGTTTTCTCCAAACTTTTCATGACTACACCACCATGGGGCTCGATCAAACGATCTTTTAAGCATCTGAAACATGGTGCAACATTTACATCAAGATGGTTTTATTAAAATGAAGCAATGAGGTAGCTAACCTATATTCTACCCTAGTTTCCTATGACAGTTAACCCAGATTAGACTGTTGGGTTAAGAATTTACTCTACCCTATCGCTATCTGACTAGGATTAGACAGTCTGGCCATGTTTATTCACTAATCTAACCTAGACACTTTGGCTAAGATTAAACTGTTTATCCAAACTCATTCACTACCCTATCAACATCAATTTAAAAAGAACTTGGCCATGCTTGAAAGGTATGGACCAAGTTACTATTATTGCATGGGGCTTTCATTGAGTTATTTTATGCCCTCTTTTCTTTTCTTTTTCTTTCTTCTTTTCTTTTCTTTTTCTTTTTTCTTTTCTTTTCTTTTCTTTTTCTTTTTTCTTTTCTTTTTTTTTTTATTTTCTTTTTCAAATTATTTGCAGAATGAAAAATCATTTGTCAACAAAATACTAGAGGCAGGTAATATCCCATTCACCAGTTGATCCTATAACTTATAGTGTGATAACAGGAGAAACCCCCAAAGCTCCGAAGAGAAGAGTAAATCCTCATCGTTCATTGGGAGGGGACACGCAGTAGTAGATCCCATTGTATAGATAATACAAGGCATAAACAGTTGAGGTCAAGGACATCTGGACGCCCGAAGGCTGAAGTCCATCGAGATCATTGATCACCAAGGATAAGTGGCACCAGATACCAATGTCCAGAGAAGAAGTACTCTGGAGGATTTGAGTTACATATGTTATGAGTTGATAACTCTTGGAGGGTTGGAGTTAATCATGTCTATTGATCGAGAGATGACACATGGAGGTAAGAGAGGGGACCTCCAGTGGGTCAGTACTTCGGGAGTTTGGTAGTGAAGTGTTTTGGAAACCGTCGAAGCCTAAAGTCCCATAGCTCCTATACACCATAGATCTAAGAAAAGAAGGTGGATCGTAGATCCACCATCCTTCGCGAGTTCGCTAGTTCGACGATCCAGGAGATTTGTTATGATGTACTTCGGAAACTATTGAAGCCTATAGGCCTAAAGCACATGTTAAGTACCTACTTGTTAGCATTGGGTCACATCTCCTGGTCACATGAACTTGGGGGCCAAAATAAATGGGCTAGCGCCCAAAATATTGTTTTAATAACAAAAAAAGGACAAATTGTTCAAATATTCATAACTTCCTGCTCAAAAATCATAATTGAGCATGGAAGAAACCATTGGAAACATCTTGAATAGTGGAAGATAACTATTCACCTAGAAATTTGATCTAAGTAGTCAAGTTCTCAGGGAATCAGAAGAAAATAAGTTTGATATATATTAACAAATCAGAATGGTTCATGTTTTCATGAAATTGTTAAGAGCAAATAGCTTGACAAAGTTCAGTTGGTTGCACATTTTTGCATAATTAACATTTGTCAGCTCAAATTCAGCATAGACTGTAGTGTGATGGAGGATACATAGGTAGTCTACAACCAATAAGATGAAATCATAGGGTTAAATGTCCAGTTGGGTTTGGAAGGAACCAACTCCAATGGACATGGAGAAGGAAAGGATGAAGACATAAATCTAGCTGAGACCATCATAAAATTGCAGACATATGTCCAGAGCCATAAGGTGGATAATGAAGGCTTATGAAAGCCAAGTAACAATAGGAATACTTCAATATGAAGTTAATGAAAATACTGTATATAATTGAAAAGAAGATGGATAACGAGAATGGCTCCAACAAATCAGGAAGCCATGGGACCCCTAAAAATAAGGGAAGGTCAAGGAGTGGTAGCAGACATCACCACCACTCCCAAAATCATTCCCATAGGAGATCATACAATATCTCAAGTCCATCTCCTGTCAGGAAGCATAGGAGGTTTAGGTTGGATGAGTTGAAAGGAGAAATGAAAAGGATCAAACCTCCTACTTTTTATGCAGAGCACAAGAAGGATGAGGATGTTGAGACATGGATACTAGGCATGAGGAAGTAAATCCAATTTCATAACTACTCCTCTCATCTAGAGGGAATAATTTCTATTTACCAACTAAAAGGAAAAGCATACATGTGGTGGGATCAACTGGTGCAAGTCCAACACCTTAGAGAGAAAAACGTAACTTGGAAGTAATCCAAGAGGCATTTTGAGAAGAAACACCTTCTTAAGAGGTATTATGATAAAAACATGAAAGAACTATTTGAACTCGAGTTGGGAGGCATGACTATTGATGAATATGAAAGGAGATTTATAGAGTTGTTGAAGTATCTCTCCTTCATCAAGGATGAGACAGTGAATATTCAGAGGTACTTGAGTGGGCTTACAACTTTCATCAGTGACAAGATGAAATATGATGATCCCAAGACCTTGGAGGAAACCATAAGGAGAGAAAAATTCTTATATGATCAGCAAAAAGGAAATCCTACATTCTAGAAGGCTTGGGAGGACAAGAAGAATTTTAATAAGGAACAAAGGCATAAGGGGAACATGCCTCCATTTTTCATAAATGGTCCTCAAGGAAAACCATATTTTAGAGAGCACAGAATGGCTAAGGTGGGTGGAAAAAGGCTAAGGAAGACACTCATTCAATGTTGGGGTTGTAAGGGAGACCACAAGTATAGATATTTTCCTCACAAAAATGACAAAGCGAGAGTTTCCCACAAGGTACAGCAAGCAGAAACAGTGGAGGACATGGGCATAAGTATACCTAGGATATATGTAGCCCTAGACAATCAGAAATTTGAGTTTCAATCACACATGATTGAATTTGAAGGTATGATCAATAACCATGGCTTTACTATAATGATAGATTCGAGAGCTAGTCATAGTTACATAGATCCTAAAGTTGTGGATAGATTTCTTTTTCCAGGAAGAAAGCATCAAAAATCTTGATTGGTATAGTTGGCTACAGGAGCCAAGAGGAAAGTTGTTGATCTGGTTAAATCATGCCTAGTGGACATGAATAGGCTAAGTACCAAGGTAAATTTGAACATCCTTCCATTGGGCTCATATGACTATCTAATTGGTATGGATTGGTTGGACCAACACTATATTTTCTTAGACTTTCATAATAAAGAATTTACTTGCCTAGATGAGGAATGGAACAAAAGAGTACTCCAAGGAATTCCTAGGGTAGTTACTATCTGAGAGATCTCAATAATGCAGCTAAAGAAGAGTTACAAGAAAGGATGCCAATTATTTGTAACCGATATGGAAGAAGAACCTAAGGATAAGGTGTCAAATATAGAGAATCATGTAGTCCTCAAATATTTTGAGGATGTGTTCAAGGAGATACAATGATCTAGGTGGATATCAGTGGCCACCCACCTTCTCCAACTGGCTAAAAACAGTTTTCTGGCAATTTTGGTAATTTACTATTTTTAGCAATTTTTCGGGTCCTGAACTTCCGGAGTCGTTTTGAGGCCCTAAACTATGCTTTTTGAGAAAACGGGGAGAAAAATGGATCGTAGATCGATGTTTCTCACCCAAAAGTTGTATTCCTCGGATAAATCTTTCCAATGAGCTATCGAGTGCCCCAAACATAGATCGTATGCAAAAGTTACGCCCATGGGAAGTTGACGTATCAACTACCCCCATTGGGGCCCACAAACCTTTTGGATTTTCATCTTCTGGGCTTAGGGTTTTGGATTTTACTTATGTTAAAAATTCCCTTAGAGCCTCATTGTAATAATCATATCTTGCGAACGTGAGTATCCATCACATCTCTTCTCAGAGATAAGATGCCACCATTCTAGCGAGTCTTTCACTCTGTATTTTTACAGTCTCTGTACATTTATTTCAATAATAGAAATCGTGTATTACTGTATATCTGTGACTCTTGTTATATTTCTGCTATATCTCTGTTATATTGTTGTCTCTCTTGCAACATCTCTGAATATTTCTGTGTTATATCTCCGCTCTCATTTCATGCCGAAAATAATCTGGATAAGTGGTATCAGAGCAGGTTGCTCTTGATCATTTTTTAGTGCATGTCCCCGATGAGGTCCGAGTATAGAAAGTTGGGTCTCAAGCTTGTCTCTCTTGAGGAAAATCGCTCTCGCACACCCAAGAAACCCTCAATGGAAAAAGAAAATAAAAATGATGGAGCAGATGATCCTATCAGTCTATTGCTTGAGCAATCTCTCACGCGACAGAGGGACGAAATGATGGAGAATTTTTCCCACATCCTTCAACGTCTGCCGATAGCAACAGGTGCATCTTCATCAAGCGGCCACTTTGGAGGCACCTCGCCTTTCAAGGTACAAGTTAATTTTGATATTCCAGTATTTGAAGGACAAATAGATGCAGAAGCCCTAGACAAATGGTTAAATCTACTAGAAGGTTATTTCTCTATTCACAATTTTTCCGACAGGAAAAGATCACCTTCGCACTCCTTAAAACTCTCCCCCATGTCAAAAAATTGTGGGAAACTCACTAGGAGTAAATCTCCATAGAGGAATCTGGAATATATGGGGTCGAGGCCACTTGGGATATTTTTGTGGATGCGATAAAGGAATAGTATTACCCTATTGGCAACTTTGAGGACCAATACATGAGATGGACCACACTACGGAAAGAGAGGAGCCAAGCAGTTCTGGAGTTCAACAATACCTTCCATACCTTGTGCACGAAGATGGGTATCAAGACTCTGAAAGACATTTGGTTTTGAAATATCGTGGGACTCTACAAAAATACATCCAAACTGAAATGGATTTTCTAGACATCTCATTACTCGGTTCTGCTTATCTATATGCTGCTAAAATCGAGCAGAAATTTAAGCACCAGAAGAAACGGGAGTTCGGATCTACAAATATGCAAAAACCAAAGTACGACAAAGATGTCCCTAACAAACAATCTCTCAAAAACCAGTCCAAGCCACAATAAAAGAAGGGTCACGGGAAGACAAAGAAGGACACCCAAAAATGGTTGGATTTCCACAAAATCCCCTGGCACAACACCGATGAATGTTTCTCAAAACAATCATTGGTAGCTGAGATCAAAGACAAGGAGCCGAATTTTGATTCTGGATCTAATTCTGAAAATACTGGTAAAAGACAGATAATTGACGCAGACCCAACTGCTATTGTCGCGACCACAACAATTCAACCAGAAGAACCATTGGATCCTGAAGAGGGGGAGCACCTTTATCATTCACAGATGTGGGTGAAGGGGACCCCATTACATTTTATCGTTGATAGTGGAAGCCAGAATAACCTCATTTTAGCAGAGGTCGTCAAAAAGTTGGGATTGTCGACAACACAACACCTGCAACCATACATCATTGGGTGGCTTCACCAAGGACGAGATCTTTGTGTTAGCCAGCAGTGTCGATTTTCATATGACATCCTTCCCTTCAGGGATGAGGTATTATGTGATTTTTCCCCACTGGATGTCTATGTTGTTCTCTTGGGCTAACCATATATGTGGAAGAACCATGCTATTTATGAGTCTCGACCCCGCAGTGTCATTGTTTCTCTGGGGGATCATCTCTATAGAATACCAGAGGTAGTTCTGACTATTGTTCCACCTAAACAGTGTCACAAGGTAGTATCTCATACTGTAAAATTCATCTTCTTTACAGTATGTTCAAAAGGGAACAGAAGGACACTGCAACCTCTACAACCTCACCCCAAGCACCTTCTATCCAACAGAAGCAGGTCGACAAGGTTGCAAAAAAGTGCAAAAATTCCTTCTGCACACAGTCATCTCATGTATCCAGACTAGTTAAAAAGGTCCAACCCTTCTAGCCATAGGTTCGTAACAACCTTCAACAAACCAAGCACTCGACCTCTCCAGCAAGGCAAGCAGCTCACCAAGATTCAGATTCAGCAATCGCTTTCCCCTCTCCCCCGAGAACTCAACGCAATGGATACCATTTCTTCCTAAGGAGGGAGGATTGATCCAGGTGGATATCAGTGGCCACCCACCTTCTCCAACTGGCTTGAAACAATTTTCTTGCAATTTTGGTAATTTACTATTTTTAGCAGTTTTTTGGGTCCTGAACTTCCAGAGTCGTTTTGGGTGAGAAATATCGATCATATCCGAAGAGGGGATAGAAGTGGACCCTGAAAATATAGAGGCCATTAAAGGGTGGACAACACCTAAGAATGTGACAAAAGTCAGATCCTTCATGGGTCTAGCTGGATACTACTGAAGATTCATTGCAGGGTTTTCGAGAATTGCTCGCCCAATCACTTCCTTGAAAAGGAAGGGGGTGAAGTTTCAATGGACAACCGAGTGTGAAAAGAGCTTCCAACAATTGAAGAAGTTGTTAGGCAGTGCTCCAATTTTGAGGATTTTTTTATCCGAATGAATATTTTGTCATTTGCACAGATGCGTGCAAAGAAGGACTTGGTGGAGTCCTTAATCAGAATGGATTTTTTATATGTTTCGAGTCCATAAAATTGAAAGAGCATGAAAGGCTCTACGCCACTCATGATTTGGAGTTGGAAGCCATAGTTCACACCTTGAAGAAGTGGAGGCACTACCTTATGGAAAAGATGTTTGATTTGAGGACAAACCATAATGGTCTGAAATATTTGTTTGATCAACCAATTTTGAATGCCAGGAAGAGCAGATGGTTGGATTCCTATGTGAGTATGACTTTGATATTAAGCACATCAAAGGAAATAGAACAAAGTGGTTGATTCACTCAGTAGGAGAATGCATGAACTGCATGCTATGGCCATTAGCATGTATCATACCGACCTTAAAGGCAAATTTTCTAAGGCTGCAAAATCTGATTTGCAGTACATGGAGTTGGTAACAAAATTGTAGCAAGGTAAAATGTAGCAGAATTTGAAGATTGTGACGTGGGAACTGACGAAATTTTCTTGTACAGGAACAAAATTTATGTACCCATTTCTCTTGAATTAAGGAGTACAATTTTAACAGAGATGCATAATTTACCTTATACAGGACACCCAGGATATCAGAAAATAGTTTCAGTGGTCAAGAGCTAATATTATTGACCAAGCATGAAGAAGGAGATTGTTGAGTACATTGTGAAATGTTTGGAGTGTCAGAAGGCCAAGGCTGAGCATAGACACCCAGCTAGGTTACTACATCCATTTCCCATTCCTAAGTGGAAGTGGGAAGTGGTGAAAATGGATTTCATCATCCAATTGTCCAGAACAAGCAAGAAGCATGATGCTTTCATGGTGGTGGTGGACAAGCTTAATAAAGATTCCCATTTCAGTCCTATGAAGGTTACTCAAAAGGAAACCAATGTTGTTGATATCTATATGAGGGAAGTAGCACGCTTGCATTGCATACCCAAGACAATTGTGTCTGACAGAGACACAAAGTTTACCTCAAAATTCTGGAAGCGGTTATTCAAAGGGTTTAGAACAAATTTGAACTTCATCACAAACTATCATCCCGAGTCTGATGGGAAAACAGAAAGGGTGAACCAAGTGATAGAAGATATGTTAAGGATGTATGCGATGGAAAAACCATCTAAATGGGAAGACTGTCTACACTTGGTATAATTTTCCTACAACAATGGGTACCAAGCATCATTGAAGATGAGCCCATTTGAGGCACTTTATGGCAAAAAGTGCAACACACTGGTAAGTTGGGACAACCCAGCTGATAGAGCAATTGTTGGGCCAGAATTTCTGAGATAAATGGAAGATCAAATGTTGAAGATTAAATAGAATTTAAAGGTTTCCCAAGATAGGAATAAAATGTATGCTGACAAGAACAGAACTCATAGGGAATTTAAAGTGGATGATCATGTTTTCTTGAAGTTGAAGGCCAACAAAAGTTCCCTAAAGTTGGGAAACTATTCCAAGTTGGAAGCCAAATATTGTGGGTCGTTTGAAGTCCTGGAGAGGATTCATCCAGTAGCTTACATGCTTGCATTACCTTCATCTATGTCTATACATAAAGTATTCCATGTGTCATTTCTTAAGAAATATATTTCTGATGTTAATCATGTTATGGATTGGAATGTAATTCAGGTGGAGAAAGAAAGTGCTTTTCAAGTGCATCTGGTATGCATTCTAGATCAGAAAATCAAATATCTCTAGAATCAATCCATAGGGATTGTAAAGGTCCAATGGCCCTGTTACGGTCCTAAGGACCCAAATTGGGAGCATGAAGATGCTATGTGGGTAGAAGACCCGTATCTTTTTTAATATTTTAAAAATCTTGTTGATGTTATGTAAAGGAGTCGCACTGAGGACAATGCAAAATTAAGGGGAGGGGATTGTAATACCACAAGGATGAGCCCCTGTTTAATTGTAATGATGTTTAATGATGTTATAGGCTAGTGATCAAAGTGTTTATAATATGGAAGGCTTATGTGTTTATTAGGCTGGAGAGCCTGGATGTTAAGGCCAATGACCCTGATTTTATATATGTAATTATGCACATCATTAATAAAAATACATCGTTGCGTGTAGACCAACCATGAAGAAATATTTATGGGGGACTAAGCTCCACTAGGAAGGGACAGGGAAGGGAGATGAGAGGATATGAAGTAGGGGCTAAGCTTGGGGGCTTAACCAGGGGAATATTATAATGTATTTCCTAAATTATTAAAGTTTTGGAATAAAACATTTTGTCCTAAGTTCCTTTGGGGAGAGGAACGAACTCCAAGTGGAGAGGAATGAGCTCTTGGAGAGCCAAGTGTCACCCAGGATGCATGCAAATTTATGTGGGAAATTCCATCATTGTGGGTGTTCACGAGCCATTCTTTCCATATCTCCTCACGAGTTCGCTCTCACCATTGTGACCATTCTTGCCATCCTTTGTTCCATTCACTCACGCACTAAGAAGGATGCAGTTAGCCAATTTTTCCATTTTTGAACCCTTTTCCATCCTGAACCTCTATAATTTTGTTGAGCCATATTTTTCCTTGCCCGGTTTTTTCTACTGTGGTTACCCGGTTGAGTTAAGATATGGTTTGAAGAGGCAGGTTGTCTAGCTCATGAGTTGAATAAGAATGTTTTGAAGCCCGTGAGAAACTCTCTCCAAGTGAGAGAGGTTGTTGGGGAAGTGATTTCTCTTGGAGGGACTCTAGCAACAGCTACAGAGCTCTGAGAATTCCTGATAGGGCATGTTGTTGAAGCCCTAGAAGGTAAGTGGAGAAACTGATGGACTATGGAACAGTGAAGTTGTATATTCACGGGGTGGGATATGCATGTGGGGAATGAGAGACTGTGAGCGGTGGGCATAAGTAGGCTCCTTGGAGAGAATCCTTCTTATTGCATTGTGTAGTTTTCCATAGTCTTAACCTAGCCTAGGATTTCCTTTACCCTGGGTGGAGTTTAGTCCCAGCTCAGGGGTGACTCACTGCTCAGACTGATGAGCAGCATGGTCTAAGGCTGGGAGTTTCATGGAAGGTATGCACACAGTCGGTGGTCTTCTCAAAAAATATAAGTACCAATTATGTGTTTAATTATATGTTGTGTATCTTGTACATGTGTTATAATGTTATCAGAATTGCCTGTACAATTTGCATGTATGTGTCTATTGTCACCTCCACATGAATATGTGTATGAACAGAAT
This sequence comes from Picea engelmannii, assembly GCA_009831015.1. NCBI lineage: Eukaryota > Viridiplantae > Streptophyta > Pinopsida > Pinales > Pinaceae > Picea > Picea engelmannii. The sequence goes on along the minus strand of ML783906.1, from coordinate 499,310 downwards.
GTCTATCTATGTTTAAATTTTCATTACATGTATATATATGTTTATGAGATCAAATAGAGCATGCATATCCCAGTGGCTTAATACTAGGTTGTGTTACAGTCTCGATTCAGAATAGTTTGGTTTTGCAGTAGTGGTACTGTCCCCGACTTGGATGACCAGGGAACACTAGAATTTTGTATCAGAGCATTAGAGAAGAATTTTAATTTGGCATGTTGTCCCCAGCCTGGGAAGCCGAGGGATGCCAAACTATGAATATGATGCACATGAGCTAATGCTTCTCCAATTTAGGGTGCCATCTGTAGTTAGATTAATGTAGTCATCCATTCACACAGTCGTATTATATAGGTTATCAATTTCATTCCATTTTATGTTCTCTATGTACCTCTTTCCTTCTGTAGGATCCAATGGTGCAGTAACCTTCAAGTCCCCTACTTCAAAGATCATTTCCCTTTTCTTCAGATGAATAATTTCTTGATTTTCAAAGGCCCATTCAAGCCCCATTAGAGTTGGGTTTTTTTATTGTAATATAAAATCTTAATGACTTCGAAATATGATACACTACACACTCCATCTATATTCACAGGTACCCCCAAAAATCGACCAATTGGCACTATTTTGTGTTGGTTTTCCAATATTAACTAGATGGGAGACAAAATCAAATTTGGCTTCCCCATCATTTCCCATGTTTTCTTCAATAACACATTTACGTCAGAACCCAAGTCTAAAATGACCTGATCCATTTCATAATCCTCAATTTGCACACTCAATATGAACTTGCCACTCGTCCTCTTTTTGTGCAGTACCTGATTCACTACCCTCTGTGGGGTAGGAAGTTCCCTTTATTCCATGCAATTATCATTCATTCTATGTAATGAATTTAGTGTAGTTTCGTCTTTCAACAATGCTAAACAACTTCTCAAAAATTATTTCAAAGTACTTACCACTAGTAAATTTGTGTCATTTTACAATGACACTTTCACTATAATCCTGACGTATGGTTGTTGGGATTCTGAAAAAACCTCCCCCCCCCCCAAAAACGTCGATTATGGTACCATATCCCTTCCAACGTATACCCTGGTCATCTCACTTTCAACAGATACCCTGGTCATCTTACTTCCGACATCTCTGACGGAAACATGGCGTTGAAGACCCAATTATAAAGTGACATAAATGGTCATCTCACTTCCGACGTTTTTGTTCGTCGGAAATGAGATGAATGAGTGCAACTATTGTTCAAATAATTTTCCATATCGGTCATGTTTCATTCGTCGGAAGTCAAACAACGTAGAAACTATTTGTCGACGAAGAATCTAAATCGACCACATTTCATTCGTCGAAAGTGAGACAAACTAGAAACTATTCATTGATGAAGTTTCTATATCGGCCACATTTCATTCATTTGAAGTGAGACAGAATAGAATCTAGGTTTGTCGAAATTCAAACAATAGAGAATATATTCAGTGATGAATTTTCTATATCAACCATGTTTTAGTTCGTTGAAAGTGAGACGAGGGGGTGTCGGAAGACCGATGCACTATAAGTGTTTTTAAAAATATATATAAATTTGCCATATCTTCCAGGCCTACATTAGTGGTGTACAGAGCATCCCATTGGGGTTTTTGTGTATGCCAATTTTGCATACATAGTAGACCAAATGGGATGTTGTGTATGCCAAGTGGCTTACACAACAGACCCATTGGGGATGATCTGTATGCCAATTGGCATACACAACAGACGAGTAGCCCATTGGGCCTACAGTGTATGCCAATTGGCATCCATAGCAGCCCCAATGGGCTACTCTATATGCCAATTTTCATACACAATAGCCTCAATGGCCTATTTTGTATGTCACTCTATATGCCAATTGGAATACAGAGAATCCATAATGGCCTGATGTGTATTCCACTATGTATTCCAATTGGCATACAAAGCAGACACAATGGCATGTTGTGTATGCCAAGTGGCATACACAACAAGCCATTGGGCTTGCTATGTATGGAAATTGGCATACACAACATCCCCAATGAGTTTCTATGTATGCCACTTGGCATGCAGAGAAACCCCATTGGGTATGTTGTGTTTTCCACATGGCATACACAACATGCCATCTCTTCTAGGCCTACATTTGATGGAACAAAATCCCTAGGGTGTTAATCATAGGGTGTATCTATTTTATATCTTGGAATCTACCATAATGCACCTTAATCATGCAATCACTCCAATTTCCAATTTCCATTATCAATTTTATTATTCTCATTATATTTTTAAATTTTATATTATTATTATTATTGAATTCGAAAAATTTCAAAAATAGTGTACTATTTTTAATGACTTTTAATTTTTTTAGTATAGATGAAAAAGTTGAACGAGTAAGCGAGCATATTTATTTAACAATCATTATATTTATAAGAGGTATTATTTTTTCATGGCTAGCTCCATTGAGATAAAGATGATGGTATGGTTGGGATTATATGTTATTGCAAATCAATTCTCTCATAAATGGATATTGTGGAGTATTGTTAGTCAATGACTGTTATTATTTAATTTTTGTAGAAATAAAAAGGAAAGGGTAAGGTAGTGCTAGCAAGCATACTCACCCATCATTACCCATCACCCATTATGTGAGTATGAGGCACCACCCCCTTGTGGTTTCCCCAATTAGCATAATGATTGTGGTAAGCCAGGGATTATTTGTTATCACTAACCAATTCTTTCAACAAATGTGGGATCATAAGTTTTTTAGATAGATAGGTATTCATGTTGTACAAATAATTCCAAAATACACAAATGTTAGGCATATCTAAATTATTTTAATAGGATTGGGAAAACATATAAAAGGAGTATGATGAATCACTACAAGTCAGGGTTTTTTATTTATTTATTGCAACGTAGAGGAGGAGAGGGAAATTTTGAGATGTACTCAACGTATTTTAATGGCCATTTTAAGGAAGCATGGGAAAGAGGTACTAGGGACTATTTCTAATTAGGGATTTCTTATTTTTTGCAACACAAAGGAAGAGAGAGGAAGGCCAAGAAATCAAGCATACTCACCCGATAAACAATTCTAAGGCATGTGAATGTTAGGCACATCTGGTGTATTTAATTGACATTTTAAGAAAGTATGTGAAATGGGTACTATGGAATACTGAATTAAGGAATTTTTTTATTTTTATTTTTATTTTTATTTTTATTAATATTGAAACCAATCAACTATTATTTTAGTAGATGGCACCACTCCCTTGTGGATACCCCAATTAACATAAAGATCATGGTACATCTTACTATCCTATCGAAACACATAAAATTCACCATGGAAGTCGAAAAATAATAAGATACCTTTCTTTAATGTATTGACAATAAAAACTATTATGGGACCCAAAAAGCCATTGAAGCCTCCTCACTTGATAATGACATGAAAAAGAGGTGGAAACCCAAAAGCATACTAATGCTAGGGATTTATGGATTACCTAAAATCCACAAGGAGGGTGTCCCTTGAGACCGTTTGTAAATATGTTAGGCTCACCCATATATCTCCTCATGAAATTTCTTTCAAAAACTATAAATGAAATAAGAATTTGAAAAACAAATATTCATTTAATTTTATTGGATCGTAATGGGAATATATATATATATATAGATATAGATATAGATATATATCACACATGCCTACATTAATGGCATACACATCATACCCAATGGGTTGTTGTGTATGCCAAGTGGCATACACAACAGAACCATTCGGGTTTCTTTGTATGCCAATTGGCATACACAATAGGCGAGTATCCCATTGGGCCTATTGTGTATGCCAATTGGCATACACAATGGCCCCAATGGGCTGCTCTATATGCCACTTGGCATATAGAGTAGTCCCAATGGGTTTGTTGTGTATGCCACTTGGCATACATAACAACCCATCTCTTCCAGGCCTACATTTGATGGAACAGAATCATGATTTTTTATTTCCATGTACTCAAACAGCTAATGCACAGTATCCTCCTCCTTTAACTCCCCTTGGGTTGAGTTCACTGACATTCCTTGGTTGAATTTTTTGTTTCATAAACACAGGAGGTTGAATTTTCTTCTAGCTGCATATTTGATATATACATATTTGTTGTAATGGCTCTTCTAATAAGTAATTTGCAGGTGATTTAGAGACTTTTAAACAAAAAGATATGTTGTTTCAACACATTACAAATTTGAGGGGCAGACATACATGCACATATTTATGTCATATTTTTTTTTACAGTGAGTAAACCTTGTTTTCTAGGGAATTGTTTTCTTTTATGCATACTTGGTGAGGTTGAATTCCTCATTGCACTTAATAAAATATGGTATTTCTTCCTTTTGGGCCCTCTTCTGATACTGCACATATTATATGCTCATAACAGTGAATTCACAACTTCCCAACATCCTCCTTGTGAGCCTATATGGGTGATGTTTCTACTAATGCAGCTAATGGCACTTAATATCTCTACAATAGAGGCCACCCGCTAATTGAAGATATGAATCCACAAGAGAAAATTACCTATCACTGGCTCTAGATCTCTTTACAAAATTCTATATTCTACTCTATCAACTATGCTCTATTTGTACTAGAAGAGTTATATCTAACCCATTCAATTAATCCCTTCATTGGTGTGGTTTGTCCCTTGACTTCCTAAATCTATGCAAGATGTATCAAGGGATTGTTTCCCCTCTTATTCAATTTTAATCCCCTATAACAAAAACACAACGAATTGATTGAATTCATTATGCCTGACTCTAAGTGATGACATATTTGATGATTGTTAAGGGACAATATTCCTAAAATTTCTCATTCATCTAGCAAGGTGGTTTGTATTAATAGGTGAATGATATCATCTTGACTTGTGGATCAAATCCATTCACCAAGGCTACATTATTGTCCTACTTGGAAACAACATTAGTTCGCATATGCAAAAGACACAAAAATCATGAAAAAACACTTCAATATCAATCATATATCGCATTCATATTCGAATGAAGTAAATCATATCTTATTAGATAAGCATAGGTCATAAAATCCACATTAGTCATCAAAATGTATTCAAGTTCCTTAGGAAAATTCTGGCTTGGAAGAGAAAATGTATTAAAAATAGACATGGGATGGACCTATAAATTGCACTGTAAGTATTTTTTTTTAAATGTAATTGTGTAATGCATACTCCTCGAGCCTTCCTTCACTTCATGCTCTTAGTTGTTACACCAATAAAATTTCTAGCATATATTCCAACATATCCATGGCATAAGCCTCTTGTTCCAAATAATAGGATCCACTAACACCAACACATATCTAATACATGTTTTCAAACAACAGTTGTTTCTTATAAGATATAAATTTATGTCTTTCCAACATACCTATTCTAGCACTTCAACTTTCTAGGACTTCTGACAACAACACTACTTTTATTTCTACAACCACAACATCATACATATGAAGTAATGTTAAGTATGTTGTATTTATATCACTTTATATTCCTTCAATAGTTAAGTAAGTTATTTCACCAAAGGCCTAAGGAAAACCTCAGTATTACATTTTTCTTACTCTACTCCTCAACAGAGATGAGCACTACGGTGAAGGAGGAAAAGGAAGAGGCCTTGGCCCACCATGTCCTGATAAATATGTTACTTTGTGATGCCTTAGAAAGGAATCCAGTCAGACCATCTTTGGAATATTTTATCATCATGAGAAGAAAGGAGGAGATACTCACCCATTTATGCATTAGAGATGAGGCAATCAGTCCTAAGGATCTCATCAACATCCATGTATCTCTAATATATGATGTAGATCTAATTCCCATTTTGGTGAGGTATTCATTTGAGGATAATGGTTCATAGGTCAGGTGTGTTGGGTGTGAGTGTGGCATTTCTATTGAATTAAAAAAAAATCTACAAAGGAATGGGAAGAGATATAGTGATGGTGGCATCGATAGCTAGAGTGGGGGGAAGAGGGAGAATGACCAGGGGAAGGTAAGGGGAACATGGTGTCTATCTTACTTTCCATTTTCAAGGAAAGCAGAAAATCCTTGTGCAACATGAGGCTCTTAAAAAATTCCACTTCATGATGAAGATAATATAATAAAATGGATTTGAACTTAAGGATGAGTATTTTTTAGTGGTAGTGATGTGGAGATGGAGCCAGAGCATAGTGAAGAAAGAAATGTATTGTTTAACCAATTGTGTTGGAGCTTGTCGAGGTTGAACCCAATGACACATTAAATATTTTCTATAGATATGAGGGTAAAAACAATTGTGGAGTGCTTGAAAAATTCCTATCTAAGAAATGATTTGGTTGGGTGGGGGGTCACTTGGGTTATTAAAAAGTGCAATTATGTCCAACTAATTCCACCACCAATCCAATTCTAAACCTTCTAAGTGATTTTATGCAAAGTTAAAATAGTTAGTTTAGATAGTCTAGGGTGTAATTTGATGTTAGGGTCCTAACCCGCACATAGGTAGAACAATATATTCGGATGTAATAAAGGTCAACATTAATAAGGCCTTGCAATAAAATAGAATAAGTCGAATGTAAGAGGACCTAATATAAGCTTCCACTTCTAGAAGGATCTTCCTCTAGATGCTTCTTTTGATAGACATATTTAGTATAAATAGGAGTCGAGGGTATGAGAACCCTAGCTTGGATATTATTGTAATAGAGCTCTGCTCGACTGGAGGTTGCCCCCTCGAAGAGGCCCGTGAACATTCCTCTCAGAATCAAAGTGCTATTTATGTTGTTATTCTTATATCATTTGAGTGTTATTGTGGTGATTGTTCTGGTTATATTGTTGTTATTCTGCCATTTCTAGCATTTTATTTATGTTCTGCATACTTTTTATATCTAGTATATTACAAGTGGTATCAGAGAACTTTCCTCAGCAGAAATTGTGGGTAAATTTTTTTTTTAGGGTAGAGACGTATTCCAACATCTTTAAGCCACAGAGATCTATCGTTACGTGCATAAAGTCATGGTTGAGGGATTCATATGCGCAGGAAATACAAGTGGTACTTAAGTGCACATCCATTGTCCACCCTTGTAACCCCTGTTAGTAACCCTTTGACTGGTAGCGCATCAGACAACACCTATGTACAGATCGACCTAGATTATGTGAAGCCCTCTTTAGATAAACTGATCAGCTGCCTGACTACTATAGTGTCACCGAGAACAACAATTGGGAAGATACTCTCTAGTACCTGGGTAGTCGGGTAGTATGGCTAAGGGCACGGTCTAGCCTCCTTAGTTAGTGCCTTGATATATTGGGCCAAGTACTATTGTTGGACTCTGCACGTATATCAGAGAGATATAACACAGGGAAAACCCTTGTCTATAGAACCCTTGAATACCTAACACTTGGGGACAGAAACATAAACAAATTAAAACAGACAAGATCTATTACCACACAACTGTGTTCAGGTTTCTAAATCATTACACATTTCTTCCTTGTTAAGCATTTGGGAATTTCATCACTGCAGTATTCTTCAGAACGGAGTATAACTCCGCAGGTGTAAAAAAAAAAAAATGGCTGGAAATTTTTGCACCATTATTTGAGACCTATTCCATTGGATTCATCTCTTCACCCTTATCACAATCATACATATCATTTTTTAGATAAAAAAATTGACCCCACCCGCCCCATTTCGGTTCCCTCGTCATCATGGCCCATACCCTTAGCCAAGACCAGGAAGCTCGCTTCAATACCTTGCAATCTAATTTCACCGAGACCCAACAAGAAGTGAAACAACTCAATGCCAATGTTTCCACCATCAATACAACCATGCAGTCCTCAATGGAGGAAATAAAACAAGACCTAACTACCCATCTTGAATCTGTTGTTTCGACACTCTGCACCAAGCTGCATATCCCTACAGATAACCATTTATCTGACCCACCTCCACATACTGAAGCTGAAAATTCCTCTCATTCCCATAACTTTCAGCACCGTCACTTTCAACGTGACCTATGCCTTCCACGGGTGGATGTGACTAAATTTGATGGCTCAGATCCCACTGGTTGGGTAACCCAAATGGAACATTATTTCTCTTTATATGGAATTACAGATGACTTGGCCAAACTCTGGTATGGTGTTCTCCATCTAGATCAAGAACATTGGCAATGGTGGCAATGGAGAAAAACTTCCCATCAAGGGTATATTTCTTGGACAGACTTTGTGGCGGAGATTTATGAACGCTTTGACACTGACACCAACCATTTGGGCCATTTGACAAAGTTGAAACAATCAGGCACAGTAAAAGACTTTATAGCTTCTTTTGAGCACTTGGATTTTCGGACAGAGGGCATGTCTGATGCCTTTTTCCGAGAGTGTTTTATCAGTGGCCTCAAGGATGATATTCGGGCCCAAGTCCTCATGGCTCGGCCTCATACTTGGGTGGAGGATACTAAAATAGATAAAGAATCACAACAGGTTGTATCTTCTCAAAACCGAAAACCCTCCTTTATCCCTCGCACTAAACCAGTAAATCCCACTACTCCCTCTGCTCCATTAAAGATCCAAAAATTGACCAGGGCTGAAATGGATGAACACCAAATCAAAAGCCTTTGTTATAATTGTGATGAAAAATATTTCCCAGGCCACAAGTGTAAGGAACAAAATATTTTAATGGCCATCTCGGAGGATATTTCGGAAGAGGATGTTGAAACTCCCCTTGTGTCTGATTCATCTGAAACCAGTGACATAACCCCTCCCTCAGACCCTCCCGAAGTAGAACCGATCATTTCCCTAAATTCTCTCACTGGCTTCTCTACTCCCCAAACCCTCAAGCTAATAGGTTACATCAAGCATAAGAACGCCATCATTCTGGTTGATAGTGGAAGCACCCATAATTTTATTCATCGCCGCATTGCCCAAGAAACTCATTGCTACATCCATGCAGTCAATAATTTCCAAATCATGATTGCCAATGGTGGCAACATGAAATATGGAGGGCGTTGTGAAAATGTGTGTCTCCAAATTGGTGACTACCACCTGAAATCTCATATGTTTGTTATCGACATGGGCGCTTGTGACATTGTGTTGGGTGCAGACTGGCTAATAACTTTGGGTCCCATTCTCATGGATTTTAAGGAATTAACCATGCAAGTCGACCAGGAGGGCCAACAATATAAGTTTCAAGGCATCACCACTGGTTCACCTGAGATCATTAGTTCCCATAGCATGGAAAAGATGCTCAAAAAAGGTCATTTTGGTGTTATTTCCCAACTCCATGCCATACAAGCAACAGAGACACCCTCGGTGCCTCAAGACCCCCAATCCATCCCTTCTAAACATCAAGTGGTCTTTTCCACTCCCTAGGGAATCCCTCCTTCCCATGGTGTTCATGATCATTCCATTACCCTTGTACCAGTAAGCCTTCTTCCCAATATATGTCTGTATCGTCACCCCTTTTCCCAAAAAAATGAAATTGAGAAAATCGTTCAGTAACTCCTTAACGCAGGTGTTATCCGCCCTAGTACGAGCCCCTACTCTTCTCTTATGGTCATGGTCCTGAAGAAAGAAGGATCTTGGAGAATGTGTCCTGACCTCCGTGCCCTCAACAAACTTACCATTAAAGACAAATTTCTTGTTCCTGTCATTGATGACCTCTTGGATGAATTGAGTGGTGCCTGGTTCTTTACTAAACTTGATCTTCATTCTGGCTACCACCAGATATGTATGAAAGAGGCAGGCATTCCCAAGACTTCCTTTAGAACTAATGAGGGCCACTATGAGTTTTTGGTCATGCCCTTTGGCTTGTGTAATGCCCCCTCCACCTTCCAAAGCCTCATGAATCATGTCTTCTATCCTTTTCTCCGTCATTTTGTCTTATTTTTCTTTGATGATATCCTCATCTATAGAAAAACTTGGCCATACCATATTTCTCATGTGGATCGAGTTCTCCATCTACTCTCTCAGCACCAATGTTTCCTGAAACAGTCTAAATGTACTTTTGGAGCCTCAAAAGTTGAGTACTTGGGTCATCTAGTTGGCAAGGATGGCGTCAAGATGGATCCTAAAAAGATTTAAGCTATGCAAGACTGGCCTCACCCAAAGACTCTCAAAAGCTTGCGTGGATTTATGGGCTTAACAGGTTATTATTGCAATTTTGTTAAGAATTATGGAAATATTGCAGCACCTCTCACTGCACTCCTAAAAAATAACTCTTTCACTTGGACTCCAGCAACTGCTCAAGATTTTCAAACCTTGAATATGGCCATGTGCACCACTCCATTCCTGGCCCTTTCTGATTTCACAAAGACCTTTGTCTTGGAATGTGATGCTTCATGGAAAGGAATTGGTGTTGTCCTTATGCAAGAGGGTCGGCCTTTGGCCTTTACCAACAAGAAACCGTCTGAAAGATGACACAAATGCACCACCCTCACGGGAACGTCCACTCACACAGGACCTTCCTCTCTTCTCGGCCCAAAGAACTCAAAGCATCTCCTAATTCCCTATCGGGAATCTTCCTACCCACAGATTCTCTTCGTCGCGCGATCCCCTTCCTTAACTTCTCGGAGGATCGGAACTCGAGCCTTCGCGAGTCCAAAGGTTGAATACTGGGTTCTCGGATCCCCGAGAAGCGATGGTCAATCAACTCACGGACTTTTCCCTGAGGGATTCTGCTACTCGTGGCCTCGCTACTCGCGATATCAAACCTTTGGTTTTCCAACCTCTAATATCCAAGGTGCCGAAACTCCAAGGCGCACGCGTGACTTGACTCGTCCACACTCGTCACTTCTCTCGGGACTTCTACACTATCGCTACCTCGCTCCCTCGCGACTTCGCTACTCGCGAGTTTGAATAACTTCCCCGTCAACTCCCGAGGTCCGAGGTTCCGAAACTCGCGACCTCGCTCCCTCGCGACTTCGCTCCCTCATGACTTCGCTTCTCACGAGGTCAATTTCTTGAGCCTTTTCTCGCGAGGCTCCGATGCACGAGCTCCCGTGCAGATCCAATGTTCCTCCTGTGATCTGGATCCAATGGCTATTCACCTCCTTGCACCTCGCATCCTCATGAATCGTAGTACCCAATGGTTGGGCTCTCACCCTGCAAGCTCTCGAGTTCACGAGATCCTTAGATCTCCTCCACCTGTCCTTCTCAGATGGACGCTCCTGATCCTTTCGCCACTTCACTACCTCGTGACCTCGCGTCTTGCGACTTATAACACCAAACACTTGGGTGTTCACCCTGCGAGCTCCCGAGATGCGAGGTACCACCTGTCCACTGACCAACTCATGTGGATCCACCCTATCCCCGGAGTAGTCGAGATCTCGCTTCTCTTAATATCGCGACTCTCCTTACCAAACTTAGGACACTTTCCTCATGAGGGCCCGATAGGCGATCTCGTGAGCAATCCAACGACCCTGATCGACTTGGATCAACGGTGCTGCCCCTCCTGAGCTTTGAATCCTCTCCACGCCTGCGCAGTAACTACCTTGCACCTCTGGGAGATCCAACGGTTCTCGGAACCTCATGAAATATCTTCTGAAGATTTCGTCCGTCCGCTCTCCCCTCGAGGATTCTGCGAAATAAAGAAGTGTCTCTCCACGAGACGTGTTTGTTCACTCGCCAACCTGCGATGCTTTCCTCTGACTTCCAACGGCAGCTTTCCTGCACTTGTTCTTCGGTGAACTCGAAGGCCTATACCTTCTAATCTTGTTCTCGAATTCTCAATTCCTTCAGAGAACTTCTTGCGCGCACTCCTTGTGGAAAATCTTCCACAACGTCTAAGTGTTGGAGTTGTTTGACTCTGCGCACTCCTGCAGCAGCAGTCTTCAATTTCCTTTGCTCAGATTCTCAACTGAGACTTCTGATTCAGCCTGTGCAGTCCTTGCACAGCTTCAACAACTCAAATCCACTTCTGGGTGAATTAGAACAAAAGTTAAACTACTGAGCCTTCATCAACGCACTCCTTGCGGATGACTTCAACTGCACACCTTGCAGGAATCTCCTGGCTCAGATAGAGAAACAATTGAACCTCATTCTCTCTCCCTTTCAAACTTCAGTTTGAAACATGAAATCACATGCACAACATATACAAAGTAAATGCATAACAAGAAAATAAACATTCCTGAGCATAACATCAATACACAGAGAAAACAACACAAACCATGAGTTTGAATCAAAGCTTCATTCTATTAATTCAAATGCCTGTACATGGGTGTTCTTCATACAATATCCTCTGCTTTCTCTTCTCTTCTCCTGGGTTGATAATAATATAATGCACAATGAGGGTGTCTATATCCGTTTTCCCTCTCGAACTCTAAACTATCAAATCTAGACTTAAAATCCTATCTACCAGCATTAACTAGATTAAATGCCTCCTATCTACCAAAGGACGAGAGCTTAAAGGCTCAAGGTCCAATACAATATACAAATGCGCCTCATAAATGACTCATTAAAAGACTTGCGCTACAATCCCAAAGCACTTTCAAAAATTTGGGTTTGTTTATCCAGCTGTTCTCCGCTTTATGTGTTGGCTCGCTTGATGAGTTGGATATGCTCCTACATCATACTCCTCGGCTTGAAAAATTTCATGGGCTCCTGTCCATAAGCTCCTGCACGGTCTTTCCATGCTTTTGAATCTCTGCTTCAGTCTCCCAGTTGGCATCTTCCACTGGGTGGTTCTTCCATTTGACCAGATACTCGAAGTATTGCTTCCGCCTGGTCTTTTTGCTCTCTCTTTTGTCAAGTATACGCTCCATTTGTGGCTTTTCTGTAATCGGCATCAGCTTCTTCCACTGGACCTCTGGATTTTCATCACTTTCATATCTTGCTTCCTCAGCCTTATATGGATATAGTTCTGAAACATTGAACGTCGGAGATATTCCGATCTCATCCGACAACTCAATTTCATAAGCGTTTTCTCCCAATTTCTTTAGGACTCTGCATGGCCCATTTTTCTTCATTTTTAGCTTATTGTATGTTCCCCTTGGGAACATTTCCTTCCTAAGATGTGCCAAAACTAGATCACCAACTTCGAATTGAAGTTTTCTTCGATGTTGATCGGCTCTGCGCTTATATTCCTGGTTTGATTCCAGCAATCGTTGCTTCATCCTGCTGTGAAGTTCTTGCATTGCCTCTGCGAATTTTTCAGCGCTTGCGCTCTTAGTCATTATTTTCTCTGAATCCCTCAATTCAGATACTCCTCTTGGATGCCTATCATATACAATCTCAAATGGAATTTTGCCTATGCTTATGTTCACTGAGTCGTTGTATGCAAACTCTGCCTGTGGCAACACATTGTCCCAACTGCTATGGTGCTCTGTCACCAAGCTTCTCAATAAATCTCCCAGGCTTCTATTTACCACCTCTATTTGCCCATCCGTCTGAGGATGATAGGCAGAACTAAACATCAAGTTAGTTCCCATCTTCTTCCAGAGCGTCCTCCAGAAATGTCCAATGAATTGCGTATCCCTGTTTGAAACTATACTTCTGGGTAAACCATGAAGTCTAACGATCTCTTTGAAAAACAAATTTGTGATATGAGTCGCATCGCTGGTCTTCTGGCATGGAATAAAATGTGCCATTTTGGAAAACCTGTCCATGACCACAAAGATCGAATCAACACTTCTTTGTGTCCTAGGCAATCCCAATACAAAATCCATGCTGATTTCATCCCACGGCCTCTTGGGTATGGGTAATGATTGGTACAATCCCGCATTCTGCTTCCTGCCCTTTGAATGCTGGAAAATTCTACATCTGTCAACAAAATTCTTGACTTCTGACCGCATCCCTGGCCAAAAGTACGCTTCACTCAGCTTTGCAAATGTCTTGTCGTGGCCAAAATGCCCTGCCAAGCCTCCACTGTGCTTCTCTTTTAGCAGATTCTCCCTCATGGAGAAATTTGGAATACACATTTGATTTCCTCTGAACAACAGTCCATTTTGGATCATATAATCTAGCCATGGGCTTCTGCCTCTGAGAACTGGATTCTCAGCTGCTTCATATGCCTCTGCAAAATCTGCATCACCTGCATACATGTCCTTAAGATTTTCAAAACCCAATTTTTTGACTCGGAACTCCTGCAGCAACAAACACTTCCTGCTCAAAGCATCAGCCACTTTGTTAGCAGTACCTGAAATGTGTTTAATTACAAATGTAAAATTCTGCATATACTCTACCCATTTAGCATGTTTCTGATTCAACTTCTCCTGTTGAGTTACATGCTGCAATGCATGATTATCACTATATAAAACAAATTCTCTTGGAATTAAATAGTGTCTCCATTTCTTCAATGCCTGTATGATAGCATAAAATTCTTTATCATACGTGGAGTACTTTACTTTTGCCTCATCCATCTTCTCGCTGAAATACGCAATTGGTCTGTCCTCCTGGCTCAAGACCGCTCCTATGGCAAAGCCACTTGCATCACATTTCACCTGGAACACCTTTTGGAAATCCGGTAACACCAAACCGGTTGTTTCGTGATCTTTCGCTTCAACAGATTGAAACTCTTCTCTGCTTGTTCAGTCCAATGAAAATATTTATGTCTTTTCTTGACGGTATCCATCATCGCTGCACTAATTCCACTGAAATTCCTGATGAATTTGCGATAGAAACTAGCCAGTCCATGAAAACTTCTCACCTCGAAAATATTTCTCGGTGATGGCCAATTTTTAATTACCTCCACTTTACTTGGATCCATATTCAATTCATTTGTCGATATGAAAAATCCCAAGTAAATGAGTTTTGTCTTCATAAATGAAGATTTCCTCATGTTGATCAACAGCTTCTCCTGTTGTAGCTTCTTCATTACTGCAGCTAAATGCTTCATATGTTCTACTTTTGTTTTGATGAAAATCAATATGTCATCTAGATAAACAATGACAAACTTACCAATGAATTCCTTCAACACTTCATTCATTAACCTCATAAAGGTAATCGGTGCATTTGTCAAGCCAAACGGCATGACTAGCCATTCATACAACCCTTCGTTGGTTTTGAAGGTTGTCTTCCATTCATCGCCTTCCCTCATGCGAATCTGATGGTATCCTCTTTTCAAATCAACCTTTGAAAAAAATTTGGCTCCACTTAAACAGTCCATCAAGTCATCCATCCATGGTAATGGAAACCTGTACCTGATGGTTATCTTGTTAATGGCTCTGGAATCAGTGCACATTCTCCAACCTCCATCTTTCTTTGGACTCAGTACCGTTGGAATGGCACACGGACTTAAACTTTCCCTGATCAGTCCTTTATCCAATAGTTCCTACACCTGCCTTTTAACTTCTTCGTTCTCCTGCGGCATCAACCTGTATGCAGCTTTGTTTGGAAAACTGGCTCCTGGTATGAGGTCTATATGATGACTCACACTCCTCATCGGTGGCAACGAATGAGGTAATTCATCTACCACAATGTCAGCGAACTCTTCCAGCAGTTCCTGAATCTCTTCCGGAAAATCATCCACTCTCGTGCTGGTCAAGACGATTTTTGGTTTCCTGACCACAAAGAATTGTGGATCTTCCTTCTTCTTCACTTCCGCCAGAAGTTCCTTCCCACTCATGAGAAGTACAGTATTTCTTGGTTCTGGTTTTACTTCTTTATCTTTAATTGGAAGTAGCATATGTGTTCTTCCATTCTTCTCTAAAGTATACATATTCATCTTCCCATCATGAACTACGTTCCTGTCATATTGCCACGGTCTGCCTAGCAATAAATGACATACATCCATAGGAATAACATCACAGATTATTTTATCATTATATCCTCCTATATTGATGTCAACTAAGCACTGTTTTGTGACACTTACCTGATGTCCCTTCTGTAGCCATGAAACTTTATATGGACTCGGGTGATCAGTTGTCTCCAGCTCTAGTTTCTCCACCATCTCGGTTGAAACGAGATTGTCTGTGCTTCCGCTATCCACAATAACCTTGCATTTCATGTCTTTGGTCTTGCATGTGGTTCTGAAAAGTCTGTTTCTTTGAGTTGTTTCCTCCACCTCCTTCTCGGGTGTTAAGAGAACCTTACGCATCATCAACGACCTTCCGTCTTCTGCGTCTTCTGCTTCAGCATCTCGCCTCTGTGCCTCGGAGATGTGAGCTTCTCCTCCATCTTTCTTCCTATCTGGACATTCAACTGCCTTGTGTCCATTCTTCCCACATGTGTAGCATGTGATGACTCCACCTATGCCTCTTCCTCTACCTCTGGTATGAGGAAATGTGTTATTATCAGCGTATCCTCCACCCTGTTCTGTCTGCTGCCTTCGTTGTTCAGCGTGTTGGCCTCGCTGTGAACTTCCACCTCTTTCTGTCCTCGTCTGAGGCTTCTTCCGGTCATCCTTGCATTTCTGGAACCTATCTTGGGAAACTGACTTACCTTTTGGTTGGATCCTACCTCGGCCTCGTTGTCCAGGCTTACGGCTTAGCTTTTCCTCAGCTTTCAACGCCATCTGATACGCATCCTCCACCATTCTGATGGTTGTCATACTCATCTCATCCTGGATATCATATCTCAAGCCATTCATATACCTGGCAACCTTTTCATCATCGCTCTCCCGATGACCTGCCCTGATATTGAGCTTGTAGAATTCCTCAATATACTCCTTCACTGTCATCAGCTTCTGTCTCAAGTTCTGCATTCTCCTGAACAGTGTGATTTGATAATCCCTTGGGATGAATTTTTCCTTCATCTTCGCAATCATTCGATTCCATCTTTTGATCTTTTGCTTGCCTTTGGAACTTCTATCTGATTGAATTTCATCCCACCATAATGTTGCGTGTCCCTTTAATTTCGTGACAGCATGCCTAACCTTCTTATCTTCTTCGATGTCTTCATAATCGAAGTAAGTGTCAAGAGCTCTAATCTAGTCTAGAAGTTCTTCTGCATCCATATTCCCTTCATAAGTTGGAATGTCCATCTTTGTTTTCGAACGCATCCGGGCGATAGCTTTAATTAATCGCTCGTTGGCTACATCTTCGGCTGCAACTTCTCCTTGTTGTTCAGCTTCAACTTCGCCTTCAGAGTCACTCAGATCTCCAGCACTGGCTGTGTGTCTCTGTGCTACTTCCATATCTTCTAATCTCACTCGGAGATCACGTATCTGCCTCTCCATTTCGGGATTCTGGGTTTGTCTCCCTCTTCCTCTCTGGTTTCCCCTATCCTCTGGATCAGGTGATTGTCTTTCTCTCCTCGGTGGCATGGTGAAATTCTCTCTTCTTCTCTGCTACAGAAAACAAAGAAACTTTCTTGCTCTGATACCACTCTAACGCAAACGCGCCACCCTCACGGGCACGTCCGCTCACACAGGACCTTCCTCTCTTCTCGACCCGAAGAACTCAAAGGTTCTCCTAATTCCCTATCGAGAATCTTCCTACCCACAGATTCTTTTCGTCGCGCAATCCCCTTCCTTAACTTCTCGGAGGATCGGAACTC
Organism: Picea engelmannii; assembly: GCA_009831015.1. Lineage (NCBI taxonomy): Eukaryota > Viridiplantae > Streptophyta > Pinopsida > Pinales > Pinaceae > Picea > Picea engelmannii. Next base: position 481,923 of record ML783906.1, on the reverse strand, counting down.
ACGCCTTCGCGAGTCCAAAGGCTGAATATTGGGTTCTCGGATCCCCGAGAACCGATGGTCAGTCAACTCACGGACTTTTCCCTGAGGGATTCTGCTACTCGCGGCCTCACTACTCGCGATATCAAACCTTTGGTTTTCCAACCTCTGATATCCGAGGTGCTGAAAATCCGAGGCGCATGTGTGACTTGACTCGTCCACACCCGTCACTTCTCTCGGGACTTCCGCGCTATCGCTACCTCGCTCCCTCGCGACTTCGCTACTCGCGAGTTTGAATAACTTCCCCGTCAACTCCCGAGGTCCAAGGTGCCGAAACTTGTAACCTCGCTCCCTCACGACTTCGCTTCTCATGAGGTCAAGTTCTTGAGCCTTTTCTCGCGAGGCTCCGATGCACGAGCTCCCGTGTGGATCCAACGGTCCTCCCACGATCTGGATCCAACGACTATTCACCTCCTCAGGCCTCGCATCCTCATGACTCGTAGTACCCAATGGTTGGGCTCTCACCTTGCGAGCTCCTGAATTCACAAGATCCTTAGATCTCCTCCACCTGTCCTTCTCAGATGGACGCTCCGGATCCTTTCACCACTTCACTGCCTCGTGACCTCGCGTCTCGCGACTTTTAACACCAAACACTTGGGTGTTCACCCTGCGATCTCTCGAGATGTGAGGTTCCACCTTTCCACTGGCCAACTCCTGTGGATCCACCCTATCCCCAGAGTAGTCGATATCTCGCTTCTCTTAATCTTGCGACTCTCCTTACCAAACTTAGGACACTTTCCTCACGAGGGCCCAATAGGCGATCTCGTGAACAATCCAACGGCCCTGACTGACTTGGATCAACGGTGCTGCCCCTCCTGAGCTTTGAATCCTCTCCACGCCTGCACAGTAACTACCTTGCACCTCTGGGAGATCCAACGCTTCTCGTAACCTCGTGAAATCTCTTCTGAAGATTTCATACGTCCGTTCTCCCCTCGAGGATTCTGCGAAATAGAGAAGTGTCTCTCCACGAGACGTGTTTGTTCGCTCGCCAACCTGCGACACTTTCCTCCGACTTCCAACGGCAGCTTTCCTGCACTTGTTCTTCGGTGAACTTGAAGGCCTATACCTTCTAAGCTTGTTCTCGACTTCTCAAGTCCTTCAGAGAAATTCTTGCGCGCACTCCTTACGGCAAATATTCCACAACGTCTAAGTGTTGGAGTTGTTCGACTCTGCGCACTCCTGCAGCAGCAGTCTTCAATTTCCTTTGCTCAGATTCTCAACTGAGACTTATGATTCAGCCTGCACACTCCTTGCACGACTTCAACAACCCAAATCCGCTTCTAGGTGAATGTGAACAAAAGTTAAACTATTGAGCCTTCATTAACGCACTCCTTGTGGATGACTTCAACTGCACACCTTGCAGGAATCTCCTGGCTCAGATAGAGAAACAATTGAACCTCATTCTCTCTCCCTTTCAGACTTCAGTTTGAAACATGAAATCACATGCACAGCATATACAAAGCAAATGCATAACAAGAAAACAAACATTCCTGAGCATAACATCAATACATAGAGAAAACAACACAAACCATGAGTTTGAATCAAAGCTTCATTCTATTAATTCAAATGCCTGTACATGGGTGTTCTTCATACAATATCCTCTGCTTGCTCTTCTCTTCTCCTGGGTTGATAATAATAAAATGCACAATGAGGGTGTCTATATCTTTTTTCCCTCTCGAACTCTAAACTATCAAATCTAGACTTAAAATCCTATCTACCAGCATTAACTAGATTAAATGCCTCCTATCTACCAAAGGACGAGAGCTTAAAGGCTCAAGGTCCAATACAATATACAAATGCACCTCATAAATGACTCATTAAAAGACTTGCGCTACAATCCCAAAGCACTTTCAAAAATTTGGGTTTGTTTATCCAGCTGTTCTCCGCTTGATGTGTTGGCTCGCTTGATGAGTTGGCGATGCTCCTGCATCAAAAGAAATCTGAGCAAATCAATCTATGAAAAGGAAATGTTGCATACTCTTCATGTCGTTGATCTATGGCGCTCTTATCTATTGGGGCAACGCTTCCAAATTAAGACAGACCATCAAAGCCTCAAGTATTATCTAGAACAACGCATCTCCTCCCCAGAGCAACAAAAATGGGTGACTAGTCTCTTTGGATATGATTATGAGATCATTTACAAGAAGGGAAAATACAATGTGGTTGCGAATGCACTTTCCCGAAAATATGAAGATGACGGATACCTTTTTTCTCTTTCCTTCATTGTACCAGATTGGCTCCAAGTCATTCTCCAGGAATGGCTACACGATCCCAAAAGTTTGCATCTAATCCAACAAATGCAGTCCAATGATCCAGCTTCCCTAGGGTACTCTTAGCTCCATGATGATATTCGATACAAAGTTCGTTTACCAAAACCTATGACAGGGTCAAACGTTCTTTTTTCAGGGATGGTATGAAACAAGACATTTGTAATTTGATCATTTAATGTGATGTGTGTCAATGCAACAAGGGCAAAAAAGTCAAATCTCTGGGCACACTACAACCGCTTCCGATTCCACCTGCTATTTGGAGGGATATCTCTATGGATTTTATTACATGCTTACCCAAATCAGGAAATAAATCATTCATCATGGTGGTTGTTGATTGCCTTTCCAAGTATTCTCTTTATGTGCTCTTCAACACCCATTTACAACATCCACGGTGGATCAACATTTCATGGATCGGGTCTTCAAGCTTCATGGCATGCTGCATTCTATTGTTTTTTATCACGACCTAACTTTCACCAGCAATTTTTTACAAGAACTGTTCAAGCTACAAGGCACCCAATTGCATCTCATCACAACCTATCATCCCTATACTAATGGTCAAACGGAAGTTGTCAACAAGTGTTTGGAAACATATTTGAGGTGTTTTGCCTTGGAAAATCAAAATCAATGGGCTCAATAGCTACCCCTAGCTGAATGGTGGTACAACACTTCATACCATACAGCTACACACATGACTCCTTTTAAAGCAGTATATGGACAAGATCCATCTTCAGTTCTCTCATACTTACCTGGTGTCTCGAAGGTCCAGGTGGTTAAAAAAATGCTTACAGTTTGAGAAGCTATTCTCTGCACCCTCAAAGAGAATTTGGTCATGGCACAAAATTGCATGAAGAAACAAGTAGATCAAGGTGGATCTGAACGTCAATTTGCAGAAGGGGATCAGGTGTTTCTTCGATTGTAACCTTGCAAGCAAAATCCCCTCAAGGACAAGCATTGTCAAAAGCTAGCACCCAAAATTTATGGTCCTTATACCATTCTCAAGTGTGTGGGATAGGTGGCCTATCAGTTATCTTTTCCCAGTCATTCTAAGCTACATCCTATTTTTAATGTTTCATGCTTAAACAAGGTGATTGGAACTAAGTGAAAAAATTCAAACTAGCCTTCCCGAGTTAGACGAAGAAGGATCCATTTGGCTACAGCCACAAGCATTTTTGGACCAACATGAGCGTCGCCTGCATCATAGAACCATCAAGGAAATGTTAGTCCAGTGGAAAGATATAACTCCAACAGATGCCACTTTGGAACCAGCTACCATTCTGCAGCAATTTCCACATCTCAATCCTTGAGGTCAAGGTTGTTTTTAAGGGGGAGGACATGTTAGGGTCCTAACCCAGACATAGGTAGAACAATATATTCGGATGTAATAAAGGTCAACATTAATAAGTCCTTGCAATAAAATAGAATAAGTCGAATGTAAGAAGACCTAATATAAGCTTCCTCTTCTAGAAGGATCTTCCTCTAGATGCTTCTTTTGATAGACATATTTAGTATAAATAGGAATCGAGGGTATGAGAAACCTAGCTTGGATATTATTGTAATAGAGCTCTGCTCGACTGGAGTTTTCCCCCTCAAAGAGGCCCATGAACATTGCTCTCAGAATCAAAGTGTTATTTCTGTTGTTATTATTATATCATTTTAGTTTTATTGTGGTGATTGTTATGGTTATATTGTTGTTATTCTTCCATTTCTAGCATTTTATTTATGTTCTGCATACTTTTTATATCTGGTATATTACATTTGAAGAAGGATGTCAAACTATGAATCCATGAATTGAGGTATTTACCCTCATGATACCATCATACTTAAGAAGTGAGATCGATAGGTTCAACGAAATCCCTAGAGGTTGGATCATGAATTGAGTTTGAAATAAGTAATGTAATATTTGGATTAGTACAAGAGTGCAACATGCATGAGGTGTCTTAAGTTGTGCTAAAGGAGAATTATGACAAGGTGATGTGGTCTAGAGGAGAAAACTTAGTGTGGATGCTATAGATTGAATAATATATATTGATGGCACCAATCTTAGGATAAGAGGGAGATATTGATGAATGAATTATGGAATAAAGACAATGGGGCCAGTAGTGGGGTATATGAAGAGGAACATATCAGGTGAAAATATTTTAGACTTGGGTGTACTTTATGACAAGGGTGTTGTCATCTAAGAAAATAGTGAAAAGAGGAGGTGAAAAGTGTTGTTGTATGACCATTAAAAAATGTGAAGAAAATAATACAAATAATTTTGAAGACCAAACTAGCAAGAAAATAAATATATAAAACTTTGTTTAAAATACACAAAAAATACATATATAAAAATTTGTTTAACTCTATTGTTGTGCTATTTTCTTCTTATAACTATAGAAATGACATTTGTGGAGAACATAGTATACCTGGTCCTCCATCATAGAATCTGAAATAGAGCCAATTACCCAGCAGAGTGTGTCCAGGTTGTTCCATGTCCAATCTTCACCATTAAGTTGTTCCATGCCCAATCTTCTCCATTAAGTTGTCCATTAATATTCTGGAAGATTCATGTGGCGTCCATGTTTTCTATCATTTCCTTGGTCATTTTCCGTAGGCTCACAGACACGTCAAAAATAACCAAAACAAGGATAGAAAAACATGGGTAGCATATAACTTATCATAAATGTATTATGGATCATGGAGGTGACCTCCCTTCATACTTGCATTTTTCAAATACAATAATAGGTTAAATGAAAAATTAATATAACCAAAGCATGTTTCATACATCATTTTGAGAAATTACTATAACCAGAGACTACCTGAGATAAGTGTATTTTTTTTCTTTAGCACTAGGAATAGTGCCATTCCAAATACATGTCATGTGATATGATGCTTTTGTGCATAAATGTGGATACATGAGCTATTTCATTGCAGAGAAAACTTGAGTGACCTTCTTTCCAACTTATGTGATTTAATTAGATACCTCAATACTGGTGAATATCCAGGACTAACAATGAAACATGTTGCACAATGATTACCCCACACCAATTATTTATACAAGACATTCTCGAAAGCTACTAGGTTGATTGTTGTTGGATATTATGGAATCAACTTCGATTTTTAAATAAATTGCACTATCATTACGAATGTTCTTATATTAAGACAAAGATAAGTCATGGGTATTTTTACAATTGGATAGGGATCACATTCTATCCAATGTTATGGGTGTTACCAATTCATTAGTGATTAAACTATATCAATGAAAAATAATCCATATTGTATCAAATCCTTATTTAAAGATGAGATCCTCATTATAATAAGCATACAAATTCCAATTATACATCATTATTTAGTCAGTAAATGATTTGGATAACATACATCCACTGATCACATCTCATCCATCAGTATGTTTGTCTAATATATGTAGTGCCAAGTCATTAAACCTCCATAAATATCTATAAAATGAATAAAACTCATATTGGTAGGAGTTTTTACTCTAAGATGCATTTTTATGAGAATATCAAAACATAGCTTGACAGTTATTCCAAGCACCTTATAAGCCTTGTTTTTTGGAAAATCCCATCATCCTAGATTCAAACATGGATTTACTCGATTATATATATATATATATATATATATATATATAACTCTTGAATAAACTCCTCTTGGTTTCGAGAATAATTTATTGGATCCATCTAAACTTGGAGAAAACCTCCCTCGATTTGAAGGAGCAACAACAAAGTCAACATTGACTATGTTGTTTCTCTGTTGGATCGAGGGAGGTTTGATCCAAGATTAAATGGCTCCAATAAATTATTCTCTACTGAACCAACCACGTGAAGGTGGAATCACATATGGCCCCTCCCTCCTCACATCACTCTCAATTCCCGAATACCCAATCTATATTCTAATAGAAAATATGCATTAAAAATATTCAAAATCGATAAAAAGTGTTTGTAAATCTAAGTAAGAAAGCTAAGATAAAATAAGTACAAAGTTGTTTTATTTCCTTATGTTTTGAACATAAGTATTACAAATTAATATAATTGGATTTGTTTTATCTCTCTATCCATATTTTACTGACCATCTATATTTCATATTTTACTAACATAAGTATGAGAAAGTATGTAATAACTCATTCAAAGGAAATGCAACAAAAAGTATGCAAAAGTTCATTCAAAGGAATATGTTATAAAAAAAGGTTTTTATATATGAGGTTTAGCATCCAAAAAATGTTCCAAGTATACTAGCTATATGTACATCGATCTTTCTTATAATAATATTAAACATCATCATTTGTTTTTAGGCCTCTTATTATGTGTTTTCTAGTTCTTAAGTAAATCGTCAACATCCACGTCTTCATTTTCTGGGGGCTATTCAGTAGATGATTCTGCTGGAATCCTCTTATGCATGAGAGCACGCCTGGTCTTGTACCAACATTGTGCAAGCCGCTATGAGGGGGAATCCCCTAAAAAAATAAAAAATATTAAATTTATATGGACAATTTATAAATATCATTGAAGTAGTTCAGTAATATTAAAAAAAACTCTACAATGTAATTATTTACCTGGCGCAATAGTTAGCATCGTTGGAATCGTTTTCGCCCTGTACTCCTATTCAGGTGAAGGATCCTGAAGTATGGCATCATCTTCCATTGACACCAAAAAATTTATAAGGACACAATCATAAATTCATAAGTAAAAAAAAATAGATGTACAAAATTGATAATTATGAAATTATCAAGTATATGATTAATATACAACCATATTACCGTCAAGGGCCTCAGTCATAGGAACACCATGGGGTTTGACCCCACTGGAATGGGGATGCTCGTGAGCACCATCCTATGGTGATGTTTCACTATCAATGCATTGATATTCAATACAAATGGGCATGTTTATAGTGTTGCTCCCCTGATTAAAACAAGCTAAGACATTAAATTTATGGACGATATCAAACATGAATTTATTTTATAAGTAATGAAAGGTTAATGTGGATTGATTTTTATTTACCTTATCCTACAAACTGTATCTTGGGGTCTACCCCATGTTATTCCTAGGTTTGATGACAACTTGATATCCATACCTATAACCAATCTCGAGGGGTCTTCCTCCGTGGTTTCGGTTCCGAAGTCGTCGCCCTGCATTGCATAAGAGTATGTATTTTTAATGTTATTGGCTACAATTACCTGAAATTCGGAAGGTGATGCAAATAATATTGTTAAGATATTTTGGTGCCTACAATTCATGACTGTAACTTCATGTATCCTCCCTATCTTAGATTGTGTTGACCATATTTTTCATTCCTTGCTTTTATTTCCTTCGAAGTGTCAGGAAACTTATTATCAAAAGTTTCAAGTATGTTATATACCACACTTATATTTAGATCTAAAGAAAATTAAAGGTTTTGAATTCAAAATGTAATTTACCTTGGGGTACCAGTTGGTGTTTTTCCTTCGTTTTCTCATATTTTTTCCTTTGCATCCTCAATGAGCACCTTCCACTTCCTCTCTGTAACCACGGGAGGACACTAATACCTAGGGTTCTTTTGCATATGAACACTATACACATATTGTGTAGATTTCAAATATTTTCCAGCTAAGGAGGTGGCCACTTTTTTATTGAAGGTGTCTACTCTTAAGAGGCCTTCAAGATAATCCATAAGTTCTTTTTTGAGGTTGGAATTTTGGGAATTTCACCTAGTGCATATGGTTGGCCTAAAAATCAACAATGTTTTGGTCTCCAATTTCCTATAAAATGGTCATTTCCTACATGTAAAAATATATGATCATTAATTTAAAAATAGTAATATAGATGTTCTATGTTTGAGATAAACAACATGAAATGGTTAAAATATTAAAAAGTACTCGGGAGTCTTATTTCCTTTAATGGAATTCCTTCCTTGTTGACCATAAATGTGCAAGGAAGCATCCCCATGCTAGTAACATTTCTCGCTCTAGGAAATGAATCTGTATAATCCACATCATCAGGATCATCTTTGTCACCACCTCCAGATCCTGGCTTTGTGTCTTCCTGGGGGTGTGTGTCATGGCTCCCATCTAAAGGTGTGGAAGATGAAGAACTAAATATCATGGCAGGTATATGAGGGCCCACATTATGAATGTATGGTGTTTGTGCAGTGCCACTACTACCAATGGTAAGCTAAACATGCTCCAAATAACTCTATATAAGAAATAATGGTTTTTTTTTCTTAGATAATGTAAAATTTAAAAAACAAACTTTGATAATTGAACTTAGGACAAAAACAAAAAATCACTTTAAATTATGGTTATTACCGTATATGTCCTAAGTTGTGTCATAAAAAAATTTATCCTTTGTTTGACCTCTGGAGTTTGATATTGGGCCAGAGGATGAATACAAGTCATCCTCGTTGGCTAAATCATGTGAATCATGGATCATAAACCACATATTTCAACAAAATAAATGTTATTTAAGTTATATAAACAAATAAAATAATTGATCGCCACACAAATAAAATTATATAAAACAAATAATAAAATTCACATTAACTCTAAATCAAAATTGTTAATCGTTTACAATGTAAAGATAAAAAATAAAATAAAAAAATCCAATAAGTAGAGGTTGCATAAATAGGTGTTGCATAAGTATGTGCACACCATTAGTCGATGTATCTATTCGATTCAAATGGTAATCCACTAAAAACTCTTCCCCGAGAGCTATCTTTTTATTGTGCACATGACTACATGATTCCCTTCTGGTCCCTCATAAATGCAATTTGGTTTCTTGTTTATTGTTCTGGGTCATGTGCTATTTATAAGCCCTATGATATTTCCATAAGATTTAGGCCTTTCATTAATGTAGATAGCCCCTCCCTTATTTTTATTGTTGTTTATTAGTTGTGTATAATTTGCGGCAAGTGCATATCTCCGCATACTTCGCATGTATCGGACCAACCGCATCCAATCGCTATAATCATAACACGATCCGACATAGTCCATCAATTCAGTTACTATATTTTATTTTACAATTATTCAATCCATGGAAAATATCCCTAGTCCATTCAGAGAGGATGGTGCAATGCAATATGTCTTATTGTTGACAATGAGGTCAGTGTCCAACGAAGGGAGTTCCTTAGTGTTGTGAGAAATATTACTTTGCGGATAGGGTAATCTCCCCTTTGGACCAATACTCCTATCTTTGGTCCAAAGACATAAGTGAACAAGTGGTTACTACTTTCCCTATACATCTAACTCAATCAATCAAGTAAGAGAGAAGAAGAATGTGGCATACCTCGTTGCAAAGTTCATCCTTGTTGCTCCAATCCTAGGATTGATCTCCAAGCTCCTCAATGCAACTGAAGCCCTACAAATACTAGCAAAGGAACTATTCCTCCTATTCTACATGATTATATAAATCAGATCTATCTATGAATATCGAAATGACGATAGATAAGAAAATGTATAAAACATGAACTTGAAGGGAATAGGTCAATTTGATAATAATTGGAAAGCCAAAGAAGGTAGTTAAAAAGCATGATTGACTATGCAACATTTCTCCAAGATCTCCTCTTCCAACCCTTGCATGAATCTTGACATCAAAATGTAGATGCTTCCTCCAGAATCAAAGGTTTGATACCTGAAATATTCCCCCCTTCACCTTGGAAATACCTTCAATATATAATCTTGAAAGGCACAACCACCATGATGAAATAAGGGAAATGGTTGAGGATATGGCTCCTTAAGTTGGTATTATATCCTAGGATAGATCCCATAGTATAGGATTCAACCACAACAAACCTCATCCATCAAGAGTCGGCCCTTAGGAAAAAGAGGAGAATCCCCCATTTCTCTCAAACAAGACTGGTGCCCCCCTTAGTGATAGACATAGAGCCATGGCGCCCCCTTAAAAATTCTATAGAAGCACTGGCACATCCCCAATATGTGTAGCGGAGCACCCTTCTTCTAAAATGCTAAAAAATGGTAAAAATTTCTAAGGAAAAGGTATGTTTTGATTGTCAAATGATGGGGCTTATTCTTCCAACATGACTTAGGGATTGTGACAATTGTTTTTATTGTGTCAAGGGGTTGTGACACTTATAAAATTGAATGTGACACCTGGTAAGGTGTATAAAACACTTGTGATAGTGCATGTGACACTTAACAAGGTGCATACATCACTTTGTGAAACTTGAGACACTTAGGGTGCGAAACACAAGTGTGACATTTTGGTGTGTAACACTTAAGTACCCATGTGTTCAATAGATGTTTATACCTGATTGGAACCTCTATGTATCTTATTCTCTCATCATCATAATATCATGATCCTCCTTTGACAAGAAAAAAATCCATGCATCTACGGAATTTTTTTCTGACCTTTTCACCTCTAGTCGTTGTTCGTGTATCAAATCTACTAGGCATAGTCACATTTCCATTTGTTTGTACCAATATTCCCTCACTCGAGGAAGAAATATCTAACATGTACGTATTTGGTTGTAACTTCAATTGATTGAACATATACAACGAACATCAGATATTTGAAAAAATAAGAAAACATTAGCAATAATAATTTAAAATTATCACATAATAATAGAAAGGGGGTGTGTGTGTGGGGTGTGGGAAATTTCATACCCATAAATGCATTAGGGTGCACCTATAACCCTAAGAAGGAGACAATTCCCTTTTTGATTGAAAATATCAGATATTGGCCCTTGAATGATGCTTAAAAATGGTAAGAATTACATATAGGCTTATACCCATAAAGAGCCTGCTCTAGTTCTAGTTCTAGAGTCACTTTATTGGGGAAATATGCCTTCTTTCACCTCATTATGCATATTCTCAATTCCTCAACTAGTTCCTAATTATCCAAAATTAATAAGACCTTTTACATTTGCTCCTATTTATTCAAAAGGATTACATAAATCTACCCTTCAGTCAATCCTTTATTGAAGGGCTCATGTATTCAGGATCCTTATAATTACGGACCTATGTTCTATGGATCAATTTGTTTTCTAGGTTATCCTCTCCCATTTAGTGATTTAAATGGATATGACACTAGATTAGGTGCCCTGAGTGATTTTAGGATTGTAAATCCTTAGAGGTTGATGAGGGGGACACAATCCCCCTTTTCTCTCATGCAATGTTGGTGAAGGGCATCCTTGAAATTCAACCTTCTTCATCCATATGTTAGTGGAGCCTCAGGCATGCATGAAATCATCAAAATCATATCTAAAATAGGATACAACACCCACTCAATCATCCAAATCATTTCATAATCAATAAATTACACAAAACCAAACATAATTATATTAATCATGGTCAATAGAGGTCTAATAGAGTACAAACATGATCAAAATATCTTGCACAATTGACCCTCGTTGATGAATTATTCCACAATTGATCCCTAAACATGGAGGCTTGCAAGTTAATAGGGAAATGAGGATCAACCCCCTTGAGTTCATGTGGGAACGAATTCCACCTTCTTTAGTGGGAATAGGGAGAATATTTATGTTTTATCCAAGAAAGGAACATCGGATCGTTGTTAAAACAATATTAGGGTATGTATAAGGAACCAATATCTATGCCTTAGTCATCAAGATCAAGGTGATGATATTTTTGACTTACATGGGTTTGTCGATGAGCATTGGGTTGGATATGTGGAAAATAAAATGTCCACAAGTGCACATGTAATTTTTTTGTTCCAATGAGTAGTGAGGTTGATGAGTAAGACAAAAACCATCATTGCCTCTTCTAGTTCAAAGGCACGATATGTTGTTGCAGAAAAAGTTATCAAAGATGCATTTTGGTTATTGAGATTATGAAACAATCTTGCTCTCAAATAGGCTAGTGTAGAAATCAAATGTGATAGCAAAAGCACCATTGTAATGACTAAGAAGTCAAATTATAGTTCTAAGCAGAAGCATATTGATGTGGAGCACCACATTGTGAGGGAAATAGAGGATGTAGGTGTAATGAAATTGATAAAGTGTAGATCAAAGGTAATGAAACATAAGAACTAACAAGGAAATAAATGGAGTGAAGTTTGTCTTGTGTAGAGACATGCTTGGCATTTACACTTAATCAATGTGATTTCCATGTGGGAGAGCATTGGACAAAATATGGAAATCACTTTTCACAATGTAACAATAGTCGTACAAATGGAATGTACATAGAATTTCAAAGTTTGCTCCTTTCTTTATTTTCTTTCCATTTCTTTGTATTTATATTAATTATCAAAATTTTTCAAACATACTTTGTATAAATTTTGGTGTTGTGTACACTTCAAATTCAACTTCTCCACTAATTTAGGAGAAACAATATTTGATTTCTACCACCATCTACAATCAAATTAAAAGATACATTTTATTTTTCATTTAAAGTGAATTTAATCTTAAAGATACTCTTCCTCTAGTCTAGCTCTTTTGCAATCAAATTAAAAGATACATTTTAATTTTTGTTTAATGTAAATTTAATATTAAATATAATCTTCCTCTAGTATAGCTCTTTTTCAATATCCTTCTCTAGATGAAATAATACTCTTCTCATCATTAATTTTTCTCCATGCTTTGATTGCACTTTAGTAATTTCTTCTTCTACTATTAATTACAATTATTCAGCGACATATGTTCTTTCCTCTTGCCTTCTTACCTCATTCTATGATTTTGGATACTCATATTCTCTATGTCCATCCCCTCCACATATAAAAAACGTTTCTTCAAATATTCCACGTGTACTTCTACCTTTCATTGATCCTTTCCCTCTATCATCATTATATGTTCTTCCAACAATATGATTTACTATGATGGAATTGGTTTCCTTTTCACCTCTCTTCTCTCTTAACTATAATTTTATATCCACTTATTCTTTTCTTATTCAATGTATGCTACTTTCTAGCCAAATTCTCCTCAATACTTAAGTCTAATCGATAAACCTCTACCACTAAATGAATATTCAATGCATTAAATTCATATTGAATAGAAAAACAAAGACCATTTACATACTTGCAATACATTTAGGGATTTATTCACTTCCTCTTGAACTAATGAATGAAATATATAATTATTAGGAATACTCATTTAATAACACCCCCGTCTCCTTCAAATTTTACAAACTTCTCAATAAGTTTAGAGAGTAATATGCATGTAAAAGTTTACCTATCAATGTCATTTTATCCCATCTTATGATCTTGTGATTCCCCTTAATTTGTCTATCCAAATCCAACTTATTCCACCACAAAGATGCATTACTCTTAAATTTTGTACATGATCTTACCTTTTTTATATCCTCATTATATTCAACACTCAAATAATTTCTCCATCTCCCCTATCTAGTCAATCAATTCTTTAAGATCTAGGATTCCTCCATACATAGGGGTTTAAAGTTTTGGTTACCTCAAAAAAAATTGATGGTTCTTATCATTCTTTTTTTTAGTGAACTCCTCTTCTAGTTCTTTTTTTGTGGCTTCTACTTCTTATTCATCTTCACTTTCATCATTCACCTTTTTTGTCACCTTTGAATTCCACCTTCTAGGTCATATATATTAATCTTTCCTATAACTTCCTCCAACTTTATTCTATTTTCCTCTACTAGGATATTCCACTTAAGGGAATCACCCATTTCTACCTCCGATTCACTCAAGGTGAGATGAATCCCAAGATCTATCTATGGGGTTACTAAATTATCCTCTACTTGTGTCTCTGATGGGATCTTAGTACATATATAAATTTCCTCCAAGTCTAATACAATGGTACAGATAGGTGTGATCATTTTGGGGGATATTTGATACCTTTTTATTTCCCTTTTAGAGTTTTATGTGGCATTTACATCCCTCTTATTGTTTTTATATATTCATGATCTCTAACATTCTAAAAATTCTATGCAAACTCAAGTGTTATTATGTCATCATATCCCTACAAATTTTCAAAGTAAACTATCTAATCATATTGTTGAAACACCTTTACTTCCTCATGGTTGTTATATTCCCTAGAGGTTTCTTTTATAGTCTCCCTCTTGTCGAAGCCACCCCCCATATTTCACTTAGACGCTAATTATATGTAGTTTGTAGGGTTGTATACAGAGAAAGCTTCACTAGACTAGAATATAATTACAATAGGGGGTATCAAAAGAGAGGTATAGTTAACCCCCTTAGTTTCATGATATGAAGGGGTTATTAAAAAAACAGGAAGTTCAGGATGAAAAAACAATAATTGAAGGCATAAGAAATAGGATTTTGAAATTTCAATTTTTAGAAATAGAGAAATATAGGGTTTGGAAAGTATTATCCCAAGTTTACCACTTAATGACATTTTCAACCATTTTTAGCAATAATTAGAGGAGAGCCATTATCGATTTCTATGGAATCTCCACGGGTTTGGCTGGCTAGGGATCCTCTACTGATCCAGGTGGATATTGGTGGCCACCCACCTTTTCCAACTGGCTCAAAACAACATTCTGGTAATTTTGGCAATTTACTATTTTTAGCAGGTTTTAACTTCCGAGGCCATTTTGAGGGCCTAAATGAAGGTTTTTAGAGATCAAGGTTCTCAATGATACTCAACGAAATAGTTGAGCCCCCAAAATTAATCTCCTCGACGATACCTTTCCAACGAGCTATCATATGCCTAAAACGGAGATCGTATGCAAAAGTTACGACCCCGGGAAGTTGATGTACTAACTTACCCAAACGGGGCCCACATGACTTTTGGCGCTTCATCTCCTAGGGTTAGGTTTTTGGATGTCTAGGAATTTTGGCATTCCCATTTATTGTAAAAAGACCTTCAGAGCCTCATTGAAATCATCTTCTTGCGAATGCGAGTAGCCGTCACATCTCTTCTCAGAGATAAGTTGCCACCATTCTAGTGACTCTTTCACTCTGTATTTTTACAGTCTCTGTACATTTCTTGATTTTTATTGATTTGCAACATCCCTTTGAGGAGACTAATGCATGATCATATTATGTCATAGGGATTTTTTTTACACAAGGAGGTGACATTATTTCATATTAGTTTGGAACAGTTTGATTGCAAAATGTAACTACAACACGTATCATAAAGAGTTATATTCCTTGGTTCCAACACTCAAACATTGGCATCTTTACATCATCCTACGTAAGGGAATTATACTTATCACATGGATTATAGGTTGGGAAAATCTTGACCCAATCCTCAAGATGGTGAGAACTATGGGAATACCTACATCCCATTGTCACCTTAGATAGGTGACAACTAAATGGATGTTTTGTGAATTGATTACTAGTTGAGGTAACCTGATTATTATTGTGAATAATGGCGATGATACATGGATTAAGAGAATATTTCTTCCTTATAGTTTCCAATTCACAAAGAAGGTTTTCTATAGTGGGAGAATTTGTATCACCTTTGATATACAACAAATGTTATCATCCAAGCAATGAGATGGGATGGTTTTGAATCCTTTATCAAGAATAAATTCTATAATGTCAACTATTGGAAAGAAAAACAATATCGGTAGCACCCATGACAAAAATATAAAAAAAAAAAAAAAAATGTTTGTATGTAAAAGTTCAAGAACTATACTATTTAACTCAAATTGATAAACAATAGTTCGATGTCAGGTTAATTGTGTCATTTTAGAAGGAGTTTGAGATGTTTGAAATATACACTCTTGAATATGCCTTTCAAAAGGCTAAGTTAGCATGACATGATCATGGGATTCTAGAGAATTGTTGGATCAGTTCTTGGACTTCAATAAGCTAAGGATTACATGTAATTGTTATTATGTTTTAATTGTGTACTACTTGTTATGTTGACTAAATTCTAAAGCTGTTATATGCATTATGGGATCTTGACATGCTCTACTTACCTTTTGTAATTGTAGGATTTTATACTTTAATTGATTTACATCTAGTTTACCTTGTTATAATATTGTTATAGTATTAAAGAAAAAAAATTGTTATTTAAGAAACACCCAAGCGCACATCCCTGCATCTAGTACTACAAGGGAATGATGAAATAACATTAATAAATAAGTACTTGATTAATTGCACAAACTTCAATATCAGTTATTTCTTGTACGAAATTATTATTAAACATGAAATCCCATCTATCGGATTCTTTTTTCCATGACCAAAATCATGGGCCTATTTGGAATGATGTTGGTTTTGAACGACACAAACGATGAATATAAAGAGACTGACCATGACGTTGGGTATTTTGAGAGTTCAATGCATCACGTTAATCTAATAAACTTAAAATGAAACGAGGACAAGATCGGTTGATATATAGAGTGGGTGTCTGAGTGATATTTGAGTATGAAAACCCTCCATATCATCAAGGCATGCAAAAAATATATCCATGTCAAATTTCAGTGCATACAGAAACATTTTGAAAAAAATTGAACGTTGGCCCCATTCACAGGTCATTGTTTCCCATCATGTACTCTAGCCCTAGTACAATGTCTTTTAGTATATGTTTCCTTTAAAATTCGACCGAGAAAATTAAAACGAAATGACGATGAGATTGATTGATATAAAGAGTGGGTGTGTGAGTCATATTTCAGTATGGAAACCCTCCCATATCATCAAGGCATGTGAATAGTCTATCCATGTCAAATTTCAGTGCATATAGAAACATTTTGAAAAAAATTCAACGTTGGATCCATTCACAGGTCATTGTTGCCCATCATGTACTCTAGCCCTAGTACAATGTCTTTTAGTTGTTTCCTTCAAAATTTGACTAAGATGCAGATCTTTGCATCTAGTACAATAAGGGAATGAAATAATGTCGATAAATAAGTACTTGATTAATCACACAATCTTCAATATCAATTGTTTCTTTTCTTTGTTTTTTGCTCTCATCTAAGTATTTTTTTGCTCCATAAAGAATATTAGTATGAAATCATTATTCAAATATGAAATCTCATCTACCACCTTCTTATTGTCACAACCAAAATAATGGGCCTAATTAGCATGATGGTTTTTTTAATGATGCATACCATGAATATAAAAAGTGGGTGTGTGAGTGATATTTGAGTCTAGGAACCCTCCCATATTGTCAAGGCATGCGAACAGTCTATCCATGTCAAATTTCAGTGCATAATTTTTTTTTTTGAAAAAAAATCAATTTTGGCCCCATTCACAGATCATTGTTTCCCATCATGTAATATATCCCTAGTACAATGTATTTTAGTTGTTTCCTTTAAAATTCGACCGCGGCGCACATCCCCACATCTAGCACTGCAAGGGCATGCAATAACGTTGATAGATAAGTACTTTATTAATTAGACAAGCTTCAATATCAGTTATTTATTGTCTTTGTTTTTTTCTCTCAGCTAAGTAATTTTTTGCTCCGTAAAGAATATTAGTACGAAATCATTATTTAAATATAAAATTTCATCTACCGCCTTCTTCTCCATGACCAAATTCATAGGCCTAATTGGCATGATGTTGGTTTTAAATGACACAGACGATGAATATAAAGAGTGGGTGTGTTAGTTTTATTTCAATCTAGAAACCCTCCCATATCGTCAAGGCATGCCAACAGTCTATCCATGTCAAATTTCAATGCATACAGAAACATTTTGAAAAAATTTCAACGTTGGCCCCATTCACAGGTCATTGTTTCCCATCATTACTGTAGCCCTAGTACATTGTATTGACTAAGAAACACATCCATGTATCTAGTATTGTGAGGGCATGCAATAATGTTGATAAATAAGTACTTGATTAATCGCATAAGCTTCAATATCAGTTATTTCTTGTCTTTGTTTTTTTCTCTCATCTAAGTACTTATTTTTTCCATAAATAATATTAGTACAAAATCATTATTTAAATACGAAATCTCATGTACCACATTCTTCTTTCCATGGCCAAAATCATGGACCTAATTCGCATTATGTTTATTTTGAATGAAATAGACGATAAATATAAAGAATGGGTGTGTGAGTGATATTTGAGTCCGGAAACCCTCCCATATTGTCAAGGCATGCCAACAGTCTATCCATGTCAACTTTTGGTGCATACAGAAACATTTTGAAAACATTTCAACATTGACCCCATTCACAGGTCATTGCCTCCCATCATGTAATCTATCCCTAGTACAATTTATTTTAGTTGTTTCCTTTAAAATTCGACCGAGATGTATGTCCCTACATCTAGTAATATGAGGGCATGCAATAACATCGATAAATAAGTACTTGATTAATCACGCAAGCTTCAATATCAGTTATTTATTGTCTTTGTTTTTTCTCTCATCTAAGTACTTTTTTATCCATAAAGAAAATTAGTATGAAATCATTATTTAAATACGAAATCTCATCTACCACCTTCTTCTTTCCACAGCCAAAATCAATGGCGTAATTGGCATGATGTTGGTTTTGAAAGACATAGATGATGAATATAAAGAGTGGGTGTGTGAGTGATCTTTGAGTTTGGAAAACCTCCCATATCATCAAGGAATTCCAACAGTCTATTCATGTCAAATTTCAATGCACACGGAAAATTTTTGAAAAAACTTCAATGTTGGCCCCATTCACAAGTCATTGTTTCCCAGCATGTAGTATAGACCTAGTACAATGTATTTTATATGTTTCCTTTAAAATTCAGCCGAGATGCACATCCCCACATATAGTACTACAAGGGTATGCAATAACGTCGATAAAGAAGTACTTGACTAATTGCACAATTGTTGATTAAGGTTGGTTGTCATTGATGTCAACCCTTGACGAAAGCCTCGTAGCACAAAGGTTTGGGTAATGGACCTAATATTGTTTGATGTAAATATGACTCATTATTTTTTTTTCATGTTTTATAAGAAGTAAATATGGATGAACTCCAAAGTGGTCCCCTTATGGTGAAATTCCTCATGGGAAGACGCTTTGTGGAGTAAGAGAACCCATGTGGAGTAAGAGAACCCATGCTTAATTGTGGAATAATGAGATGAAGGATAGCGAATTTGTCAGGGAAACTATCTTATATGAATATTTTTTGTCATTCCATTTCCAGTGGTATGTAGAACATCACATAACTCCTCACAGTTAGAGAGTTATGACCATGTGAAGTTGGAGAACCCTGGTTTGGGTAATGGACCCAAGTTTGTTTGATGGATAACGGTATGATTTTTGCTATATTTTAAGGTAATACTATTCTATATGGATAATACATGTCATTCCATTTTTGGTGGTATGTGGAATGTCACATAAATGCTCATGGTTTGAGAGTTATGGCCTTACGAAGTTGGAGGACCCTCATATGTCATCTAGAAGCCCCAAAAGGTCAAAGTAGTCAAAGTGGTTTAAGAGATTTTAAAAGGTAAATAATAAAGTGAAGCGATGAGTGTATTATAATT
>ML783906.1:450146-462136 GCA_009831015.1 Picea engelmannii | reverse complement strand
AAAGTAGTCAAAGTGGTTTAAGAGATTTTAAAAGGTAAATAATAAAGTGAAGCGATGAGTGTATTATAATTCAAAGTGAATACAAAATAAATTATTTCAATAATAAATTTAATGGGTAAATTAAAAGTGGGTTAACCCTAAAATAAGGAAAGTGGGTCAAGTGACCTAGAAGATGTTTTTAAGGAAACTACTTGGAGAGTATAAATAAGAGGCAAGTCTCTCTCATTTTAATCACACTTGATCATATTGAATATCTATAGGTGTCTGAGGTAACCAAGGATATCTAAGCTGAATTTCTAAGGGAAGGTGAAGAAAAGAAGGTCGAAATGCAAGGAAGGATAAATTCTTTTGATGGTGCTTTTTAAGGTGTTTCGGGTAAAAATGTCATAACTTATTTATAACAGATCCAAATTTAGTGAGACCAAATGCATTAGATAGGGTACATTATGTAGTATTTTTTGTAATATGTTCATATAAATTAAATGAATATTTCATGTGGGGCATTCTCTACAAGGTCTCTCTCTAGAATAATCCAGAATTCAGCAAGGTATGTCATTTTTGCTATAACTCCTTTTCTAAGAGGTTCCAAGTAGTGGAACCTAGAGGAATTGCATAAAACACACTAAAGAACATTGTGTATCAGTTTCAGATCTTTATACATTACAAGTTCAAAGTTATGATTACTTCAAGTTAGGGTTGTTGACTAATCCAAAACTAGGCATGTAAGACTAAAGAAAAGTTTGATGAAAATTCTAGTCTCTTGTTGTTAAAGTTAAGGAAGGTTTGCAAGAATGTGATCATATACACCAGGTCTATTACAGAGCTACAAATCAGATTTGGATGATGAAATTGATGAGGTATTTTGGTTGAGGTACATGTTAAGTACATGGTTGAGACAAGTAGTTGATGAGTTGGCACATACATGACGCGTATAGTTGATGATGTTGGTACATATTGATGAGTAGTTGAAACATGATTGGTACATACTTGGTACATGGTTGGATGCACTTGTTTATGGTACAGGTTGATTACAGGTTGTTTGGTACAGGTTGGTGCATGGTTGATGCACTTGTTTATGGTACAAGTTGATTACAAGTTGAGGTATAGGTTGATCCATGGTTGATGCATGGCTCAGATTTATTGGTACAGGTTTACAACAGTATATCTCACAGTGATAGTGTTTCAGTGGTTCCATCATTCTACTTCTACTTCAGGGTGGAAGGACGGGGCAAGGATAGGGGGTTGTAGCCTCCTTCTGGTTGTAGCCAGAGAATTGGGGAGTTGGAGCTTCCCTCAGGTTTTAGCCTGAGAAACTAGGGGGTTGGAGCCTCCTTCCAGTTGTAGATGGAAAAAAAAGGAAGGTTGTGCTTCCAATGAATGTAATTCTTCAAGACATATAAGAAAAATAATTCTGTGGTTTTCTCCCGATTTGGGTTTCCACATAAAACACTGGTGTAATGTGTATGTGTGTGATTGTTTATTTCTTACTGCTCATTATTGGATAATAATTCTACATTGATATAACATTTGAAGAAAGAAGATTATAATTACGTTATTTCTGATTCACCCCCCCTCTCAGTAATCCAACAATTGGTATCAGAGCAAGTTCCTTCAGAAATCAGTTTAACCACTAAAAGGTAGATCATGGAGAGTACCAACTCGTATAAAAATGGAATACCACATTTTGATGGACATAAGTATTTTTTTTGGAGCATAAGGATGAAGACATATATACAGGCACGGGGATTTCAAGTTTGGCAATCAACTGTAGATAGATACACAACACCAGCAGTTCCACCAACAAATGACAAAGAAGTGAAACTCAATGAGAATAATTCCAAATCCAAAAATGCACTTTTGAATGGTCTCAGTGATATGGTATTCACCAAAGTTGCACATTGTAAATCTGCTAAAGAGATTTGGGAAAAGCTTCGAAATATTTATGAAGGAGATTCAAAATTCAAAGCAGCAAAGCTTCAAACTTACAGAGGTCAGTTCAAACAACTAAAAATGAAGGAAAATGAAGATATTGTAGCCTACTTATTACGAGTCGATGAAATAGTGAATGCAATCATAGGATTGGGAGAAGAAATAGAAGAATCTATAATTGTTCAAAAGGTACTAAGATCTCTTCCTATGAGATTCAACCCTAAGATATCGGCACTAGAAGAAATATTGGATCTAAACTCAATAAGCATGGATGAACTGCATGGAATCTTCACATGAGAACTGAACAGGAAAATCCATATGTAAAAGAAGCATCCTTCAAATATTTCAAAAGATCAAAGCAAAAGAAAAAGGAACAAGAAGAATATAGTAGCAGCAGTGACGTCTCAGAAGATGATGAAGAAGTGGCCAACTTCGTCAAAAGACTGAAAAAGGGAACCAACGGTAGGTATAGAGGTAAGCTTCCTTTAATTTGTTTTAATTGTGATGGTATTGGTCATTTTGCTAACAAATGTCCTCATAAGAAAAAGATAAATGATGAAGGTTACACAAAAGGAAGACAAACATATAAAGGTAAAATAACTACAGAGAAAGTTTTCAAGAAAAGCTTTTGCACCAAAGAAGACATCTCATCATCAGATGAAGATGAAGTCAGTGATAATGAAACAGGGAGAGTTATATTCATAGCAGTAGAAGACTCTGATAAAGAAGACTCCGAAGAAGCATATGAAGAATAAATTGAAGAGACAGAAGTTGACTTCCGAGAATAATTAATGAGTGCCATAGAAGTTATCAGAAGAGAAAAGAAGAAAAACAAGAAACTACAAGCAAAACTAGATAAGAAAAAAGACACTCAAGAACTAGAACAAATGATCAACAAATTGAAGGTTCAAATAGAAGAATATAAAAGAATTGAAGAAGCACTCAAAGAACAGCTAGAAGGAAAGGACAAGATCATTGGAAACTTGGAAGCAGAGATTGTCATACTAAGAAAGGATATTCAAAATAAAAATATGCAGAATAGCTCAAAAGTTCTGGATGACATTATCAACAGTAAAAAATCTCATCTAGACAAGTCCAGACTTGGATACAATCAGACAGAAAAGGGATCAAGATCCAAAACAACAGATCAAGAAACAAATCCAAAAATCTATGTAGAAACAATCAAAGGGGATAAAAAGATATACAATGAAGATTACAGGGACACTCCTCCACTGAGAATATTTAGATTTCAGAATCAACAACAGATAGACAGGCCTCAAGAAGAAGAAGGATTCATAAGAGCACCTCCTTTCAGAAGATATTCAACTACCAGGTATCAAACTATATTTTTTGGTTTATGTTATGCATGTAATAATTTTGGACATAAAGTTGTAAATTGTAGAGCTAACACTAGAAGCAATAACTACTTTGAGAGCCATACACAAAGGGGTTATTCAAGAAGACCTAGTGAAACACAGAGAAGAAGTTACAACAAGTTTGAATCTTTGAGCACTGAAGTGGAATGTTACAAATGTAATAATTTTGGACACATGACCAAAAACTGTAGAATGACAATCCCTCCTAAAGAACCTCAACAAAGTCACAAACAAGAACCTTAGAAAACGACATGGATAAGAAAGCAAGATCAGTATAGCAATGAAGAATGCACAGTCACTCTACAAGCTAAAAAGAAGAAACATGGTTGGTATGTTGACAGTGGATGTTCAAAACACATGACAGGTGATAGAGACAAGTTTCTTACACTACGAAAGGAAAGATATGGATCAGTCTCCTTCGAAAATGATGATTCAGCCAAAATCATTGGAAAAGGAACAGTCTGAATTGGGAACAAGAATGTAAAGGCAGAAAATGTTCTACTAGTAGAAGATATGAAACATAATCTTTTAAGTGTGAGTCAAATGTGTGACCAAGGTCATAAAGTTACTTTTGATTTATAAAAGTGTGACATAAGAAAATAAGGTTCGGGGAAATTGGTCGCTACAGCTGCAAGAACTTCAAGCAACATATATGTGTTAAGCGAAATTGGAAATGAAAAGTGTTGTCTAGGAAAGGAATATGAAAGTTGGATATGGCACAAAAGAATGGGTCACATGAATTTTGATAACCTTGTCAAAGTCAGAAAAAGAGAAGCAGTCAGAGAAATGCCCTGGATCATGAAACCAACCAACACTTTATGCAAGCATTGCCAACAAGAAAAGCAAACAAAGACCAGGTTCAAATCAAAGGAATATTCAACAACAAAACCACTGGAAATTGTGCATATTGATCTAGTTGGACCAACTACAACAAAAGGCTTAAAAGGTGAGAGATGTTTTATGTTATTAGTTGATGATTATACAAGAGTGACTGCAGTTTTCTTTCTCAAGAACAAGTCAGAAGCTTTTGAAAATTTCAATATCTACAAGGAAATGGTTGAAAATGAGATGGATTCAAGAATCAAATGCTTAATATTGGATAATGGAGGAGAATTCACATCAAACGAATTTATGGACTACTGCATCAATCATGGAATAAAAAAGCAATTCTCCATCGCTAGGACACCTCAAAAGAATGGAGTTGTTGAAATAAAGAACAAGACAGTACAAGAAATGGCTCGAACAATGATAATGGATTCAAAGTTGACAGATAATTTTTGGACAGAGGAAGTGCATACAGAAGTTCACATTCAAAATAGAGTAATGCTAAAAAACAACACTAATAAAACTCCCTACGATCTATGGAAAGGAAGACTAGCAAATGTGAAACACTTCATAGTTTTTGGAAGCAAATGCTACATCAAAAGAGAAGATGGAAAAATGGGAAAGTTTGACTCTCGTGTGGACAAAGGAATACTTGTTGGTTACTCAAGTACAAGGAAATCATACAAGTGTTACAATCTAAGATTAAACAAAGTTGTGGAAAGCATCAACGTAACAATTGATGAAAAAGGCAGACCAAAATCAAAGGAAGAAGAAAACAAATCAATGGAACAACTTTTCAAAGAAGAAGATGAAAAAGAAGTAGAAGAGGGAGATGAAGATGAAGAGAATCTGACAAAACCATAAGAGAAAGTTAAACAAGTATCTCCAAAGACACCTAGAAAACGAGTATAGAAGAATCATCCTTCATATCAGATTATTGGAAACAAAGATGCAGGAGCTGAGACTAGAAGAAAAATCCGTTCACCAAAACAAACACATATAACACTCTTATCTACAACTGAACCAAAATTTTTTGAAGAAGCCAGCAAGGATGAATTTTGGAATAAGGCCATGGATGAAGAATTGGATCAAATAGAGAAAAATGACACTTGGGAATTGGTTCCAAGACCAAAGAATAAGAATGTGATCAGCACAAAATGGGTTTTCAAGAATAAATTGAATGAAGATGGAAAGGTTACAAGGAACAAAGATAGATTGGTATGTAAAGGATATGCACAGATTGAAGGAATTGGCTTTGAAGAGACATTTTCCCCAGTTGCTAGAAACGAAGCAATCCATTTGCTTTTAGCTTATGCATGCTCCAAAAATGTTAAAGTATATCAGATGGACGTAAAATCATCTTTTCTGAATGGGGAACTTGAAGAAGAAGTCTACATTGAAAAACCAGAAGGATTTTAGTTGTCAGAGAACACAAACTATGTGTGTAAATTAAAGAAGGCCTTGTATGGTCTAAAACAAGCTCCTAGATCATGGTACTCCAGACTGGATAAGTATCTGTAGCAGGCAGGGTTCAGAAAAGGAAGTGCAGACAACAACCTCTACATAAAGGTAAGTCAAGGTAATATTTTATTAATTAAAGTTTATATTGATGATATTATTTTTTGTAGTGATGATGACAGGGTAAGCCATAAATTTGAAAGAGACATGCAGAATGAATTTGAAATTTCATTACTTGGAGAACTATCCTTCTTTCTAGGACTTCAGATACGTCAAAGCAACCAAGGAATTTTTATTTCTCAAATCAAGTATATCAGAGAAATGCTAAAGAGGTTCGGAATGTAAGATTGCAAACCAGTTATCACTCCCATGCAAACCAGTTGTAAGTTGAGAAAAGATGATTATTCGAAGTCTACAAATCAGAGGCAATACAGGTCAATGATTGGTAGCCTGCTATATGTGACAGCATCTAGACCAGATGTAATGCAGGCACTTGGACAGGTGGCACGATTTCAAGAAGCATCGAAGGAATCACATGTATTAGCAGTAAAGAGGATCTTCAGATATCTCAAAGGAACAGAAGAGTTTGGATTATGGTATCCAAAAGGAAAAGATCTATCATTTATTGCCTACACAGATGCAGATTGGGCAGGTTGTATTGATGACCGATGAAGCACTAGTGGAGCAACTTTCTACTTAGTTGAGTGTTTGGTATCATGGCTAAGAAAGAAACAACCATCAGTATCTTTATCTATAGCCGAGGTAAATTATATTGCAGCAGCAGCATGTTGTACACAGGTTCTTTGGATGAAACAAACTTTGACAGATATACAGGTTGAGTATAATGAGCCCATATATTGTGATAACACAAGTTCCATCAGTATCTCAAAAAACCCGGTGATGCACTCCAAGACGAAGCACATTCCAATCAAGTATCACTTTCTACGGGAACAGGTTGCAGAAAAGAACATCAGAGTTGAGTATGTGGGCACAAAAGAACAAGTGGCAAACATCTTTACAAAACCACTTCCACGGGAAGCCTTTGAATATCTTCACCAAAGACTTGGAGTTATCTCTACTCCAAAATGAATGTTTTTTGAATGCTTATCTTGTATGTCTTATATGTACACGAGGAAGCACCATAAGAGGATAGTTCAGTCAGGGGGAGAAGCCCCGGATGGAAAGATACCTTTGCCATTGATGACAAAGGGGGAGAGATTTATCAGATGCAGAGGATAGAGGAAGATTTATCATATGTAGAGGACAGAGGCATGGTTCCAGGGGGAGCATGAGTGATATGATTTCAGTATTGCATCAGAGTGTTGCCATCAATGCCAAAGAGGAAGATTGTTGATTAAGCTTGGTTTTCATTGATGTCAACCCTTGAAGAAAGCCCCGTAGCACAAAGGTTTGGGTAATGGACCCAAGATTGTTTGATGTAAATATGACTCATTATTTTTTTTTCATGGTTTATAAGAAGTAAATATGGATGTACTCCAAAGTGGTCCCCTTATGGTGAAATCCCTCATGGGAAGACGCTTTGCGGAGTAAGAAAACCCATGCTTAATTGTGGAATAATGAGATGAAGGACAGTGAATTTGTCAGGGAAACTATCCTATATGAATATCGCTTGTCATGCCATTTATGGTGGTATGTAGAACGCCACATAACTCCTCATAGTTAGAGAGTTATGACCATGTGAAGTTGGAGAACCCTGGTTTGGGTAATGGACCCAAGTTTGTTTGATGGATAACGGTATGATTTTTTATATATTTGAAGGTAATACTATTCTATATGGACAGTATATGTCATTCCATTTCTGGTAGTATGTGGAATTTCACATAAATCCTCATGGTTTGAGAGTTATGGCCTTACGAAGTTGGAGGACCCTCATATGTCATCTAGAAGCCCCAAAAGGTCAAAGTAGTCAAAGTGGTTTAAGAGATTTTAAAAGGTAAATAATAAAGTGAAGTGATGAGTGTATTATAATTCAAAGTGAATACAAAATAAGTTATTTCAATAATAAATTTAATGGAGAAATTAGAAGTGGGTTAACCCTAAAATAAGGAAAGTGTGCCAAGTGACCTAGAAGATGTTTTTAAGGAAGCTACTTGGAGAGTATAAATAAGAGGCAAGGCTCTCTAATTTTAATCACACTTGATCATATTGAATATCTATAGTTGTCTAAGGTAACCAAGGATATCTAACCCTAATTTCTAAGGGGAGGTGAAGAAAAGAAGGATGAACTGCAAGGAAGGATAAATTCTTTTGATGGTGTTTTCTAAGGTGTTTCGGGTAAAAACGTCATAACTTATTCATAACAGATCCAAATTCAGTGAGACCAAATGTGTTGGATAGGGTAAATTCTTTATTATGATTTGTAATAGTTTCATATCAACTCAATGAATGTTTCGTGCGGGGCATGCTCTACAAGGTCGCTCTCTAGAATAAGCCAGAATTCAACAAGGTATGTCATTTTTGCTATAACTCCTTTTCTGAGAGGTTCCAAGTAGTGACACCTAGAGGAATTGCATAAACACACTGAAGAATATTATGTATCATTTTCATATATTTATACATTACATGTTCAAATTTATGATTACTTCAAGTTCGGGTTGTTGACTAATCCAAAACTAGGCATGTGAGACTAAAGAAAAGTTTGATGAAAATGATAGTCTTTTGTTGTTAAAGTTAAGGAAGGTTTGCAAGAATGTGATCATATACACCAGGTCTATTACAGAGCTACAAATCAGATTTGGATGATGAAATTGATGATGGCTTTTGGTTGAGGTACATGTTAAGTACATGGTTGAGACAAGTAGTTGATGAGTTGGCACATACATGAGGTGTATAGTTGATGATGTTGGTACATATTGATGAGTCATAGTTGATAAGTAGTTGACACATGATTGGTACATACTTGGTACATGGTTGAATGCACTTGTTTATGGTACAGGTTGATTACAGGTTGTTTGGTACAGGTTGGTGCATGGTTGATGCACTTGTTTATGGTACAGGTTGATTATAGGTTGAGGTACAGGTTGATGCATGGTTGATGCATGGTTCAGATTTATTGGTACAGGTTTATAGTGGTATATCTCACAGTGATAGTGTTTCAGTGGTTCCATCATTCTACTTCTACTTCAAGGTGGCAGGATGAGGCAAGGATAGGGGGTTGTAGCCTCCTTCTGGTTGTAGCTAGAGAATTGGGGAGTTGGAGCTTCCCTCAGGTTGTAGCTTGAGAAACTAGGGGGTTGGAGCCTCCTTCCATTTGCAACTGGAAAAAAAAGGAAGTTGGTGCTTCCAGTGAATGTAATTCTTCAAGACATATAAGAAAAAGCATTATGTGGTTTTCTCCCGATTTGGGTTTCCATGTAAAACACTGGTGCACTCTGTATGTGTGTGATTTTTTATTTCTTACTGCTCATTATTGGATAATAACTCTACATTGATATAACATTTGAAGAAAAAGGATTATAATTACGCTATTATTTATTCACCCCCCCTCTCAGTAATCCAACAGCTTCAATATTAGTTCTTTCTTTTCTTTGATTTTTTTCTCTCATCTAAGTGTTTTTTGTGAGTGATATTTGAGTCTGGAAACCCTTTGGTCATATCATCAAGGCATGCGAACAGTCTATCCATGTCAAATTTCAGTGCATACAGAAACAATTTGAAAAAAAATCAATGTTGTCCCCATTCACAAGTCATTATTGCCCATGTCTAGCCCTAGTACAATTCCTTTTAGTTTTTTCGTTTAAACTTCGTTCGATATGCATCTCCCTGCATCGTTGTTGCAATACTATGACAAAAATGATGACATTTATTGTGATGGTATAAAGATGAATGAACTTCTCTTGGTTTCGATAATAATTTATTATCTACTGAACGAGGCCAACCACGTGAAGGTGGAAGCTCATATGGCCCCTCCCCTCCCCCTCACATCATTCTCAATTCCCCAATACCCAATCTATAAAATATAAAATAAACAAACAAAACATAGTAATCATGCATAGAAACTACCAAAACAAAAATTAATTAAGGTAAATGAAATTTTGAGTTTGTAAATGACAATTTTAGTTTATCACATACGTTATGGCCACTATTTTTAGGCTTGACATAATAAAGAACATGTAACATAGGATTTAAAAAAATGGCATAAAACTGAAAAACATGTAATTAAACCACAAAAGTAAATTATTTAAAGAGAATATTTCATACAAATTAAAATATATAGTTACATACCTCATCCAACTCAACATCTGTATCATCCTTATTTTGTATCTTCTTCTTCATCCAACTCGACATCTATATCATCATCCAATTCAGAAACGGTGTTGAAAAGATTGACGATATCATCATCATCATCAATTTCAATTTCGATCATATCATCATCGACATCATCATCAAGAACTACATTGTCTCCTACGTCTCGTTCATCTTCCCTGTCTTCTCCATCTGTAGACCAATATTTTCTCTATCTCTGGCACATCATCTTATTCTTCAATATCATCTTCTTCATCTATAGTATACTTTATTTCCCTTCCTCTTGGATCATATCTAACAACAAATGATCAATCCCTCTCACCTGGAACCTTTGAGTAAAAGAATTTTTCACATTGGCTTGGAAAAACATAGTGATCATGTCCTCTTTCAAACATCATTGTTTAATCATCGGAAATCCATTGGCATGTTGAATAATATTTATTTCCTCATCAGATTCATGCATTCGTAACCTATACCATTTGACATCAAACATAACTATTTTGAAGGAATTAAAGTCACACTCAAGTATATCACCCAAATACCCATAATATCTATTTTCAGATTCTCGAGGATGTTTTTCACTCCTAGAGGAAACATTAGTGACTTGGAATACTACATTTATCCCACTATCCGAAGTTTTCCTGGTTTCATCCAACTGTTTGATGCAAAATTTACGACCATTGCACCACATAACCTTGTGTTGTTTCAACTGCAATATGTCAGACATGTAAAAGATGCATTATAAATTAATTATAAACATATTTATACAACTTGGAAAGTATATGAAAAAACACACCTCCAGTCACATTAATATAATATAAATTAATTGAATAAAATGGATGAATTTTCTTTCATGTCCATCTTTCAAACCATATGCTAAATCAATTTTCCTCTGTGTAACATTGGCATCTCCATTACGATGAGAATCTCTAACCAATTTGGAAAATTGTTTCCATGATAACCTACCACCATGATGTTGTTTACATATTTCAATCCATACCTTCATCCAATCAAAATTGTTTGCAATGTATAAATGTAGTGCATCCCAATGTTGAGCAACTGAATCAAAAAATCATAATTTACCAATATTAAAAATTAGTTAAAACCATGGTAAATATTAATAATTGATGAAAGAATAAATAATAAATGAGTATGATCATATATTACACAAAAAATCAAAATTTATATGTATTACAAATCTCCAAAATTTAATTACCTCTCACTTTCTTCATTCTACCTTTCCCCAAATGGTGCTCCCCTTCAATTTTGTTGATGGCATTCACATCCCAAATGAGATCCACTACATGAATAGTTGGTGATTCTAATTTAGGAAGATACTGACTAATATACACCATGGATTGATATACCATATATCCCTCCACCATATAACCTTCGAGACATTCTCTTTTTCTAACCAAATCCTTCAATGATTTCAAGTGCATCTCCACCATCCACTTTGACCTTGTTTGTACAATTCCACACATTTCAATATCCTCAACTTGGTGTATGAGGTAGTTTTCTTGTGCATTTAAAAATGTTGGAGGTAGATACTTTTGCATTTCACACATTATCCAAGGAATTTCTCTCTTCTAATACTTTATATCACCTTGACGGATGTCTTTCAATGAAAACCATCTACATATCATGATGCAAGAAAATAACATGTTTCAACAAAACATAATGTTAGAAAAACAGGATCATGGAGAAATACAATAGAAAAAAATGTGGAAATAAAACACAAAATATATACAATACAATAGAGACACAGATATATGTGGTTCACCCAGTGTAGGCTACGTCCACCAGAGAAGTTTCCAGGTACTTCCTTTTTAATATCCAAAAAAATGAAGGGATACAACCTACAACATGCCCATTGTAACTTCCTCTTCTTTCTCTCACAATATCCTACCTTAGAATACAATATTCACTATCACACACAGTCGCAATACAATTCCCTCATAAAGGAGGGTTTCCTTCTAGGGAAAAAATCCATAACATAACTTCTATCATCAGATCTATGACCTTATAATGAACGATCTAGATTGACTACAAAATTACAATATTTTACAAGGAAAATTTTTCCAAAATTTCACTTCGGGGGTGCTACCCCCGAATAACCCTCCAGGGGGGGGGGGG